>CM041214.1:16770793-17266316 GCA_023065735.1 Coffea humblotiana
AATTTAATTTCTTGAAGCTCTCCACAAATCAAGAATACAAGAGAACTATCTCTCAAGCTAATAGAGTTTTAACTGATAACCTTGTGTTAGGCTGCATACCTAATTTTAGTTGTTCTAGAGTCGTATCACTAGCAAAGTATCTCACTCAACTCATGTACTCCTATTTACATTGAAGTGGAAATATGAGTAATCAGTGGGTAAAGAGGAAGAAAATCCTATAACGTTAGAATAACCAGAAAATATTGCAGACAGGTGGAGAATGCCAATCTATTTTGTACAGCCATGTTGTGGACTGCATTTACATCTCATATCAAATTGAAGTTCGACAAAAGAATGAGAAAAAAGTGTTTTTTTTTTGTTGGGGGGGGGGGGGGGGGGGGGCGCTTCTGATCCATGATCACAATATGTGGTTTTTTTGCAAATCCATGGAACTCGTTTCGTTTCAAACCTCAATCTCAATGAAATGAACCCAAAGAAGAAGAAAATAGTCACTTAAATGGCAAAAGACACTGAACCAAAATATAAGCTACACCCAAATAGTTATAAAAGTCATTACAAGATAGTCTCATCCTAATCATTGTATTCCTAATTTAATGCCTTGCTTATCCTTATTTCCTAGTCAAAACTTATAGTAGAATTTCTTCTGGGACAAGTTGGAAGTCCAAAAAGTGGAACATGCAATACATGATGTCCACTCAAGGAGGACTTGCACAAAATTGATGGTACCTAAGCATGAAATATTGATGATCAAATAGCACATTTTTTCCTCAGAGGGTGAAAGGGAAATCATTCATGCAACACCGTGCACCAAACCCCCAAAAGAGCAATATACCTTTCAAGACAATTTTTTTGCCAAAAACATTTGATGGGGTGAAGCACAAAGTCAAACTCTATTTGATGCTTAAAGCTTAAAATAACAATGCTAGTTGCTCATTGTTACACTGTAAAACAATAGCAGATTTTAAAATATGTCAGGTTGCTTTACAAACATCACATAGTATACTGCTTAAGAATTTCAGAAATAAGGACACAACCAGTCAAGGACCACAGTCAATCACATCTAGTATGCATTAATAGATACTCATGTAACACATGCATGGTAAACTTACTCATTACTGAATTTTGTGAACAAGGTATAACCATTTATGTCATACCATACATGAGAAGGAGGTTGTACGAAATGCATTATCCTTTTACATTTTAACAATCATAGAAAAGCTTACATGTTAACATTTGGATGGAAAAAACATATTTGGCATTACAAAATCATCAATGAAAGTAACTAGCAGTATTGATAGGTAGCTACAGTTTTAGCACCTGACTTGGAAATGCCTTTGCCTACCATCACGCAGTCCACTTGAGCTTTTGTTGTTAGTGAGTAATTCATAGTCAGTACTACTTAATTATCTACAATTCCAAAATGGTAAAGTGTCTATAATTAATAGTTGAAATTAAAACTCTATTAAGAAAAGTATTATCGCAAACTTGTGCCAGATTGTAATATGTAGCTGCTCACGAAATAGTTCAGATGAAAATCAAATATTTGTGCTTGAATTTTGACTTAGAAACTTAAGCTCAGTCATGTATCGAAGACGCATCCGAAGCATCCTTTAGCGTTCATCACACATTCAAGGTGATCACAAAAAACAAGCAGAAACCTTTATGTTACTTTTCTTTCCATATCTCTGTCAATTTAGTAGCTTAAGCGAACATCAAGCAATGAAAAGGAGAAAAACAAAAAGAGTCTTTGGAACAATATCTACACCGTTGGCAAGTGCCCGGAGCAGGTATGTGGTCTATTTGTGGGTGCCCCGCACAGAGAGAGAGAGAGAGAGAGAGAGAAAGAGAGAGAGAGACTCACACACATTTCTTTTTGTTTTGATCAAAAAAAGAAACCATGACAGTGCATGCCCCACAACCACCTTCACCGCATCCTAGCTTGGTACCAGTCAAACCTATACCTAGATTACCATTCAGAAAGCAAGACAGATATAATAGTTAGTTATAAGAAACACCCAAAATGTTTAAGTAAAGACAAAAGTTAAAGGAGATAGGGAGCTGGGAAGTCGCATTGCATAAAGTCTAATAAAAACACAAAAACCAAGCAACTTCAACTCTTGCACCCAAATCCATGTTACTAAGTGTTTAGGAATGACCAGGTCCTATATCAAGAAATTAGAGTTTTTTAATTACAGAAACGTGAGTATAAGTTCCCGATCTGTGCATCTTAACAACCATAATGATGTCTAACAAAGAACACAAAACACCCTACCTCAGGTCTTTACCAAGTTATGAGCAGAAATACCTAACAATGACAGAGAATCAAGCACATGAAAAAATGATGGAGATAAATTTAAAGAAGCTAAATAACCTGAATGTGCCACATTTGTTAAATGTTCCTAAAATGAACTTCGTCCTCTATAAAATGTTTGAGAGTGTATAAAGAAATACAAGTAGTCAACATATCACTATATTGAGCTGACCAATATCCCAAGATCCAAAAACGTACTAATAGTCTAGTAAGGAAAGAATAATCAAATGTCCAGATACATGCTAACGTATCTCTAATAGTAAGTATTCTTTGTCGATCTGAGACATTTATCATAGATATAACTTGCTTTATTCCATTCCCAAGGTCTATGTCTACTAGCGGAGAAGCACCGCTTTCTGGCAGGGAAAATTAGCATAAACGAGAAAGAAACTCTAAGGCAAGAATACTTGCTCAGTGTTGCCTCTCCATTAGTCAGTATATGATGTTATCTAAGCCAAAGAGAACTATAAACATTATCAACTTATTTCCATTTCCTTAATGTTCATCAGAACAAAACCCTTGGGTACATCCAGTAAGAAAATGGACATCTTCAAGCAACACAATTACCACCGCAAAAAATAATTGAAAAAACAAACACAATTGCTTAATACAACAGCCAACAATACATCTATCAACCTCTGGTGACAGCTCAAGGATACAGGACTTCCTGTCATCCCAGACTGGCTAACTATATCTCATGTTACATACTCACCTTATTTAATTTTCTTCTTCCTATTGTAATATCTAATCCACCCTTTTTTTATATATAATTTTCTCCATTATGAACACATTTGGAATCAGAAGAAATTAGAATCTCGGACATTCATAATCCACAAAGAAACTAAAATTCAATCAGTAAGTATGAGCATAATTGAATGGCCATACTTAAACAATTTCAGAATTAAGCCAGAGTATCAGACACAAAAAGCCATTGCTTCACCAGTGAATTCCTACTCAATCAGTCAACATAAGCAATTCTCGCAGCCATCTTGTCAACTTAAAACTATACATTTTCCTTGAGAAAACTTTCAAGAACTAAACTACAGTAGCAGACACACAAAACCAATGTTTCACCTGTGCCCAGCCATCTTATCGCCTACTTAAAGACCACTCTCCTTGCTTAAGAAACTTCCAGCAAGTCGAAATTTAAATTCTAAAGAATTTTTCAATTTGGGCATTGCCTCAAAACCTTTTTCCCATAATTACCATTATCTTACATATGATTCAAACTACTTATCATAATCCCCTATGAATGATGGAACACAATAGCAGACAATACATATTTATTGTTGATAGAATTTAAACTTATGAGCAATTTAAACGGAAAAATAAACCAAAGAAAAAATCAACAACAACAACGAATCAAGCAAGGAAGATTTCCCATAAATTAGCCTTCCAAATTACCTCTGAGATACTCAAGAAGAGTCAAATGAGCCAATCCATCAGGCAAAACTCGACGGACACCATTAACATAGAAGATTGCTTCCTTTGACTCCTCTACTTCCATCCTCACCATTTCAGTGTCCTCCAAAGACCCCATTTAGTCTCTGTGCTTAAGACTCTTTTGAGTACGATCAAATTGGAAATTTTCTTTCCACTATATCTGTACTGTACTGTATCGGTCGAAATAATCAGCCAGATGAGAAATTCTACAAGTCGAAGACGACAACAAACGGAACTTCCTGTTTTGGAGCAATCACAGCCAAACAAGTTTTCAAGAAGCCAGAGAGATGTCTAAATATTAAGCACAAGTTGTCAAGGTTAATGTAACCGGAGAGATTCTTTGAGATTCGTCATGAAGCAGACAGAGATGCCCAGACAAGAAGAAAAAAAATAGTTATTTTATTTTGGACCCACAACTCTTTTGCAGTTTCAATTTAACCTCTGTGTAATTTGCTTTAAAATAGAATTGTTCGAAGGAAAATGTTATTTGCACTTTTACTATTTATTTTATTATATATTCTAATAAATAAAAATTACACGATTAGAATAATAGCGAAACATAATTAACAAAAAAGAGAGCGCAAACAACATTTTTCTTTCTAAATTTTTGAATTGGGTCATGGGGTGGTTAATCATTTGACCCCTTCACATTTAATTGTGGTTAGGCCATGGCCTAGTTTTAGGCTAAAACATAGCTAGAATTAGAGATTTTGGTTAAAATAGATTTGTTTTGTGAGGGACGTAAAATTAGTATTTTAAATGTCAAGGGTATAAAATTTCTTTTGGTAAAATATGAGGAATGTTTGTGTAATTTTTCATTCTTTTATCACAACAGACTCCTTCAATTATTTTCATGATTGCTTTGCTTCCTTATTTTCATGATTACTGATTAACCAACAAAGGTAACCAATTCTTATTTAGGATGTAGGAACTTTGTGACTAGACATGTCGATGGGTAGTGTCTGGTTTGAATCCTTTTAATCCAAATCCAAATCCATTTAATTTAGTTAGATCTAGACTCAAATCCAGACTCTTTTGGATCTGAAAAAGTAAGTCCATACCCAGATCCTTATGAATCTGAGTATCCAATGAGCATCAATGGGTATTTTCTGAATATACTAAAGTAAAAATGTATTTAAAATATATAGAGTTCATAAATAATATAAACATCATCCAATTTTTGTTTTCAAAATAATAAAATTAACATTCGACAAGTTGAAATGCAATATTGTGAACTCAAAAGAAAGAACTATTATTGACTACTTCTATATATTTTCAAAGATTTAATTGCATCTATATCCAATATTTCATTTGTTTGCCTTTACTTTATCTCTTTTTCTTGAAAAAGTTTGTACCAATTGCAATGACAACTAGGATTAGTTTTTAAAAAAGAAAACAACCATAACATGTATAAATATTTAATCTTATTAAAAAAAATGTAATTTTGTATCTCTTTTTCTGATTTAAACCTCAATGTTGATAGATGTCTCGCAATCCAGTACTAAAATAGTGAATGACATAAAAGTCATTTGACTAAGGACCGACGGCAAAAAAATAATAGAATAAGAAGATTTACAAACACTTATTCATTTTTTTTTTTGATTCAATCTAATCATTAATAGTTACTAATGTTTCAGCCATATCTAAAAGTAATTTGACACGAGTCTCATCAATCACCCAACCACCAACACTAAATGCAGATTCTAATGCCATAAAATCTTACTATATTCAATCCAATAGCCATAAAATATTAAATTATTTTATAAATTTACTAATATATATTATTTAATTAAATATATATTGGTCTGGATAAAATCTGGTATGGGTCTGGATTTGAATATGAATTCTAGAAAACCAAACTTTACCTAGATCTACGATTCTCTCACAGGGTCTGGGTCTGGATTTGAGAAATTAAATCCAAACCCTACCCAAATATAGTGGGTCTGGATTGGATCTGGTAAGACCCGATCCATTGATATGCCTATTTATGACACATTATATTTATTTGTTATATAGTATACATAAATGTCAGATTTGGCTAATTTTAGATACTAATTTTTGAGTAAAAATAAATTATGGTACTTGTACATTTTCTTTCAAGGATATTTAAGTGATTTGTACGATAGAATTTTTATACGTCATTTGGGAGATGTCTTCTTGAAATTAAAATAAGAGTAATGTAACTATTACTTAATTAGTTATAAAAAAAAGTTAGACAAAGTTCTAAGAATTAATTACTAATGGGAACTAATGTTAGTAACATAGTGAGTATGATTTAAGTACTAAAGACTAGATAAATATAAGACAAGTCTTGATAAGTTTCTTTTGTAATTGATATGCTACACATTAAGAAGGTTTCGTTAATTAAGTGATAAGAAAGAATGAGTTCTAGAATATTTAATTAATGATCAGTTGAGTTAATACGCAAAATGATTGGTTCACTTCATAATAAACATAGAAGAGTCATCTATAAGGCCTAGTGTGCAGCTACGTAGGTATTTTGTTGATTGGTTTATCTACGAATGATATTCAATAGTCGCTCGTTAAGATGTACTTCAAGTGTTAAAATATTGGAAAAAAAATTGATTAAAAAAATATATAAATGAAAAAGAGGTTAATAATTATTAGTGTATACATAAACATGGTAGGTTGAATGTAATTTACCTGTGTTAAGAGTATTTATTGAACACTGTTAGAAAAGCCCTTTGATCTTTCTTGTGACTGATAACTTAAAAGTTCAGCATCAAAAGGGCTTTAAACTAAGTGACTAGTTGCCAAGGCTTATAGAAGGTTTTTTTCTAGTGAATTGATGATAAACCTATCAATAAAACACGAAGGAACTTTTGGAAAGCTTGAGAATTGTATCTGATATGCTTAGTGATTGTAAATAATTAAGGGAGTTGCAAATCACTCTATTAAGTGCATGAAGATTGGTACTATTGGGCCTTGGGAAAGTAGTGGACTGATAGATAATCCAAATCTACCTTGACGTATGTACCCCTGTGCAAAGTTGGGAGATTGGTTTTGAATATCTCCGTATTTTGAGAGAATCTGAATCATTCTGCTACATTATTGCCTTAAGACTATTGGTGTATTGAGTTTGAACAAGTCATGTATGCAAATTTGTCAGGAGAGATAAGGATGGTGTTTCAGCAATGATATCAATTTAATTGGCTCAATTTATCTGATTTTAGTTTGGATTATTGTTGAGCTTTTTTATATTTGTTTAAATTTGAGTAAATATCATGAAAACTCTTGTAGTATTTGTACATATTTAGTTGAAATAAATGACTTGTTCTTGAATAGAAAATAATAATTTGAAACTACAAGTGCACACATGATTCTCATTGGATTTATTTGTTCACACATTATTTTTCTTTTCTTTTAAAGAAAATAACAATTTCAGATGTACAGATGACTGAGTTCAACTGATTCAATTTGGTTTGTCCAGCCTCCATAGAGTTGTTAGAAGCTATAATTAACTGACTAAAAATGTCAAAATTTTGTGTTTTTATTTTGTGTTAGTAATCAAGTTCTTGTTTTGGAAATGTATTCCTAGGTTTGATTTTAGAAATAAATTTAAGATTTCTAAGGTGTAAATTTTAAGATTTTAGTTTTACAACCATGGTGAGAACCTGTAAGTGGCCAATTTATCTCTTATTCTCCAAGGTCGGGTTGAGTCGTTGCAAGTTTGATCCTAATTATCCTCCTGAGCCAGATGTTTGTTTACTAAAATTTTTAGTTTTAAAATTACAATTTGTTAAATGGTTATGGACTCATGTTAACAAAATTTATTAATGAGGTGGCACTATATATGAGACATTGGTGTAAAAATAGTTTACACAATTTGGTATAAGAAAGATTTATTGTTATTATATATTGCAAAAATACAATTATATTAAATTTTAGTAATCATTACAACTTAATTAAAATAGATATTCATTCTCCAGTACAAGAGAATGAATAAAATAAATATTTGAAATTGTTTTTAATTTACTAAGCATAATGTTATCAAGCATGAATTTCCAACTATGTAAAAAACCAAAAAAAAAAAGGAAAATCAACATTAATTTTTTTTTGGTTAGTGTTAGTTCTTTGTTGGTTCAGTCTTTGGTAAATCTTCTTCCTTTTTAATACTCATTTTGGTTTTTCTACTTTTAGTACACGAGAAAGAAAAAGGAAATTAGAAATAATCCAAATATTTTCATATGTATACATCACCCAACAAAATTATAAAATTATCCCTAAAACTTGCATGATATTTGTACAAGTGTGTCGAAATGGGTAGGGACGGGTTCACAACTTTTTGACCAAAATTATATCAATATTTTACGGATATTGGTCCCAATAAAAACACAACCAAACGAATGAGAAGGTAACATGCAAGAAACAAAGGAAATGAGAAGGGTCTTTTTGAGAGAAGTGGTTTTTTTTTTTTTTTTTGAGAGAAGTGTTGAATGGAAGTTGAATAAAACACACTTATATGAACATGATACTACAAGAAAAGTGAATACGTACAAGATAAGTATGCGAATAAAGAAGATAACAATAAAATTAAAAAGAATAATGAACGATAGATAGGCATTGTTTCCTGTTGAAATATATAAAATAATAAATTTAACATTTATCTTGATATTAGAATGTGCATTCAAAAAAATTCTAGTGTGAGAAAATGTAGAATTGCGTATATTTCATAAACTATATATGATGAGAGCCCAATTTTGGCAACAGGATATACTAAAAAAAACTAAAATCTTAAATTGGTAACAATAATAATGAGATCAAAATGGAGAATATAAACCAATATTTGGTCAAGAAAATTTATATGAACAAAGTTATTAATTGGAAATATTGAGAGTAATCACTTAAATATGTAAACAAAACAGAAAAAGCGAAAGTGGCTTTAAATAGGAAATAGCATGATGCATGCTAAACAATGTAAAGTCAGTGAAGTATAACATTGGTAATATTTCATACATTACATGGAGTATTGAACGACCATATAATAAAGTTATTAGAAATAATGTGATTTAGGTGATAATGAATGTGCATTTATAGGAGCAATTCTTAATTAATATCTATTAATAGGAAAATGTAATGCTTTAATAATTTTGCAACTTAACATGCATAATGTAACAAATGCAACTTTTTGGTTGTAAAACATTTAGCATACGTGTACTGTTTTTGGCATGCATGAAAAGCAAGTAGATGTCAAATACTTATACATCACTTTTGTACTCCTACATATGCTTATCCTCAAATAATTTATCAATATGCACAAACAAATAGATATAGTAATAGCTTTGTAGAAAACAAACATATATTTTTACGAAAATACAGCAATATATTTGTGCCCTATTTCTTACAAAATTAAGAAAAATTTTCTTCGAAAATGTTCTTAGGCCATTACCAAAAGATTGCATTATAAGAAAAGTTTTCGTGCCAACTTTCTTACAAAATTAAGAAGGTTTTTCTTAAAATATTAGATGTGATAAACACATTAAAAGATTGCATTATAAGGAAAGTGTGGGATATAGAGCTTTCGTAGTATAGATTGGGACTTGGTGGAGGTCGTAATAGAAAATAGAAAAAAAAATGAGTAGAAAAGAGGGCCAAGAAAATCAATCCCAACTAGTTTTCTCTACGGAATTTTCTCAAACGCTCAATACACATGTTAGGATGGTATTTACCACTTATAGCCAAATAGGAATCTATATCTATATGTATTGCAGGGAGGTTTTAGTGGAGGCCCATGGATGGCTTCCAATAAAAATAGGGAGGTTTTAGGGACACAATAAAAATACTCAAAAAATAGGGGCCAAATTGCAAATCATTTCTGATTTCACCAGAAAAATGGCATTGGGCTGCATCTATTTTTATTTTTTTGGGCCATAACCCTTTGGCCCAAGGCAAAAATAACCGGATTATTTCTGTTAAAAAATGGATCAGCCTACTTATTTTACTAAACTAAATCTGATAAAAACGATGGGTTTGAATCTCTAAATCCCATGCACAAACCCAACATGAAATAAATTCATAGTCCAATTCTTTAGTTCACAAACATATTGTTTGGTTAAACATTTCCAATCCAAATGGATCTAACAAAACAAAACAAAATGAAACAAAAATACTAGGAGCATAAATGGAGAGAAAATCATCAAGAAATTTTCGGCAGGTCGATCTGCCTTGAAAAAATTTCAGCTAACATGGCTGGAATTTCGTCGAAATCCATTTTTACAGGCTTTTAAAGCCGGATTTCAACATAAACGAGTTTTTTGCAATCTTGTGAACCAATTTAAATATCAGACAAATGCTTTAACATCATAAATCATGAGGAAAAGTGAGATCTAATGTTCATGGACTTGGAACTATCATATGGTCCATTTAAATCTCACATAAACTTTAAAACCTTAAAGAAAAAGGGTTAGAGATTACCTCTGATGATTGAGGACTTGAACTAATGTGGAGAAATTCGAGAAAAACACTCCGAAACACTGAAAATGAAGCAACAGGTTGCAGTCGCAGAGGTTCAAGTGCTGACGAAGCTGAAATTTCAAGCTTGAATTTGAGATGTTTAATGATATTTTTTCAGGAAGTTTACAAAACAAAAGTTGTTCCCCTACAACTAGAGATAGTGCAGAAACAATAATCTCCTCAAAATAAAGTGGGAATTGGTTGGAATCAGGTGACGAACAGGGCTGTTCGGTCAACCCTGGCTCAGTTTTTTGCAGAAAAATTTTCAAGGAGCGAAGTTTGGGCTGTGATTTGATGAATTTCTGATGGTTTTTTAACAAAACACTTCAACACGAAAGTTATTTCTCTCTGTCTCACGAAAATGCAGAAAGAAAAATCACTCGAATTCGATCTATAATGAAGGAGAAAAGCCCCTTCGAACTAGGCTGGTTCACCAATTTTTTTTTTCCAGAATTTTTGCAGGTGAAATTTTTCCTTTTTTTCCTTGAATTTTCACTCTCCCCCTGATCCTATGGCGGTTGCCCTTCACTCCTTTTTCCTCTCTCCTACCCTAGAGACTCTCTCTTAGCCTTTTAAATGAAACAAAATCGATTAAAACCCTAAAAATAATGGCTGAGAATGGTTGAGATGAAACTAGGGTTTTGTGGCCATATTTGATCCATTTGATCTTGTTTTCCAAGCTGTTGCTTGAGAGATTTTGGGATAGTGATGTGTCCCGTACTAGCCAATCTTGGATGGAAAGAAATTGGAAGGAAAATCGGATTTTAATTGCATCAAAAAGTCCGGCTGCATTTTATGTGATATTGCAGCTTTGTTGCTGCAATTTCCTGAAGAAGAAATGCACGCGTGCAACAACGTTTTTTTTTTTTGGAATTTGATTGGCTTTGAAACAAAAGAAAATCTCTACTTTTTCTTTCAATTTTGAAATCCCATTTTCTTTTCCTCTTTTCCTACAAAATAACACAAAAACAAAAAACAAAAATGATTACTTAAACAATAAAATAAAAATAAAGATATGCATTTTTTGTAAAAAAAATGTGGGAAAAATTTTGAAAAAAATTTGGTGTCTACAACTTACCCTTTTTTGTCTGAGTTTCAAAGAAACTCAAGATAAAAACGTAGACACCAAATTACTTACATGTTTTCTTCGACTACAACTGTATCAAAACAAATAAAAGTGAACATATTAAATAAGATCGAAATATACATGGATTTATTTACATCACCCGTCACGTCAGACGTATTCTAAATACGATGTTGAACAAAATTCATGCTAGAAACAAAATGAAATTAAAAAAAATCATAGAAAGCGAATAAGTAGAACAAACAATAAGAAGATACATGTTATTGAATTGTGAGTTGACATCCATTGGGATAAATGAACTAATCTCAAGTCTAGATAACTTGGGGGATTAGATCCAAACCCAAAACTATTAGTGGAAAAGTTTGAAAAATTATTTTAAAACTAGATTGATCGATGGGATAAAACTCAAGCCCAAATAACCAGTAAATTGTTGAGATTAAACCCGAATCCAATTAAATAACATATTGGTGGGGTAAAACTTGAATCCAATTAAATGACAGATTGGTGGGATAAAATTTGAATCCAATTAAATGACAGATTAGTGGGATAAAATTTGAATCCAATTAAATGATAAATTAGCAAGATAAAATCTGAATCCAATTAAATGACAAATTGGTGGGATAAAATTTGAACCCAATTAAATAATAGATTGTTGGGATAAAACCTGATCCCAATTATAGATTGATGGGATAAAATTTGAACCCAATTAAATAACATATTGATGGGATAAAATTTGAATCCAATTAAATAACAAATTGATGGGATAAAATTCAAATCCAATTAAATAATAAATTAGTAGGATAAAATCCAAATCCAATTAAATAACAGGAGAAATGAAAATGCGTCCCAATTAAATGAAAAGGCGTGGAGCGTTTTTGCTATTTTTCTAAACAAATATTGAGAATCAGCTATCACCTTTATAAAATTTGCTCCAATGTAGATCAGGTTCCACTAAAACAAGTGCTTTTCTTTTCCTCCTTTCGAGAAGACATAAATAATGGTCACGTAATCCAACCTGCAAAAGAAAGCAAAAACAATTGCGGCAAAATATGATGCCACCACCATGTGGTCTCTCGAATATTGAGAACTATATAAACATGAGCTTTTAGATGTCGAGAAACTGTCCTGTTTAGAACTGTTATACAATCTATTTCAGATATTCTAATATCTATACTTAACCAACCATACTATATACCATGAGACATACACGTCTATACACCCATTACGATAAATTACGAGGGTTGTCTCTTGGTAAAATTCAATGAAAAGCATATAAAAGTTTTAAACAAGATTATTTCATGCAATGACACAAAAATAGAGTAAAAATGATTTTCAACAAGAAAACAATCTTTATTAAGTTTATGAAAAACGACTTATAGACTCTAAATGAATAGGATACAAATTTGAATGGCCAGTTTGCGATGAGAAAAATATCACATTTAACCCCTTCTGATATCATCTTCTTGGAATTTAGTGTTGCCGAAAGAACCACAGTGCGAAGAGAAACTCAAATAAACATAGTCACCAGCTATTCAATAATCGATCTTTTGTTTTTCATTCATGGCTCTCTTTGTGCTTTAAAATACTATCTTAGCGCCCTTTCGGATTTTCAATAAGATTGCCCCTACTCATTTTCATTTTTTTCACTTTTTCTCTCTTTTTTTCTTTTTCTTCTCTTTTTTTTCCTTTTTTTCTTCTTCTTCTTATTTTTGTTTTTTTTTCTTCTTTCTTCTCTCTCTTTTTTTTTTTTTTTGTAAAAACGCCCATTCGAATTTTCACCTAATGAACAACTTTAATCAACAGCCTCTATTCAATTCAAAAATATATTTCAGAATTGATGGCATAGTAAAACTTTTCTTCCTTTGCAAAATTGGTGAAGGCGTGTATATATCATTCGCCATTTGATTAAAAAAATTTCTATTAGAAATACTGTAAAAGGCGAAAGTCGGGAGCTTTTTGGCTTTTGTAATGGGGTCAGGTGGAGTATTAAAAACGTTAAGATTTGAAAGCAGATCTTTTAAGGGGTTTAAAATAATCCTAAATCACATCCTACAAAATTCGCCCCAATGTAAGGCCATTAAAACTAAAAAAATTGCCCCAATTTAATCTTTGATTGAGTTTTCTCTTCTCTTTCCTTTATTTTGTATATATTTTTGCTCTTTTCTTTTTCTTTTTTTTTTTCAAAAAATCAAATGAAAAATAAAACTTACCTCAGTGTGGGGTTTGCGATCCTCAAGGGGCTACCAAACAAAAGAATAGGTCATTTCGGATGTTCAGAAGGAAAAATTAGGGATGAAGTGTTTAATTGAAAAGGAAGAACGCCCACGTCTAAATCCACCTTATGTAGTAGTTCAAGAAAAAAATTTACATAATCATATGAATTTTTTTTTGCACGTATTAGAATTGATTGGTTGAGAAAAAATTTGTTTGTCCATCTCCATAAGAATGAGTGTTCCTTTGGACAATACCTTCTTAACAATGAATGGTCCCTGCTAATTTGGGGCAAATTTTCCTTTAATTTCATTTTGAATTAGAATACTTTGTTCAAGACCTTATCTCGTATTTCGAATAGACGAGATTTGACTTTCTTATTGTAAGCACGAGCCATTCGCCTTTGATAATATTGTCCACGATAAATAGCATTTAACCGCTTTTTGTCAATCAGATATAATTGCTCATGCCGTTGTTTAACCCATTCAATTTCCTCCAATTGGGTTTTTATCAGAATGTGCAAGGATGAGATCTCAACCTTTGCGAGTAATACCACTTTCATTCCATACATGAGAGAGTAAGGCATTGCCTAAGTAGAAGTCCTGATTGCAGTTTGATATGCTATTAATGTAGAAGGTAGTTTTTCATGTCGATCTCAATATTTTTCAGTTATCTTGCAGATAATCTTCTTCAAGTTTTTATTTGCAACTTCCACAACTCCATTCATCTGAAGCCTGTAGATAGTAAAATTTCGGTATTTGATCTTGAATTGTTCACATAGTCCATCTACCATGTTATTATTGAGATTTTTTGCATTGTTAGTGATCAGTATTTCTGGCACCCAAAAATGACAGTTAATATTGTTTCTCAGAAAATCTGCTGCTACCTTCTTGATTATATGCTTGTAAGATACTGCTTCAATCTATCTGATAAAATATTCAATCACCACCAGGATGAATCGATATCCATTTGAAGCAGGAGAATCAATAACTCCAATCACGTCCATTCTCCACATTGAGTATGACCAAAGAGCAATCATACTATGTAATTTTGTAGGAGGAGCACATATAATATCGGCATGTATTTGACACTTGACACATTTTCTGATAAAATTTATGTAGTCATGCTCCATAGTGAACTAAAATACTCCATTTTCATGATTTTTTTAGACAAAAAATATTTATTCATGTGTGGTCCACATACATCGCTGTGCACTTCTTTCATCATGTAATCAGTTTTTTTTCTTCATTAATACACCTTAGAAAGCCTAAATCAGAAGTTTTTTTATACAACACTTCTCCAATCAAAAAGAATCTTGACGACTTTCTGCACAAGAAACTTTTGACAATCAAATCGACACCTGGAGGATAAGATCCCATCTTTATGAATTCTTTGATATCACTATACCAAGGACGACCATCAGAAACCTTTTTCACAATCAGATAATGCACCAGATTTTTCTGAAGTTGAATCTGTATATGTTCAATTACCAACTTATCCGGATGTCGAATCATGGAAGACAATGTGGCTAAAGTATCAGTGAAAACATTGCGAGTGCGAGTAATATGTCTGAATTCTAAATTTCTGAACTTATCAGTCAAACTAAGCAGACTACAATGATATGGCATAATCTTTTGAATCTAGAGTTACTCACGGAGTATTTGATGTACAAGTAAATTAGAATCACAGAATACTATTAAATCTTTGATCTCCATTTTCAATGCCATTTTTAATCCAAAAATCTAAATTTCATATTCAGCCATACTGTTAGTGTAAGAAAATCACAACTTAGTAGCGGTAGGATAGTGCTTTTCCTCTGGTGAAACACGAGCAGTTCCGATTTCAGCCCCAAAAGAATTCGAAACACCATCAAAGAACAGCCTCCATTCAAGATATTGTTCATTCATATCTTTCAATGTGCCAACGAATAAGATCTCTTCATAAAAAAAATAGGTGTGTAATGGCTAATAATCATCTTTACTCGGATTCTCTGCCAAGTGATCCACTATAGCTTATCCTTTGATTGCCTTTTGAGTTGTGAAAATAATATCGAATTCAAAGAGAATCATCTGCTACTTTGCCATACGTCTTATAGGCATTAATTTTCCTAATAAATATTGTAACAGGTTGGAACGAAAAATAAAATAAGTAATGTAACTGAACAAGTAATATCTCAACTTTTGAGCTGTCCAAACTAAAGCACAACAACTTCTCTCAAGAAAAGAGTAATTTGGCCTCATAAAATGTAAACTTCTTACTGAGATAATAAATGGCTTGTTCTTTCTTTTCAGAATCATCATGTTGTTCTAAAATACATCCCATAGCCTCATCAAGTACAAATAGAAACATAATTAGGGGTCGTCCCAACTTGGGCGGTACTAAGATCGGAGGGTTCAACAAATAATTTTTTATTTTATTAAAAACCTGTTGACGTTCTTCATTTCAGTATATCGGCGCATTCTTTTTTAATAATTTGAACAGAGACTCACATGTAGAAATCGACTACTCAATAAATCTATCAATAAAATTGATCGTTCTAAAAAACTCTTCACATCCTTCTGAGTTTTCGGAATGGACATTTCTCAAATTACCTTAATTTTTGCAGGATCTATCTCTATGTTCTTTTTGCTAACAATGAACCTTAACAATTTATCAGCAGGAGCTGTAAAAGCACATTTTATAGGATTTAATTTTAAAATATATTTTCTCAACCTTTCAAACAATTTCTTTAAATCGACCAAATGATCTTCAACTTTTTTGGATTTGATTATAATATCATTCACATAAACTTCCATCTTCTTGTGATTCAAATCATGAAATATAGTGGTAATGGTCCGTTGATAAGTGGTTCCAACATTTTTCAAACCAAAATCCATTACTCGATAGTAAAATGTTCCCCAAGGTGTAATAAAAGTGATTTTCTCTCTATCTTCTTCTGTCATTAGAATCTAATGATATCCGACGAAACAGTCACCAAAGGATTCAATTTTATGTCCTGCAGTATTGTTCAAAAGGATGTAAATGTTCAGTAAAGAAAAATCGTCTTTCAAGTTTACCTTAATAAGATCACTATAGTCAACACATACTCGCACTTCTCTACTCTTCTTCGGAACAAGTACTAGATTTGAAAATCAAATATGGTAATGAGACACCATGATAATCTTAGCATGGAGCTGTTTCTCAATCTGCTCCTTTATTTTGAAACTTATATCTAGTTTGAATTTACGAGACATCTACTTTACTGGTAAAAAATTTGGATTAATTGGCAATTTATGGACCACTATATCTGTAGAAATTTCGGATATATTATCATACGACCATGCAAATACATCTTGAAATATAGTTAAGAATTCAATCATCTCCTTTCTTTGCTTATTATTCAAATGAACACTGATTTTGATTTTTTAACCTCTGTTTTAGTGCCAATATTAATGATTTCTGTCTCTTCTAAGCTTGGTTTGGATTTCTCCTCAGATTGTTCAAAAATCTTTGAAATAAACTAATGTTCTTTCTTGCTATCACTCTCATTTTGAATTTCACATTCCATAATTTTAAATTCGTGAGAAATATCGAGATTGCAATCATTGAATTTCAGAATGGTGATATTTGAATGGTCAAAAGATTTTATTTTTTGCCATCTAAAAATAAAGTTAGCAAGCACAATGAACAAATAATAAATAATAAAAAGATAAACAGAGGTCTTCCATTTCATTGAATTTAAGAGAGCAGATAGATACTGAACAATGATAACTATTTGGCAAAGTAAAACGTTAATTAAAAACGCATCCTCACCAGAACTGTGTAGTGGAAATGGGACTCACTTAAATACATATTCACATAATACTTGAAAGGAAATAAATAATTTAAAGACAAAAGTAGTTCTTATCAAAAATTTTATCTAGACAAGGATTCCAACCAAAGACAATTCCTTGAATTTATCAAAATTTCTTTCAAGAGGGAAGATGATCAGCAGTTCAATTTTGCATGACTCCTAAAATTTTTCGAAACTCCAGATTTTTCGACGATTCATCCTTATAAATAGTTCCAACGAACAATTGGGGTAGACTTTACTCAATCTCATCGATCAAATTTTCTTTATCTAATTCAAATAGAATTATCCCTGACGGACGAGAAAAAGTGTAGTACTATGATGGGATACTCATGACAATTTATTTCCCTTCCTTTTCTATTTTCTTGCGAGTTTGCATCTCTTTTTTATCCTTAGCAGTTGGTTGAAATCCTATCCAAAATGTGTTCTTTTGCATCGAAAGATTTATCGGCTCCAAAATCTCTTGTAGATGCCCAAATCATATTTCTATCTCATACCCTCCTCGGATCATTTTCTTGGTCATCATAACACTAGTTTCAGGTGCGTCTGTCCTTTCTTTGAAAATTCATCTGACTGACACGATATCGGCAACATGATGAAAAGAATTGATACTTTTTCTACTATCTTCTTTACTTGAGTCTGAGTTGATGATCATGGTGCAATTATCTTCAGCGAACACGGTGATTAGTTAATCATTTACAATAAACTTCAGCATTTGGTGGAGCGAAGACGGAACAGAATTAGAGATATAAATCCAAGGTCGCGCAAGCAGGACGTTGTAGACACTTGAGAAGTCTATGATTTGGCAGGCAATTTGAAATTGAGCGGATCCTATTTCTAATACTAGGTCAATTTCACCCATTGACTCTCTTCTTGCACCATCAAATCCTCTTACTATAGTCGCTGATGAGTGAATCTAGCATCATGAAATCCAAATTTTGCAAGTGTATTTCATGGGCAGATGTTCAGAGTAGATCTATTGTCAATCAGAACTTTGGGTAGCAACTTTTCATTGCATTGTACTAAGATGTAGAATACCTTGTTATGTCCAATGCCTTCCGAAATCAAGTCATCGTCAGAAAAAATTATATGATTAGAAATCAAAATATTCTCCATGACGTGAGCGAACTTATCAACTGAAATATTTTTCGATTTTTGAACTCCACTCAAGATTTTGAGCAACGCCTTTATATGTAGCTTAAAAGTCAAAAGCAAATCTAGGATAGAGATTTGAGCAATCATTTCACCCAATTGTTCCACAATCCTATACTCGCTTTTTTTTCAATAATTTCAAAAAATCTAACGCCTTTTTCTCAGTCACAATCGATCTTGATGATGGGATGTTCTCCTTAATTTTTGATTGAATACGAACCTTAGGATCGCTCACGACGTTTCCAAATCTTGTCACAGTAGTCATCTTCTCCTTCGGCATCTCCTTATCTCCAATCAATAAAGTGGACTCGCTATAGTTCTACAGCACTTCTTGTAAATTATGAACAGGCGATTGCTTTAAAAATTCAAATATAACATGTTCAAAAGGTGACAAGTTTATGATAAATGGTTCTCTAATGTCCCCAACTTTAAAGGATTCTTTTTCCAGTATGAACGACTTTTCAACTATCCCAACTATTTCAGTTTCATCTATAATATATTAAGTAGGCTCTTCAAACTTCTCATCAAGGGTGATAACTCCAACAGTATCCTTATGCTCAGGAAGAGAATTTTTACTGTCGTTCGTTCCTTGTTCACCTCTTCTTCTTAAAATATATTTTCAGCATCAATCATGTCTTGAATTTTATGTTTCAATACCCAACAATTGGCGGTTGAGTGATCGAAACTTTCGAAATGGTAAGCACAAATGGTCTGGGTATCATAACCAATTTTGGGAGGTACAACACTAATTTTGCCAACAGTCTTGAGTTGTTTGTACAATTGGTTAATGGATTGGCCTAAATTAGTGAAGGCTTGAAATTGATTTGGGTTTGGAATCCACTGATTTGAAAATAATTTTGAATTGGATTACTTGGTGTAGCGGGTCTTGGATTACAGATAAGGCGAGGACGACTTTATAAGGTAGGTTGAGAAATTTGGAACGGTGCAAGTGTATTCGTGTAGTTTGAGCGGGGGCGAGGAGGGTTGATAGTGTTGTGATGAACAGGTCGGGAGTTTGAGTAGTATGGATAAGGAGGTGAGTATATAGAGTGGTTTTGATATCTTGACATAAAAGAGGGGCTTTGGTCCTGCACAAAAGAAGTTTCTCCTTTTTTCTTAAATTGGGGTTTCTTTCCGCTATTGCTTTGGCTTTGCAGGGTCTCTAACTGTATTTTTAAAGCCAGCAAATTAATGAATTTTCTATTTTCACAAACTCATCATATTTTTTAAATTTGTTAACGATAGCCGCAAATGAACTTCCAGTCATGTGAAAAATCTCTTCAAAATACAGTGAATCATGGGTTTTTGATAAATGTGCGGACAATCTCCTCTTCAATCATAGGGGACTCTACCTTAGCAACCAAACTCCTCCATCGTTTTGCATATGTCTTGTGATCCTTTAAGAGTTTTCTCTTGATTCCTTCAAGTATTGTTCGAGTAGATACAAACTAGCAGTTATATTCATATTGCCTCACAAAAACTATAAACAAGTCCAACCAAGCTTCATTTCTTCAGGTTTCAAATTAGAATACCAATCCAGATTATCTCCCTCCAAACTTTCAGGAATCAATCGCATTGGTAAACTTTCATCATCCACAGGTTTACAAAGTTTGTTAGCAAACATTTTAAGATGTATTTTAGGATTTTTCGGTTCCATCATATTTGCTAAATTTTGGAGTTTTAAAACCCAAAGGCAGTTGCATAGCAGGAAAGAGACACAGCTCATCATACTCCAAACTCCATGCTTGCTTAACCCTTGATTTTTCTTTATGAACTCATCAAATCGGTCTAATTTCTTTGGCAAATTCTTGTCAATAGAGGTAATGTGTTTATCCATTCCTATCTTCCCCTGAAAGGTGGTGTTCAACATGAACGATTCTGTAGTGGGGGGCTGGGTTCCTTGAGAATTAGATGGAATATTTGAATTGATCTGTGGATAATTTTGAGAAATTTGGATATTAGTTGGGTTAACCAAAATATTGTTTGGATGCATGTGTAAGAAACTAGAATTGAAGTAGGTGAAGGTACCCTCTTAGGGATTTGTAAAAAGTGAAACAGATGGGGTCTGAATGTTGGACATGTGAGTTGGTTGGTTATCAGACTCAGGTTGATTGTCGTCATTAGGTATATGATTAGTTTGGACACCACCGTGGTTGTTTGAAACCAATTGATCAATCATGCGCCTTTGCACCGCGATTTCTACACTTAATTCATTAATTTTGTTCAACACTTCACTTAATTGGACCCCTAAAGACGCAGCATCCGATGAGGTAATCATTGCAAATTTTTTCGACGATTTCGAGTGCGAATTCATGCTTACATGGTTTCTCAAAACTTTACTGCGGAACCTTATAATGATGGGTTTCTACGTATAACTATGTTTGGTAGTACCTGAAAGTGGAAAAGAAATCCGCTTAAAAGTTCATTTTCTATTAAATTGTTGCAATTTATTCAAAAAAAAGGACATGAGTTAGTAAATGTTTAAATAAACTGGATGCATGTCCTATGGGGGTACCCTTTTACACTAAGAGTTGGTCTAATATGATGCAATACCTTTGAAGTGGGACCCGTTCATCAAACCTGTTTATCAATAATAATTTTGCAAATGATGAAACTCAATTCATTGCTACTTTTGTAAAACTTATGTACATCATGTACATCATTTCTCGAAGGCTATTTCATACAAAGTTATTAAATTTTTTCAACCTATCTATTACAACATCTTTTGGCTCTCTAGAATAAGGATTCCTCATACGCTCAGTTCGATTGTACAATTCTCCATATTTTCTCTTCAACTGTTTCTCATATAACTTTTTTTTTCCACCAAATCTTTGTTGACTTCTACGGATTATTTCAATTGCACATTCTCTTTGTCTTTTGTATCAATGATAGCCATTAGCCTTTTGACTTCTTCGGATTGCTTTTCTTGCGACCTTTACCCGCCGAAATCTCTGAGCCAATCTTCGTATTGTGGAGTGATCAAAACTATCTGTTTAGAGTCCGAAATGTAGGCAATATTCTCATCATTGGATAACATATCCCAAGTTTCAATAATTGGTATCTTCATTGAAATTTCATTCTGACAGATTCCCTTATCAAAACTGATGATAAATTTGGTCAAATCGGGTGTAGGTGGTGATTCTTGAACACGTCCTAACTATTAGAAACCTTTTTGGAGTATAAACCATGATGCCTTGAGTTCGTAGTAACGAAATAAAATTTGATGATTTGGTGCGAAGAGTGGATTTGATACAATCAATCTAATCCAAAACTCACATAATCCTTTGATCTGGTAATATTCTTAAGAAATTCAAGTACTCTAATGCACTTCTTGATAGACTATTTCTATTAACTCTTTTATGATGAGTCACTATTCAATTGTACTTAATCAATGGTAAAATATTAGAACTAGGTAATTGTCTTCTAAAATGCTTCATAACGCATATATGCAGAATTAGATTCGAACCATAAAAGAATTTTGCCTCTCTCTGGTAATTGGTACAAATAACAAATATATCGGCTAATATGGTCAGCACTATAGAACACTGTCAATTATTTATCTCAAGAAAGAGGTCAAACATGAATTTAGTGATTTTGAAAGCGATCCTCTTATCTCTTTTCAAAAAGAGGTAAATCCCAACCATGACGAGTCCATATACCCACGGCTTCTTGCGCTCCCACATTGTCTTAGACATAAATGAAAGGTCCTCAAAATGCATCTCGAATCCATCTTTTGGTACAAATTTGTCAAATAAAAATTTTATATCTATGCTCTGATCAGACTCTTGTATTACAAACTCTTTTAACCCAATGAAGTGACAAAACTCAATTTCTCATGAGGCGAACGGGAATATTACTGCTATGTCGTTTACTGACAAATTAAGAAGGTCAACTATTTTTTTAATTGTCATAGTCATTTCTCTGTTTCCTATTCTAAATGCTGAACAACTAAGATCCCATAATTGTATCAAAACCTCTACTCAATAATCGTCTGATTCAATGTCCCTAAAATCTCTGATCGGTTTAAACGAGATGCCACTTGATGAATTTCACTAGATGAGAGAAGTGCGGGCCACTTTCGAACCTCAATCCGAATTACCAACAATTGTTTGATTCGTCAAGGATTGTCCATCTCTGAAGCATAAAATTCGGATCAAATACCTTACTTACAAGCCCCACTTCAATTTTTGACAAAAATTAAACGTGAAAATCCCATAAAGGGTTAGATACCCAAGGGAGAAAAGGTTGGCATAATCCTAAAAAATGAGATTTCCTAAATGACATTCCCTCTAAGGTTAATATATAATGCCAATTTATTGAAACAAGTAAGTATGCAATACTGAAAATTCAATATGATGTAAAGGAACCCTTTTATATGTTAGGATGGATCTAATGATGATGTGCAATTACTAGAACACTAATGTAATAAACTGTAATTTAAACGTGTAATAATCAATCTATTAAGGTAGGCTCTTAAAAGAGCATCATGTCAAGACTTTTTCTTCTAAGGTTTGTGAATGCAAGAGAAGATAAAACAAAGAAATAGTTCAATTGATACATAACACATAATACATTGGAGCAATAAAACTATACAGAAATAAAAGATAAAGAAAAAAGGGTAGCATTCCTCCCCTCGTGTCTAGTGTTCTTAATAGGATAATATTGACTCTATCTTAGACGATCCCTAACATGAATGCATGAGACTGGACTCACTAATACATCTAAAACTCCATAAGGTTTCAGACTCCAAAACCTTCAGACCAAAGGGCAAAGGATTATTAATCCCAAAATCCTTAGTCAGCGGTTCGAGTGATCCCTCAATATTATTATGCGCATGTCGTGCCATGGCACATATCTAAGTGGATTGATCCTAATTTTAATAGGGAGGAATGGTGTGACAACCACTAAAAGAGAATAAAATGAAGGGTTAAAAGGAATAGTGTATACACGTATGAAGTGCTCCTTTGAGGGGAGGGATTAATATTATTAAACACGCGTGAAGATTCTAGGGTGACATTCCCCCACCCTAAATGCAAAACGCGATACAAACAAATAAATAAAAATAAACAAACCATTCATCACATACGAGGGGCGAATACGAGTGTGAGATGCAAGAGAGCCGAGAAAAAAAAATGTAACCTACAACATTCAAATGTGATATGTTAAAAAGTTAGAAAAGGAAAAAAAGTTGACTAAACCAAGTGCTCGAACTCACTAAATCCCCAGTGAAGTCGCCAAACTGTCGCGTTCCATTTTTTAAAATAAAAATGAAAGTGTGTTAAAAATGAGTTTTTGATTTTATTTTAGAAAATAAATAAAAAAGGTCTAAAATGGGACATAGAAAATGCAATGATTTGGGCCAAAATAATAGTCTAAAACGGATTTTTAGAAAAAACTAGAGTCGCCACTTGATATCGAATTTAGATGTACCGAGTTACCCAAAATATATTTTAAATAAAAAAATTAATAAAACCCTTTTAGATACTCCAGATCTTTGAAAATAAGATAAAAGAGTTCGGGAGTCACGATTGAAAAGAAGGAAGGCAAGATTTTGATCTAAAACACCCTTTCAACCTAATCAAAGCTAGTTGTAAGATTTAGTCAAAATTCTTTCCTAATCTAACTTATAAAAATTATTACATTTGAATGTTTCTATATGGATGTGAACCTAAATTTAGGGGGGTATCGAGAGGGACAAATGTCTTTGCGAAATTTAATTGGTGCAAATTACATTAATTGTAAAGTCCAAAAATGATTTTTTGAAAAGGTCACGAATATGCAAAAGAGGGGAATGCAATATAACAGGTACGGGAGACTAAAATTCATGACTCAAATTTTCTTCTTATAGAGGGATAATAGCGTGTTAAAACTAAAAGTCATTCTCGCCCATTTTCTATATTCGAAGGGTGACTCTTTTAAACTAGTCAAGCAAATGAATTAACTTACTTCTAAATTCCTAAGATGAGATACAATTCTAAATGATATGGTTCAAACATATAGAGGGTGAGGGAATAATAGTAGGAAAACATCATGTAAATGAAAATAACCTAAAAAAGGAAAAAAATGCATGAGATGCAATAAATGTCACACCAAAACATGAATCTAACGTATCGATGGTTTAAAGACTCTAGCGTTGGGTTAATCAATTTCTACAAGTCCTCACTAACGTTGAACTAGTGAGAAATCGGGAAAAAAAGATCACAACTAGCATTAGACTAGTATGGTAATGTCATGCACTCATTATAAATAAATAAAACATGTAAAACATAATTAAAATGAATAAACACATAAAACATATAGAGCATGCAGAACACATAGTACATACGCATAATATTTAGATGCAAAACTCTAAAAAAAAGTGAATAAACACATAAGCACACAAGCACACAAGCATGCAAGCAAATAAAAACTAATTATTACATTGGGATTCTAATTACAATCTAAAAGGGGAATTTTTGGAAATAATAAACTATCCATTACATTTGTCTATCTAAATATATTTTTCTTGAGCAAAAGGGAAAAAACTATCTATTACAATTTGGCATTTAAATGCCTCCCAAAATAAACATCAAAATTAAATAAATGAAAGAAAAATATTTAAAGTAAATAAAATGAATAAAATGAGTAAAGTAAATAAAAGAAAAATTATTTAAAACATGCAATTATACATAAAAACACATAGGAACACATAAAAAAATAATAAAGGGTACCTCTCTTGAAGTAGTGGCTAAATGAGGTAGAGTTTTGCCCTATTTATATTCCAAAACCAACAAAATGGTCAAGATATCAATTTAATTGATAACACTTTGAAAGAAAATGTAAACATATAGCAAATTCACCTTATTATTTTAAATAAATATGAATAAATATCAAATTTCTAAAATTTACTAATTAAATACATTTAAATGAAACATGATTAACAATTTAAAGAAGATGAATAATTGTAATTAAGAAACGATAAAGATTAGGGACCTAATTGTAAAATTTGAAAAGTTTTTAGGTTCAAATTAAAATTTTAAAAAAATTAAGCGTCAAAATTGAATAGAAAATAAAATTTAGGGACCAAAATACAATTAAATTAAGGACCGGAATCAAAGAAATCAAAAGTTTTAGGGCCACAATGAAAATACTCAAAAAATTAGGGGTCAAATTGCAAAATCATTTCTAATTTCACCAGAAAAATGCCATTGGGCCATTTCTATTTTTATTTTTTTGGGCCATAAACCCCTCAGCTCAAGGCAAAAATAACTGGACTATTTCTGTTAAAAAATGGATCAGCCCACTTATTTTTACTAAATTAAATATGATAAAAACGATGGGCCTGAATCTCTAAAGCCCATGCATAAACCCAACATGAAATAAATTCTTGACTCAATTCTTTTAGTCCACAAACATGTTTCATTAAACATTTACAATCCAAATGGATCTAACATAACAAAACAAAACAAAAATAATAGGAGCACAAATGGAGAGAAAATCATCAAGAAATTTCCGATGCGATCTGCCGGAATCTGGAAAAATTCCGGCTAACATGGCCTGAATTTCGTCGGAATACATTTTCACTGGCTTTTAAAGTTGGATTTCAACATAAACGAGTTCTCTACAATCTTGTGAACCAGTTTAAACACCAAACAAGTGCTTTAACATCATAAATCATGAGGAAAAGTGAGATCTCGAGTTCATGAACTTGGAACTATCATATGGTCCATTTAAATCTCACATAAACTTTGAAACCTCAAAGAGAAAGGGTTAGAGATTACCTCTGATGCTTGAGGACTCGAACCAACATGGACAAACTCAAGAAAAACACTCCCAAACACTGAAAAGGAAGCCAATAGGTTGCAGTCGCTAAGGTTCAAGTGCTGACAAAGCTTCAATTTCAAGCTTGAATTTGAGATGTTTAATGATGTTTTTTTTAGGAAGTTTGCAAAACAAAAGTTGTTCCCCTACAACAAGAGATAGTGCAGAAAAAATAATTGCCTCAAAAGAAGGTTGAATTGGTCGAAATCAAGTGACCAACAGGGCTGTTCGGTCAACCCCGGCTTAGTTTTCTGCAGAAAAATTTTCGGAGAAGCGAAGTTTGGGCTGCGATTTGATGAATTTCTTATGGTTTTCAACAAAAGTATTCAACATGAAAGTTATGCCTCTCTGTCTTTCGAAAATGCAAAAAAAAAAAATCACTCAAATCCGATCTATAACAAAGGAAAAAAGCCCCTTCGAACTAGGCCAGTTCACCAGCTTTTTTTTTCTAGAATTTTTGCAGGAGAAATTTTTCCTTTTTTTCCTTGCTTTTTCCCTCTCCCCCAGATCCTATGGTGGCTACCCTTCACTCTTTTTCCTCTCTCTTAGCCTTTTAAATGAAACAAAATCGATTAAAATCCTAAGAATAATGGCTGAGATGAAACCAGGGTTTTGTGGCCATATTTGGTCCATTTGATCTTGTTTTCCAAGCTGTTGCTTTGAGAGATTTTTGGGGTAGTGACGTGTCCCGTACTAGCCAATCTTGGATGGAAAGAAATTGGAAGAAAAACCGGATTTTAATTGCATCAAAAAATCCAGCTGCATTTTATGTGATATTGCAGCTTCGTTGTTGCAATTTTCTAAAGAAGAATGCGCGCGCGCGTGAGACAACTTTTTTTTTTTTTGGAACTTGATTGGGTTTGAAACAAAAGAAAATCTCTACTTTTTCTTTCAATTTTGAAATTTCATTTTCTTTTCCTCTTTTCCTACAAAATAACAAAAAAAATAAAAATGATTACTTAAACAATAAAAATAAAAATAAAGATATGCATTTTTTTTGTGAAAAAAATGTGGGAAAACTTTTGGAAAAATTTGGTGTCTACAATGATAATAAAGGGAGAGATGTGGCAATTGAGATAAACATTTTGTGTCATTTTTGAACTTCCAATTTTACACTTTAAAAAAATTAAATTTTACCCTAACCACCTAAGTATATTTGCTAATATAATCTCCTATAACTTCCTTAAATTTTGTAACTACCAAATTAACTATAATTGTATTAAAGAAAAATACTAATAAAATTGCAATTTTTTATGAAGAATTTATATAAAATTTAATTTCATAAAAATTTAATATATTCATAAAAATCTATACAATAATAAAGGGAAAGAGGTGACAGTTGAAGTAAACATTTTATGTCAATTTTTGAATTTTCAATTTTACCTTTAAAAAAACTAAATTTTACTCTAACCACCTAATCACATTTGCTAATATAATCTCCCATGACTCACTTAAATTTTGTAACTACCAAATTAACTACAACTATAATTAAAGAAAAAATACTAATAAATTACAATTTTTTATGAAGAATCTATATAAAATTTAATTTTGTAAAAATAAAATAAATATATTCATAAAAATTAATAATTATTTCTAAACTGCATATACATTGGGTGTGTCCTTAACACTGATATAAATAAAATCCTTTGCCAATCGCATCTCCAGCTTTGTCTTGTTGAATGCGTCTCTTTCTTTTTTGTTGTCAATAAATCAATTCATTTCTCTCCCCAAACTCCAAACCTAATAGTCAGGGTGTTGGCTAGGGTTTCATGGAGCTTCAACTTCACCACAAGTTCACAAATTTTGACGATCAAATGCTAGTAGATTTCAATGGTGGTCAAAATTAGAATGATAGCAATTGTAACAGCGGCGGAGAAATGGTGGAGTTGTTTTAGCTTTTCTAAAACTCGGATTAGTTGAGGAGATGCCAAAGAGCTTTATTTATTCACACCCATCATTCATGAGGTAATCTCGATGATTCTAATAAAAACCAGTATTGTATTTCTTAGAATCTTTGTTTCTATTTGAAGCATAAAGGTTACATACAATTGTGGCTTTTCCTTGAATTTTTCATGTGCATTTATTGCTCGAGGATAGCAGTGATAAGTTTCTTTTAGGGAATTTTGTTAGTTTACAAATAATTGAAAGATCGCATTTTTTTCTGTAATTTTGTTGATAATGTTTAATAGAGAGAGTTTTTGAATATTAGCTAGGCCATGTTTCATTTGATGTATATTTTATTGGGCAAATTACACTTTATCTCTCTGTGGTTTAGTATTTTTTATATAACTCCCTATGGTTTCAAAAGGTATATGGATAACCCTTTCATGGTTTGGATTAAAGTATCAAAGTGACTGAATTTACATTCCATAGCGGAGTAAACTAAAATATTAAAAATATTCCTATATAAAGTTGAAAATTATTTATTAACACGTGGGGTTATGTATATATTTTGAAAACCATAAGGGGATTATATGGTAAAACACTAAACCATAAGGGGGTTATATTATAAAATATAAAATTATATGGGGTTAGAGTATCATACATATTATGTTTATATATTTTGGTCACTTTAGCCATTTTAGTTTTTAAACAGGGTAATTTCAACATTTTCATAGGTTCCATTACGAATGATCATTTTCGTTACTTTGATACTTTAATCCAAATTATGAGAGGATTATGTATAGATTTTCTATAAGGAGTTATGTAAAAAATAACTAAATCATAAGAGGATAAAGTGTATTTTGCCCTATTTTATTTGAAAAGAAAAATAATTTAATTGTAATATGAGATTTCAGTTGAATTCTACGTTTTGGCTCCAAGCGCCACATAATGTAGGAAAATTAGTTAATTTGAGCTAGGCTTTGTTTAGCATAGCGCACATATTGATCTTTTTGGCCTATGTTCTGGAGTTGTTCATGATTTCTTTAATCAGAATTATAAAATTAATTTGGAAAAATTGGGTAGGCTTCTATTTTGGGTTTTAATTAGTATCTGTTTACTCTTCTAATCGGTAAATTTCTTTCATCACTTTGATTTTATTTTTCCTTTCGGCTGCATATTTCTCCGCATCCTTCATCTCTCTTGTATAATAGTTAGGAAAAAAGAAGCTCAATTTTTGTTATAAAAAGGTAAATGTTATAAAACTAATAAAATGAACTACTATAATAGGAATTAAAATATTAGAGAAAGAAATAGAGAAATGGAGAATGATCTTCTTATTATTCCAACTAATCAAAGGTCATCCCAAAAGGTGCCAAAGTACCTCTATATATAAGTATTACAAACTTAAAGGTACATCAACTCTATTAAACACTCATTACTACAAGAACATGAATAGTCTATGAAACGGTTCTTCCAATACATGAATGGGTTTATGGATTGAAACCGTTCATCCATTGTAATTCCTTTACATAATGTAGCAATGAATTATGAATTAATCCCCTTGCGATCAATGAATTATGAATTAGTCATCTTGAGAATACAAATGAACATCCACACTTTTAATTATTTCATAACACTCCCCCTTGGATGTCTATTACACAAAGAATATGCCTCGTTAAAATCTTACTAAGGAAAAATCCATTGGGACAAAAACCCTAGTGAAGGAAAAAGAGTACACTATTCCTGTGTATTAATTTCTCCCCCTGATACAAACATCATTTGAGATCTTTTAATCGTCGCATTCCAATATTCTTCACCAATTTCTGAAATGTTGCAATCGGCAATATTTTGGTAAATAAATCTGCCAAATTATTATTTGATCGGATTTGTTACACATCGATTTCACTATTCTTTTGCAAATCATGAGTAAAAAAAAGTTTTGGTGAAATATGTTTCGTCCTATCTCCTTTAATATATCCTCCTTTCAATTGAGTTATACAAGCTGCATTATCTTCATATAATACAGTTGGAGGATTTTCTTTTTCGGAGGATAATCCACAACTCTTCCGAATGTAGTGGGTCATTGATCTTAACCAAACACAGTCTCGACTGACCTCATAAATTGTTATTATTTTAGCATGATTCGATGAAGTGGCGGCTAATGATTGCTTTGTAGATCGCCAAGAAATGACTGTACCTCCATATGTAATAGATAACCAGTCTGAAATCTTGCTTTATGCGGGTCAGATAAATATTCAGCATCATCATAACCAAGCAATTCAGGTTTAGATTTATTTGAATAAAATAAGTCAAGATCAATTGTTCCTTGGAGATAACGAAAAATATGTTTAATATCATTCCAATGTCGTCTTGTGGCCTAGGAACTAAATCTTACTAATAAATTCATTGCAAATTATATATCAAGTCTTGTACAATTAGCAAGATACATTAGTGCCCCAATTGCACTAAGATATGGTACTTCAGAACCAAGTATCTCTTCATCTTTCTCTCGCGGTCTAAAAGGATCCTTATTAGGATCTAATGATCTGACGACCATTGGGGTACTTAATGTATGTGTCTTATCCATATAAAACCGCTTTAATACGTTCAGGGTATAAGCAGTTTGGTGGACAAAAATTTCACTTTTCAAATGTTCAATTTGTAAACCAAGGCAGAATTTTGTTTTTCCAAAATCTTTGATCTCAAATTCCCGTTTCAAATATTCAACACTATTTTGAATCTCTTCAAGAGTTCCAATCAGATTTAGATCATCAACATATACAGTAATTATCACAAAATTTGATTCATTTTTCTTGATAAAAATACATGGACATATTGGATCATTTATATAACCTTCTTTAGTTAAACATTCATTGAGACGGTTATACCACATACGTCCAGATTGTTTGAACCCATACAAAGACCTTTGTAATTTAATAAAATAAATATCTTTAGTATTTGATTTGTATGTTTCAAGCATGTTGAATCCTTCCGGAATTCTCATATAAATATCATTTTCAAAATTTTCATATAAATATGCAGTAACGACGTCCATTAGACGCATATCTAATTTTTCATGTATTGCAAAATTTACAAGATATCTAAATGTGATAGCATCCACTACAGGTGAATATGTTTCATCATAATCAAATCCAAACCTTTGTGAAAATCTTTGGGCTATAAGTTTTGCTTTATACCTCATAATTTCATTTTTCTCATTTCTTTCCTCACAAATACCCATTTATATCCTACTGGCTTTACACCTTCAGGTGCTTGGACTACAAGTCCAAAAACTTTTCTTTTAGCCAGTGAGTCTAATTCAGATTGGATCGCATCTTTTCATTTTGGCCAATCATTTATATACCGACATTCATCAACCGATCTAAATTCATGATCCTTATCAACTTCTATAATATCAAGTGCTACATTTCATTAGACTCCAATTAAATTTTCTATGATTTCATTTTTTTCAGGAGTAAACTCTTCAAGAGTTAGCTCTTCAGAAGTGACCTCTTCAGGAGATTAATTTTGTCATGATATTTATTAATCTCTGGAGATATTTAAAATCAATTTATACCTTATTTAGGTAGGCCGGGCTTAAATTTATTTGTTGCACTTGTACATGTCCTTCGGGAACATCACTTTTAACCAAAGTATTTCCTGCAGGAATAGTTGATTTAATGACTCTTCTGGAGTCGATAAATATATCTGACAATTGATTTGTAACTTTCTGCAAATGAATGATCTCTTAAACTTCCAGTTCATATTATTTTATATGAGGATCGAGGAAATCCAATTTTTCAAATGATTTCCTTTCGGTTGATCTTTTCCTCCCCTTAATGTCGGGAATCGTAACTCATCAGAATAAATAAATCATTCAATAAATCACCATCAATATTTTATGATATTTAATCGCAAAAAGTGATTCATACCCGGCATAAATTTAAAATTTTTTTTGGAGTCATATATAATATAAAGGAGATATGTATAAATACTTGTCGGCTCTCAAATATTTTCTCTTTTGCCAAATCATATATTCATTGGGATCAGTAAACTTCTGATTTACTGCAAGTGATGATTATAAATCACATTAGAATGAAAACAACTATATCAATAATCATTTCTCTCTCAAATGATTATTATGATATAATCAACCTTTTATCTCACTTGATTTCTAAACATGATCTTTATTATTGTCTCATTTGGTGTCTCAACTTGATATCCATTTCGACGAATATTCAAATTCAATAAATTCTTCGAGACATGATAAAAAGTAGTGCTTTATTTATGATAAATATTTCTCCTACAGAGAGAAATATAGCAGTGGCTCTTCTAGAGTTTTCAATTACTTAAGCACTACCACTGATTGTGTTTGTCTCTTTTGTTGGAAAATAGTATATATAGTAGCACTTATTAATGAGACACATATTATTGTCACCGTAATTCTTTTGAGACAAATATTATTGCCATAATCCTTTGATCCCAAATATTTAACATCCATTTCTTCTTCAGGAAGAAAGTCCATTACTATCATAAATTAAATCAATCATCATACAGCTTCAGGTCATTTAAAGAAATTGGCCATGTGAAAATGCTATTATAATTTTGATTCGTCAAATGTACTTCGGGACATTTATCTTTAGGATCTTTACTTTCTTGTCCTTATCATTATTATCCCACTTTAAGTGGTAACTTTTTCTCTTGTCATAGTAAAATACATATTTACCAAAATCATAGTCATGGCAGCAACCATAACTAGTAAATTGAAATTTAGTCGTATTCACTTCTGAGAATGGACTAGAACTAGCATGCAATAAGTATAGAATACTTCTCAAATTTTCTCTCAATATCACTACTACAGGAGCATGTTCGAGAAATCAATTGTGGAGAATATCATTTTCAATATATCTTATGAGTAAAATTTTCTCGACAAAATTTCAACAGAGAAGTAATTCTGAAAATTGCAGAATTATGTTCTTGTAGCCATAGATAAATTTATTATACCAGACTTTTGAAATAATGACCATCTTTTGGTGGCCAAATCTTTTCGTTAAAGAACGACCATTTTTAAGTGGTCGAATCTTTTTCTTTAAATATTTCAAAAGACAAGTGGATCCTCAAACATAATTGATTTTTTATAATAGCATCTCCAAAACTCATTACATCAGAATATAAGTATCTATAATAAATAATTCTAAAGATAAATAAGTAGAATTAAAAGATGAAATATTACCTCAAAGATGTCAAAGAGTATATGTTCATGTTTAGTAGTTGGTCAGTAGTAGACACTTGTATATTGCAATCATTCAAAGGTTAACCATAAGAAATTGAAATAAATTTATAGGTTAGAAATTTACCTCAATAAATAGATAGAAGTTGGCGAAAAAAAACACGGGCAGAATCTTGTGTTTCACTTTTACATAAGGTAGAGGCTCCATTTTCACCTTTTGCTCAAAAGTAGAGACTCGTGCTGATAACGTGTTATAAAACTAATAAAATGAACTACTATAATAGGAATTGAAATATTAGAGAAAGAAGTAGAGAAATGGAGAATGATCTTCTTTTTATTCCAACTAATCAAAAGTCATCCCAAAAGGTGTCAAAGTACCTCTATATATAGGTACTACAAAATTAAAGGTACATCAATTTTATTAAACACTCATTACTACAAGAACATGAATAGTTTATGAAACGGTTCTTCCAATACATGAATGGGTTTATGGATTGAAACCGTTCATCCATTGTAATTCCTTTACATAATGTAGCAATGAATTATGAATTAATCTCCTTGGGATCAATGAATTATGAATTAGTCCTCTTGAGAATACAAATGGACATCCACACTTTTAATTGTTTCATAACAGTAAATGAGCTTTTACTATCTCGTTTAGTGAGGTATTTGTTTCATTCTCGTGCTTAAACATAAGGAAGCACTTGATTGAATTTATTGAAATCAAGATAAAATTCATAATCTAATGTAATTTATTGAAACTTTCTATAAAAGATACCTAATGTAAATTTGTTTAGATAATTTTTTAATTTATTAGAAAATAAGAAGTCAAGAGTCAGATGAATATTTGAAATATTAAATTAACTTATTTTATTATAACAATTTGACAATCTATATAACTTCAAACCCTTCTACTACATTATCTTGTTTGTTTATAAATATTTTTTAAATTTGTTTCTAGCAGGGATGAAGTGGAGTTTAAGAAGCAAGGAGGGAAAGAAGTCAAGAGTAAGATGAATATTTGAAATATTCAGTTAAATTATTTTATTATAACAATTTGACAATCTACATAACTTCAAACCCTTCTACTACATTATCTTGTTTGTTTTAATATTTTTTAAATGTGTTTCTAACAGGGACGAGGTGGAGTTTAAGAAGCAGGGAGGGAAAGGGAGATTTGAGCCCGAGAACTTTAAACCTTAAAACTTCTACCTTAGCCACTGTACCAAAACCTCTTCAACATTTGTAAACATGCTTATATAAATATTTAATAGTTTCATAACATGAAACATATTTGCTCGCCACATAAGTTGATAGTATCCTTTGAAAATCATGCTTAATTTCATTATCGATTGCATAATATTTTCTTCTTTCATAGCTTGAACATATAGTGAGAGTATCATTCTTCACTTTTTTCAACCAAAGCTAAGGTTACTCATCATTTTAGCACAAAAAAATCTTACAAATTTGTTAAAAAAAAATTTTAATTTTAGTATATGATACTCTTAAATGACTAATAATGTTATGAAAGATAATTAACATTTTAAAATTCATACTTGAAAAACTAATGATTGTTCCTTTATCTTATGATGTTATGGTTTCTTTGAAATACATGTAGACTTTGAAAAAAGAAATAAAAGGAATATGAAAGCTTTTCTTAAACTTAAAAATACAAAAGAAAGCCATTGAAAGCACTGTACATGGGGTTAATGGGTAGTCCTTTGCCTTTCGGAAATAAGATAGAGTGATTTTATCACCATATTTAGATAGGTCTCCATGGTTTGGTCATTTTGAGTATGTGGATAAAATCATATTGAAACATATAATTGTTAAATATTACGCATGAAGTAATAGATAAAAAATGTCTATAATGAAAAAGTAAAAAAAAATTTATGCATAAATACCAATATAATGAAACTTGCCGTAGTTGCCCTTAGCTATGGATAGCAAGTGAAGAAAAAGGATGATAAATTAGTTAGATAGAGAAATTGAGAAATAGAGAAGAGCTCAATCAATTATTTAAGATTAATGTAGTATTTAAAGTAGTAAAATTTGATAGAATTTAACTTTTTTGTTGAATTTGAAAGTGGATTAGATTTTATTAAATTTACAACTAGATTAGATTTGGTAGTCGTTTTTGAAATATGTAAAAATAAGTGTTAACTATTAAGTCTGTCGATTGTACTATTTAAACAGAACATGATAGTATAACTGTGAGAACTCAAGAAAATTATATGTATGCTTGGCATTTATTTTATTTTATTTACTTTGATATTAGAAATATTACATATAACGAATAAGTGGTTAAATTAAATGTCTAATTGAATTTTTATAAAAATTGACAATTTAGAAATATCCTAGAATGGTGTAAATTTTCTTATAGGAATATACAAATTAGAACAAATAAAGTTAGGAGTCCATGCATGAAATAATAAAACTATAGACTTAGTAAGCAAATAAGTTAAAGCTAAAAGACCAATTTAACCTTGAAACCTAAACAAATAACCATGCAACCGAGGGAAAAACTTCTGGAGTGGAATCGAGTGGAAGCAAGCTAATCATCTGCTAAGTCTAAGCGGTGGAAGTGAGGAAACAAATAGAAATTGGCTTGCTAGTTTGGGCGGTGACTAATATCTGCTAAGTCAGCTGCCAAAACGAAATCAGCTGCCAACATTTGCTAAGTTAGGCCGTGACCGAGAGAGAAGCTAAGAGAAATCATTTGCTAAAATACTTGGGCGGTGGCCGAGTGGAGAAGCAAAGCTTCAATTCTTTTCTTTCCAAACCAACACCGAGAGCAAAACTCAGAAAGTGAGAGCGAGAGCTTGGTTAGCTTCATCACCAACTAACCAAGGACAAGAAAGAATACCGCAAGGAAAGTAGGAGAAGCTGGAGTTAAGACTTGAGGGAACAAAGCTGGAAAAGAAACTGATCCCGTCTGCAATTTATAACGCTTAAAGGCAAGAGGTAAACTTTCTGTGATACATATTTACTTGCTGAGTATAAATGAGTATTATTCAAACTGCAAGTTAAGTTCTAGCAGAGGAGAATGAGCTTCGGTAGGAGAAAATTCTGTTTTGAGGATGAAATGAATATTGGACTGAACTGGTAGGAACCGAGAGATAATTGACTGAGAATTACAGGCTGTTATCAATGGAAAGATGGAAGAGTAGAGTAGAAAATACATGAAAATGTTTGTTTCTGGTATAAGGTGAAATTTAGCTATAGGAACTTGTGAAAATTTGAACTATGAGCATGAAAAAAATCTGATGCAGGCTGCTATGCATCAGATTTTGCAGCCTTGCGCAGACCTGATATTTAATCCAGTTTTTCTTTTGAATTCTGGTCATAAACTGCCATGTTTTGCTTAGGATAATTTGTGATGGAATCAATATACTCTGTACGTTTGATTAGAATACGAAACTGAGGAGGAACTAAGAGGAAATATTAGCTGCTAAATTACTACCTGCTGGAACCTGTTAACTTCAACCCAGATGAAAAGCTAGGAAACTCTAGATGTCCCCTGCAAATTCTAGCCTCTAAGCTAACGTATTAAGCTGTAATATGTTGCAAGGTCTCTTAACTGCAACATGCAAGACAGAAATGAGTGGAAACTAAAGTAAACATTGAAGGGAAGAATGAATTTAATTGACTGCAGGTAGGTTGACCGAGGGAATGAAGCAGGCTATGCAACTTCTTGTTGCTGATTCTGGAACTTTTACTAATGAACACATGGAAAATATGTTAATCCCTTGATTTAACAGATAGGTGCCTTTGAAATGAGCAAACTTAAGAAAAGTCTAGCTGAATTTGGTAAAAGAAAGCTGATGCAATCTGCTATGATACTGAGAGGGAGGAAATCAACTATGAACAGCTTTCCTTCCAATTTCCAACGCTATAAACTTTCATAGATGATAGCCAAGGCTGCTCTGTGGTTTAGTAACTATGTTTAGCACTATGAGTAGAGTTAAACTAAGGCAAATAAGGAGGAAAGCTGTGAATCAAGCTGCTGAATTACATCATGGCAGAGAGATAGGGAAGAGTTTGATCAGTCTTTCCTTTGAGTTTAGCTACCAATTTTCTACGTTCTGTTTAAGGCTACTTTGTAGCTTAATAACTATGATTTGCCTGTTTAGTTGGAACATGCTTAATAAATATGACTTGCCTGTTTAGTTGGAACATGAAATTGAAAGGAAGGATTTGAGAAAAACAACAAATGTTGGACTGTTCACTGCTAGAAAATTTAGTTGGGGAATGCTATAGCTGATGACAGCTTTTGTATGTGATTTTGGCCGAATAACAAGCTGAAATTATGAGTTACTCACCTTAGTTCATGTTGAACAGAATGTATACTAAGTGACCAATGTTTGAGCAAGTGAAAGATGGAATTTGTTGAAGATTTAGAAACATTTGAGCTAAAATTCTTGCTTTGACTGACCGAATGTGTGAAGAGATGAAACTCTCATGAAATTTTTGAAAATTTAGGTTAAATGGTTGTGAATTTATGTGGAGCATCTTATAACATCTTGAAACTATTTTTATGAGTATTTTAAAGGACTTAAAACTGGAAAATTAGTAAAATTTAAACGAGATTTAAACTATAGGCAACTTAGAATCTAGTTTAATCTAAAAAGGAAAGAATGAAAAGTTTATTTGCCTTAATCTTAGAATATTGGATAGAAAATGGTTTAATTTTAGGCTAAACGTCTTATAAGACTATAAACTTGGAATATGTATATTTCTTTGTTTAAAATGGTAAAGTTGATAAGTTTCGAGATAAAATTTAAGAAAAGGTTGGATATATTATATATTGTATTTTAAAGCCAAAACTTAACTTTAATAAGTTTAAATTATAAGGTAACAAATGATAAGCGATTATCTACGAATTGTATCTTCATTTTAGAGTTATAAATTTATCTCAGGGGGTAGCTGTGAGCCAGAAAGCATACCCGAGGCTCGAGAGTAATTTATTTGAAATTTTGGTGAGTGTTTCCACATTTGTGTGTTTAAATTGCCTGTGTGTTACTTAAATGATGTTTATATGATTATGCCAGTGCTTTATTATGAAGTGTTTTCAATTGTCCCTCGCCTTCTAAGTCGGGAGTGTACTTTATTGCACTCGATTTAGTTTGAGATTGAAGGTTGATAATTAACCAATTGTTATTGTAAGTGTGCATGACTGTAAGTTGTGTACACACTTTATCGTACCGGCTGAACTGGGCCTCCAAAACCCTTTGTTCAACGTACAATTCAAGCCAGCAAAAGAGTTTGGTCGGATAGGACGGTAGTTTTGGGTAAGTGTATTGGTATGCTCGAGTATTACCATGGAGTAGCAAATTACTGATATGGCCATCTAAGTGAGGGAAGTGTTTACTATTTTGGAGGTTATAAGGAGGAGTTCGGCGGAATGTGTAGTGCATTGAAGTGGCTCTAATATGAGCATTGTATCCTTTTAACAGTGATTACTTAGTGAAGTGTTTCCTTATTTGTTTAATTTTGCTACTTGTCTAAGTGTTTAATTGGTTGTTGCTTGTGTGGAACCTCACTAGGCTTCGCTCAACCTTTTAGTTTGTTTTCCTTACAGGAATTGAAGTTTGAAGAATGATCGAGTTTGAATTAGGAAGTTGTTTTGGAAGATCCATTAGTATGTATATATTGTAGTCATGGATTCCTTTGTACCTTGAAATGGTCGAACCTTTTATCATGAGTTTGGTGTGGTATTAAGAATGGATGTTTAGAACATGTATTTGTTTCTTTTATTGGACAAATTAATGTTTTAAGCTGATTGGGAGTTGTACTTAGGAGTGAACGTTCAGTTGTGTAATGGAAATGTTATCTCTGAAGTTAATATTAGTGAATGAGTCCTGGCAAGAGCCAGGCAGGCGGTCCGCTAACTTCTAGAGTATGTCTTAGAAGAAGGTGAGGCTGTCACAATAACAAAGTTTGGATAGACTATAGTTGGTTTGTTGAATATGAAAGCAAATTAAATAAGAATTCGGATAGTGAAACTTATTATATTAGAACTTGAACAGTGGAGTTATACAAAAATTCTACATGTTAGCCTTATATAACATAATATGTTGGTATTGGAGAATGTTTAAGTGTGAGTTTAAAAATTTTTAAGCATTCAAAAAAGATTATAAAACACGTACCAAACTGTTATTGTTAGAAAACTTCTAGAGTATCTCAACTCATAAATAGGTAGATTAGGGAGGCTTATTCATATGTTAGTTTAACTACGGTTTTTACTACATATAGGAAACATTAAATTACAAAATTTTACGTAGGTAATTTTTTATTAAGTTAGTTTAACCCTGCTGATTTAAACATTTGAACTAAAGTAACATATAAACAAACTTTTTGATAAGTTAGTTTAATTAAATTTTTTGTCTATCAAATTTAAACAATTGAAGTAAACTAATAGATAAGTATTAGATAATATTAATCAAATTTATTAAAGAATAAATAATCCAAAAATCTTGAGAAATGACACATGTCATATTTTTGGAAATAGTATATAGTATAAATATAGATACTATTTTAATAGTAGTTGTGAGACCTAATATTATGCAATACCCTCAACAAACCACTAAGTGTCGGTTTAGGTTCATGGGATGATACAAATTTAGAGTACTAATCCTGTGTTATTCCATGTTTGGTTGCTTATTTTGTGTGGGATGATACATCACACTTAACCAAATTTAAAATAATCCCATGAGGGAGGTGGTATAAGTTATCCTGAGACGAGTAAGAGGTAGGATAATACCAATTTAGACATATTTATCCTTACTAATAGAATAATATTTTATTCTAAAAATTATATAACTTTACTCTCTTGCTCTAATATAATCTAAATTTTGGACTAATTTGGCCTATTAATGATACAACAATTTTTAGCAAATTTGCCCCCTACTTATAAAAATTAAATCTTGGACTAATTTGCTCATATTAATGAATAATTTAATGTTAAACTGATTTGCCCGTACTATGAACAAAACCAATTTTTTATTCATTTGTCCATATGAATGAAATAATTAAAATTTTGGACAAATTTGTCCCTACTAATAAAAATTTTATTTTTTGGACTAATTTGCCCATGTTAATGAAATAACTAAATTTTGGACTAATTTGCTCCCACTATTAATAAAATTATTATTTTGACTAATTTGCCCTTACTAAAAATTTTAGACTGATTCACCCCTACTAAAAGCAAAACTATATTTGCTTGGTCAATTTTAGTTCATAAAAGGTTAGATATGTCAATTGAAACTTCTGAGTTTGAACCAAATTTTATCCAAACTCAAAACTCCAATAGATTTGTGACCCGAGCATGGGCTCATAGAGTTAGTCCAAAACCCAAAACCCAAAATTTCTACTTTTGACAATCTGAGTTTGGATTTATCAAACCCGATTAACATTCCTGATTGTTGGTTTGACAAAAGGGTATTTTGGTCTATAATTGCATAATCTCACTTCATCCTATATCTAACCAAACACCAGATGATATTATTTTCTAACACATCCCATCTAATGTAAAACTACCCGAACACTGGATAGTAAGATTGCTCATCCGAAAATGGCTTAACCTAGGATGAGTAGTTTGAGAATACATAATCCCTTCTCGTCAGTCCGTAAACCAAACTCACCCTAAGAGGATGGATTATAATCAAATCACATCTGTTAACAAATATGTTGGAAAAGCAAATTTTAACAATAGAGGAAAAAAAAAGTAATGTTCTAGTTTCTTCAACTATTTCTAAATCACAACCCAAAGGAAATCCTTACAAATATAAAAACTAGATGCCGCTACCTCTCTCTCCTTTTGTACTCTGGCTTCTGCTCTTTATTTTGTCCAAATTTAACAAAACAATAGACATCTACGCGGAAAAATGAAAAAAAAATTAATGTTTTATGGGGATTGGAATCCAAAACATTTCTATTTTTTTTTAATATAACTAATAGCATGGCTTCAACCTTGGCCTAAAGTTGGTCCACTTTTGCCAAGGCAACGAAATTGGGCGTGCGACTCATAAACGATGTTATGCCGCAGCCAAACTAGTCCTCTAATAACTTGCGCCAATATTATTGAGAAACCCAAAATCAAGCTGCATCCTCGATGTTTTCTTGCTTGGACTTTTTTGGAATATTATCTTCATCTTTTGGCACCTCTTTTGAACAGCAGGGGAAAAAAAACGAGTTAACAAAAAGCCCCAAAAAATTATAAAGAGATTAGCATCTATTGGCATATTAAACCAAGCCTAAAAAATAGAAATTTGCATATTATTATTTAGTAGTGTCTTATTCAAGTTAAGGTTTTAGTAATTCAATTGGAGTCAAGTTATGGTAGGCTTATTATTTAGGAGTTAGCATTTTATTAGGAAATTTTTTGTGCTATAAGATTTGTTTGCCAAGTCATCTAGTCTACAAATAGGGAGTTTTATTATTATTGTCAGCCTGAAATTTGACAGGCTCGTTCTTATGGTGTGTGATTAATATATTATTGTTGATATTATTTCTCTTCTCCCAAACATATTCTTATTCTTATGTGTGTAAATTTGTCTTTCCATATACATTGATTGGTTGTATGAAATTTATCTCTTATAGCTTTTTGGTAGTATTTTTTGGGTTGTGCGTCTGGTATCAGAGTCCTGGGCTCAAGAAATTGAAATGGCTCCTGGGATGCTTATGAATATTGAAGAATTGTCCAGTTACAAGGTTCTTCCTAGGTGCTTTTTGCTATCAAAATTAACATATAAGAATTGCTGTAAAGAAATCAATTGATTGAATTAGACCACAAGGTTGATTTTGGAGTATCTAGTTGATGAAGATTGGACCATGAGATTGGTCCTAGAATTGTTAGATTGATTGTAGAAGTGAAGACAGAGATAGGAGAAAAATCCTGTCAGTTGAATTGTGATAGTAAAAATTACAAAGTGATGAATTGCCAATGAATTGGCATGAAATTTTGTGATAAAAACAGTCTATCCAAATGCGTGGATTATTATAGAAATTCAAAAATAAGTTGAGCAACGAGAAAAATTTGTCTCGGTACATGGGAATATTGTAGCGATAAAACTTTTGAAGATGAGAATTCAACTTGATGTTAGCAAAATTTATAAAAGAGATTTTTGATAGTGATGGTGGTGACCGGTGAGGCAGATCCAAAAGAAAGCATGATTTAAGAGAAGCAATGTCGGCATATTGAATCAAGACTAAAAAAAATAAAAATTTTCATATTATTATTTATCAGTTTCTTATTCAAGTTAAGGTTTTAATAATTCAATTGGAGTCAAGTTATGATAGATTTATTATTTACCGAGTTATATTTTACTAGAAAATTTTTTGTGATATAAGACTTATTTATCAAATCATCTAGCCTATAAATAGGGAGTTTTACTAGTGTTGTCAGTTGAGAAAAATGAAATTTGACAGGCTTGTTCTTATGGCATGGCGTGTGATTAATATATTATTGTTGATATTATTCCTCTTCTCCCACACAGATTCTTATGTGTGTAAATTTGCCTCCCTGGATACATTGATTTGTATGAAATTTATCTTCCATAACTTTTTGGTGGAATTTTTTGAGTTCTAAAGCATCAAAATAAATTTGAACATAGAAAATTATCTTAGATCAAGTGTTATAACTTACAATTAAATTTCACGAGCCTCCAATAAATAGCAAATCAAATAAATCAACAAATTAGATAAATTTTAAATCTTAGAAATCCTATAACTTTCGTGGATTTCAGCCAAAATTTTTGAAAACCTGTTTAGACAATATCTGCATGAAAAGCTAAAATGAACTTGGTAGTTAGTAGGGACTTAGCTACAAACCATTCATGTAAATGAAGGCTACGTGATGTAATAAGCACAGCACACCAAGAAAAAAAAAAAGAAGAAAAATGTAAGATGGTGACCTCGCCAGAATCTCCAGCTGATTCTAAACCAGTATGAATCTTATAACATTCCTCGTATTGGTTGTTATTGCATGAAGTACTGTTAGGAGAATGAAGTTTGAAAATCTGTGAAACGACATCCAAGGTTTAGTTAGTCGAATCTTTGTGCACTTCTTTGTACATTTTCGATGTATAACTGATACGAACGGCACCAACCTTGTGATGCAACCCGTACAGACAGGATAGGATCTAGAAGGTGAGGACTCACGTTGATGATGAAACAAACGCAGCGGATCACCTAAACCCGTTGATCACGTGGTCAACGAACCTCGGTATTTTGTAGAGGACGCCACAATCTAGCGCGGTCCTAGATTGATAAGTCGGTTGAATACCTAAGAGGTGAATCTAAGATATTCAAAGGTGCTTCAATGAAGCTTTGAGAGAATTCTCAAAATGTAATTTTTTATTAAAATGATCAAAAACCCCCATGTAAACAATGACATTAGGCTATTTGTAGCCGTGACTAAGACCTAACAAACTTTACGTGGGCCGGCGCTAGCCCACAACATAGACCCCGCAAGGTCAGCGAAGGGACTAAATCCGTACCCAACTAAAGTGCTATCGGACCTAAGGCCCACATGGCCTAGCACATTGACCCAAGGACAACAACGACTGAGCCCCCAAACCACAAGCTAGTTGGACCTCTTTATTACACTCCACTAAACTAATAATGGGCCACGTACCCCTTAGCCGAATCATGGGCTTCTAATCTTCAATGATGGCCGAAACGAGGACAACAAGCCTAGCTTTCATTGAGGCCTTCGATGGCCTTTGGCTCTCCACTTGACTCTCGAGCTGCACGAACCAATGTTTGTAGCGACTCATTCAATCTCTTCGCGCGAGCTCGTGTCATCGGCCCCAATGGCACCTTTACTTGCTCCACTTGAATAGCTCTCTCAACCTCCTCATCAATAACCTAAACTACTTAGTCAATCTTCGTGCACATTCTTGTACATTTTTTATGTATAACCTAACTACTTAGTCTCACTCAACTAGTATTTTTTACTTTCTTGTAACTCAATACTTAACCTAAGCTACTTAGTCAATCCTCGTGCACTTACTTGTAACATTTTTTAATGTATAATTTGAGCTACTTAGTCTCACTCAACTAGTTATTTTTAGTTGCTTGTAATTCAGATACTTTTTTTTGGGTAAGTGGCTTTTTCCGCCTGTGGATTAGCATAACTATAGCAATACAATATGATACACAGGTCAATCCAATCAATACAATTTGAAATTTTCATAGTCAATACAATCAATAAACTTAAGAGTAAATTATATATAACTCCCTGTGGTTTCGTCTATTACCACATAATTTATATAAAATCATAGGGGGATTATGTAGCTATTTTGAAATTTTTTTGGACTGTAAAAATTTCATAGATAACTCAATATAGTGACAAAATTTTCACTTATCTTGTATATTTATAAATGAAATTAGAGTTTTCATTCTATTCAGTTGCAAGTTAGAAATTTAAAAAAACTTACGGGAACAATATTGCAAATTTTACAATTCGCTTTCTAGTTATTAATCTTGATTAGGCAGCAACTTAAAAAGAAAATTGGAAAGCATGAAGTACAAAAAACTTGCGGGGCAAAGGAACAACTAGTAAAACCCCTACAAATTAATATTTGATAAATTAATAAACTCTATTAGATAATTTTTTTTGGCCTCGATTGGCTAACAAGCTAAACTAATAATTTGATAAAATAATGAGATAATAAATTTTTTTTGAAAACCTTACATAACCTAACATTTGGCCCACTCATTTCCTAAATTAGTAATTCAATAAAATTACATGTCATATTTTTCTAAAATATAAGCCTTTGGATGCCCTCTACTATAGTCACATAATGCTTTATGCATTTGATCAGCTGCTTATGAACATCTTTCATCTTTCAAATGGGAAGTAGTTTAACAACAAGATATGTAATAAATTTGTGTTTGTTTATTCTAAGAAACTTCCTTGTCATTTATATACATAATATTGTTAATTTGATTCATTGTATATATTTAATAAAATGGAGATGGACGTCTATCGTTAAGTATTCCTAAATCTTTTTACAATAGAAAAATGATATCAGTTACATACATATGTACATTAATAGAATAAAGTTATGCTTTCAAATCTAGTACATGTAGATTAGTTTATATTCTATAAAACTTTTACCTCCTTTTATTAATAGAATAATTTATATTTTTATAAAATAAAATAAAACTTTAATTGATTAAATGAATGTTTCTTGAATTGTAAGCACACTCAGCAAATTAATAAATTATTTATTAATCTATTGAGTAATTAATACCTCTCTAATTAATTGAATTTATACGGTCCCACTGTTATTAATTTATGGGAGGTTTACTGTACAAGCAAGTATTGATTAGGCTCTTGATAATTGAATGATAGTACAACGAAAATGAAACCATTTGAAAGAAATGACAAACACTTGATAGATTTAAGTTTTTTGACTCAATTAGATTGGACTCGATATATCTTCGTCACCATCAAGCAAAACCTTGAAATCCTCAGATGCATCAACTAGCAGTGGAGTTGGACTAGGATCACCATATGATATTATCGAGATTAATATCACCCCTGGGATGTGATGGCTTGGATATCAACATCTCTATTAGTGCAACATTGACAACTTATCGCATCATTCATTTGAAACCGATCAATAATCGGCATGATGACTGATATTTATCTGATATTGATTAATCGTAATCAGCTAATAGAAAATTATCCGTACATTCATTTGAAGCCGATTAATAATCGGCATGATGACTGATGATCATGCACCTACCGATATGTACAAAGATATGTTAATATGTGCAGGTATGAAAGCAAGAAAACAAACCAATTACGCTAGCAAATCTATTCGGAGCCAACGGTTCATCAATAATCACCATGGAGATCATCGACCGTATCACAAGGAGCTCATCAATTATGATAGATGAAGTTTACATAAGATATTGATTTGGTAACTTGTTTTCGAAAATCGCTAGTCAGGGAATGTATACCTTTAAACTATAGTATTGGAACATTGGAATTTAATAGCTAAGAAAGACAATAAAAATTAAAAGAAAGCATTTTGCTAAAATTCCTAAAAGCACTTTATACACTGATTTTTATAATTGCAGTGACTAACGACAAGAATTCAAAACCTGCGTGCACAAGACATACAAGCCAACATAAAGTGTTTTTTTTTGTGAAATTTTATTAAGAATTTAGGGAACACCATTTTTATATATTTAATTAATTCACATAGCATTTCATTTTAAAAACCCTACTTGTAACTACTTTAAAACATAAGGGACCAAATATTTGACACTTCAAATATTGGACTAAAAATACAAATTCAAAAGTGCTTTTGACTAGTGCCACATTAATTGTTCTAAATCTATTTAAAATCCAGAAATTCTAAAGAATAGGTTTTTTTGACTAGAACATTAGAAATCAATTTTAACAAAATAGGCCAAACATTCAGGACCCCAAAACTATATTTTTTACTAAAATCAACACCGTCTTCTATGTTAGTGATACGAGTACTTTTGAAACTTGACTATTGCAAGTTTAGTATCCATCCCATTGCACCAATGCAGCTTATCCGTTTGCAAGTAGGCAAAGTCATTTTCAAAGAAGGTCGACAAATTACTTTTTAAGCTATCCCTTTAAAACAAATGCTAACATATTGGTAGTTTATAACTCTATTTAAGATGTCCTAAACCCACTAAATTTCATATGCTCCATGGGATGTTGTTTTTATACCAGATGATTTGGCCCAATGACACTCGTCATTTTATTAATAAAGTATTAGGGACACTTCAATTTTTCACTCGGTCTTGAAACTACGTTTGCACCACTTGTTACCAAATTGAATTTATTTTTCACGCGGTATACTATAGTATGGAATTCAGTAACAAGTGCCCATCAATCTATTTTACATACATTTTAGAAACATTTTTAGAAACTTGTTTACCCAATTGAATTTATTCTTCACGTGGTATACTTATAGTGTGGAATTCAGTAACGAGTGCCTATCAATCTATTTACATACATTTTAGAAACTATAAATACTTTACCAATCTGGGGTAACATGTAACCTAGAGAAAAAATGGATATAGTATCATAATATTTCCAAAATAATATTCATTTCGTAGAGATTTGGTCTAATTAAGAGAGAAGCTTCAAAAAATTATGTACAACCTAAGACTTGTAATGTGTTCCTATCCATTTATCTGCAAAACGAGAGAGAGAGAGAGAATCCAGGTTAAGTCTCTTGGTTTATCTCTAATGATCAATTTGGTTTGGGGAATAAAGATCGGAGAATTTGAGAGTTTAAATGAAGATACCTTTTAAATAAAGATTGGTGAGAAGTATTTGTGGAGGAAAAGTAATAAACAGTGATTGAGAAAACTACTGGTTCTGAAATGTCTGACAAAGAGGGCATCATGATTCAAGGCATATCCCAATCAATCTTTTCTTTGAAAAGCCAGAGTGAATAGCGTCGGCGTCCGCTACCAATGTTTTTGAAAACCGGATCGGGACTAGTCGGTGTCGACTAGTTGAATCGGCCAAATTGATCATGCCTCCGGTCCGATTCAATGCTAAAAGCCGGGTAATTGACAAAAAACCGGTGAACGGTAAAAACCCAATCTAACCGTGACCCCGTGGTTTTCTGGTATCTTTCCAAAAATAACCCCACTAAGGACATAAAAGGCATAGTTGTAAACCCTAAAGTCACTTTCCTAAAGTTCAGCCGTCAACTTCCCTTTTCTTCCTTTCTATTTTTCTCTCTTTTTCTCTAACTTTATTCCGATTTCTTTTACTATTTCAAATTTACATAGTTTCCATGGCTTCTCCTCAGGACTATAACCTTTTATCTCCTTTCTCTAGTTTGCAATCTCCATGGCTCCATAGAAACCAAAGCTTCTCCAATCTCCTTTTTCTTTTACGGGTTTTATTTTTATTATTTCTTGTGTGCTAATTAATTTGTTTGTGATTATTCTTTTTTTTGTTATGAAAATAATAAAATAAACTACCAAAAAGTAGGGACTGGAATATGTAGAGTGAGAAGCAAAGAGATTAGGATAATTAACTTATATATATTATTCGATTCACGTAATCAAAGTACTTCAAGATTGCAATGGTTTACAAAAGAGATATGATTCACCCCGTATACGTAGTAGGTGAATGCCATAGATGCAAGGGGGTACATGAACCCTTATTAAATACGAGTACATGAATTTAGTGCTTCAAGTACATCCATTATAAAGGGGTTCATGCCAATGTACCAATGAATCTAGGAGGAATACAAGGTGATCTATTTACGTCCGAGAATATCAAACGGACATCCACATCTTATCATTATTTCATAACACTCCCCCTTGGATGTCCATTACACAAAGAATATGCCTCGTTAAAACCTTATTAGGGAAAAATCTAGTGGGACAAAAACCCTAGTGAAGGAAAAAGAGTACATTATTCTTGTGTAATAAATTCTCCCCCTGATGCAAACATCATATGAGATCTTTTAGCCGACGCATCCCAATATTCTGCACCAGTTTTTCAAATGTAGCAGTCGGCAATATCTTGGTAAACATATTTGCCAAATTATTTCGATCGAATTTGTAGCACATCAATCTCACCATTCTTCTACAAATCATGAGTAAAGAAGAATTTCGGTGAAATGTGTTTCATCCTATCTCCTTTAATATATCCTCCCTTTAATTGAGCTATACAAGCTGCATTATTTTCATATAAAATTGTTGGAGAATTTTCCTTCTCGGAGGATAACCCACAACTCTTCTGGATGTAGTGGGTCATTGATCTTAGCTAAACGCATTCTCGACTAGCCTCATGAATTGTTATTTCAGCATGATTTGATGAAGTGGCAGTTAAGGATTGTTTTGTAGAACGCCAAGAAATAACTGTACCGTCACAAGTAAAGAGATAACCAGTCTGAGATCGTGTTTTATGTGGGTCAGATAAATACCCAGTATCAGCATATCCAAGCAACTCAGCTTAGATTTATTTGAATAAAACAAACCAAGATCAATTGTCCTTGGAATAGCGAAAAATGTGTTTAATACCATTCCAATATCGTTTTGTAGGCGAGGTAACTAAATTTTGCGTAATAATTCACAGCAAATGATATATCAGGGCCTTGTACAATTAGCAAGGTACATAAGTGCACCAATTGCATCTGAGATATGGTACTTCAAGACCAAGTATCTTTTCATGTTCCTCTTGAGGCCTAAAGGATCTTTATAGGATCCAACGATCTGACGACCATTGGGATACTTAATGTATGTGATTTATCCATACCGGAACCGCTTTAATACCTTCTGGGTATAAGCAGTTTGGTGAACAAAAATTCCATCTTCTAAATGCTCAATTTGTAAATCAAGGCAGAATTTGTCTTTCCAAAATCTTTGATCTCAAATTCTTTTTTCAAGTATTCGACAGCCTTTTGGATCTCTTCAAGAGTTCCAATCAATTGAAATCATCAACATATATAACAATAATCACAAAATTTGACCCATTTTTCTTGATAAAAATACATGGACATATTGGATCATTGGTATAATCTTCTTTAGTTAAATATTCATTGAGACGGTTATACCACATACGTCCAGATTGTTTGATCCCATACAAAGACTTTTGTATTCTAATAGAATACACATCTTTAGGATTTGATTTACATGTTTCAGGCATGTTGAATCTTTCAGAGATTCTCATGTAAATATCATTTTCAATATTTCCATACAAATAAGCAGTGACAACATCCATCAGACGCATATCAAGTTTTTCATGTACTGCAATACTCATAAGATACCTAAATGTGATCATATCCACTACAGGTGAATACGTTTCATCATAATCAAATCCAGGCCTTTGTGAAAAATCTTGGGTTACAAGTCTTATTTTATATCTCACAATTTCATTCTTTTCATTTCTTTCCTCACAAAAATTCATTTATATCCAACTGGCTTTATACCTTCAGGTGTTTGGACTACAAGTCCAAAAACATTCCTTTTAATCAGTGAATCTAATTCAGATTGTATTGCATCTTTCCATTTTGGCCAATCATTTCTATGCCGACATTCATCAACCGATCTAGACTCATTATCCTCATCATCTATCATAACATCAAGTACTATATTATATGCAAAAGTACTATCAACAATTATTTCTTTCGGTTCAAACTTTTTCTTGTAGTGACAAAGTTTATTGAATTTTCTATAACTTCATTCTCTTCAGGAGTTGACTCTTCGGGAACTGGCTCTTTAGGAGCGACCTCTTCAAGATGTTGAATTTGTCACTAATTATTGATTCATTTGATCCTCTTTTCTTTCGAGAATTTTTATCTTTGGAATCAAGAGGTCTCCCACGCTTCAAGCGTGCTTTAGATTCATTAGCACTTATGATTTGTCTTTTAGGGATATTTATTTTAATTGGAGTATTTTCAACAGGAATATGTGATTTGGTGACTCTTCTAGAATCACTAAATGCATCTGGTAATTGATTTGTAATATTCTGCAAATGTATGATCTTTTGAATTTCTAGTCCACATTCTTTTGTATGAAGATCCAGGAAATCCAATGAGATTTTTCAAATAATTTTTTTTTGGGATTTCCTTTTTCGGTTGATCTGTTCCTCCCCCTAATATCGGGAAATGTGATCATCAAAATGACAATCTGCAAATATTGCAGTAAATAAATCACCTATCAATGGTTCAATATATGTAACTATAGAAGGTGATTCATACCCAACATATATTCTAATCGTCTCTGGAGGCCCAATTTACGACGTTGGAGCGGTACAATAGGAACATAAATCGCACACCCAAATATTTGTAAATGAGAAATATTGATCTCAAAACCAAATACTAATTGTATGGAAGAATAATTATGATAACTAGTCGGTCTGATTCTCACAAATGTTATAGCATGTAATATAGCATGTCTCCAATCAGATAAAGGAAGTTTAGACCTTATCAACAATAGTCTAACAATTAATTGTAACCTTTTAATAAATGATTCAGTCAGACCATTTTGTGTGTGAACATAGGTTACAGGATGTTTCAACAGTTATCCCAATAGACATGCAATACTCGTCAAAAGCATGTTGACGAATATTCACCAGCATTATCTAGATGAATTCTTTTAATAGGATAATCAGGAAACTGTGCTAGTAATTTAATTATCTGAGCAACCAATCACGCCAAACGCTATGTTGCGAGTAGATAACAAACATACATGTGACCATCTAGTTGATGTATCAATTAGAACCATAAAATAGCGAAATGGTCCACATGATGGATCTACAGGTCCACATATATCACCATGAATTCGTTCTGGAAATGTGGGAGGTTCAGTTCCAACTTTAGCTGGTGATGGTCTAACAATTATTTTTCCTTGAGAACAGGCAACACAGGAGAATTCATTTGATTTTAAGACCTTTTGATTTTTAATGAGTGGCCATGTGAATTTTCAATTATTCGTCTCATCATAATAGACCCAAGATGTCCGAGACGATCCATGTCAAATCATAAATCATTGGGATGAGCAGACTTCTGGTCTGCTAGGTGATGAATTTTAATAGCACTTATTTGTGCATAATATAAGTCAGAAGAAAGAGAAGGCAATTTTTTTTAATACACATTTTCTCCCAAAAATGGTATTTATAATTAATAAAAATTCACCCATTTGTCTCATTCATTATCTCGATGTGATAATCCATTATCGCGGATATCTTTAAAACTCAATAAGTTTCTCTGAAACTTGGGAGAGAGTAGTGCATTATTTACGATAATTCTAGTTTCTTTAGGAGAAATAGAGTGGATCTTCCGGAACTCTCAATTAATTTTGTACTACCACAGATGGTATTAATATTTGTCTCTCCCATTATTAAACAAGAAAAATATTTTTTATTTTTCAATATGGTGTGCGTAGAAACACTATCAACGAGACAAATGTTATCATCACCATTATTTGATCCCAAATATTTAGCATTCATTTCTTTTTTAGGAAGAAAATTTCAAACAAAAAATAGACATTAATAAAGATGCGAAGATAAGTATTGAATGAAAAGAAAATTACATGAAATATATAAAGCATCAAAATATCTAAACAATCATGGGATATTTATTGATATTTTCAGGATGTTCAAAGAATCAGCTACATCAAGACGTGTCATGTCAGTATCATCACCATCATCATAATCATTTTTTTGATCAATGAAATTTGTTTCAACACCTTTGTCCTTCTTTTTAATGATACTTGATAGAGGTCAACAAGATGTTCAGCCGTACGACAGGTACGGGACCCAGTGACCTTCCATACCACACCGATAGTATTTTTTTTCATGAACTTTCTTTTCTCCATTTTTCGGATCGTAGTTATTTTCTCTCTTTTGAAAAATATTTTGCTGCTTGCCACGGTTATATGTTTTACGAGACACAAATCTACTACGATCACATCCATGGCCAAGGCCACGTCCACGACCTTTTTCACGGCCACCTCTACGGCCACGTCCACGATTTCGACCAGAATTTTGAAAATTGAGTCGCATTCGTTTCAGGGAATGAACTTGCACCAGTTGGTCGGAACTCGTGATTTTTTCAGCAATAATTCATTATTTTGTTCAGCCAACAGGAGACATGCAATAAATTCAGAATATTTCTTAAATCCTTTCTCTTTATATTGCTGCTACAGGAGCATATTAGAGACATGAAAAGTAGAGAAGGTTTTCTCTAACATGTCTTTATCAGTGATTTTTTCGCCATACAATGATAATTGAGAAGTAATTCTGAATATGGCTGAATTATATTCGTTAACAGAATTGTAATCTTGTAGTCGTAAGTGAAACCAATCATATCAGGATTTCGGAAGAACGACCAACTTTAGATAGTCGAATCTCTCTTTCAAATCTTGCCAAAGGATAAGAGATCTTTGACAGTAAAATACTCTACTTTTAATCCTCCATCTAACTGATGACGAAGGAAAATCATGGCTTTAGGCCCGGTCTTGATTTGAGGCATCATTCTCTTCAACAATAGTATTCCCAAGACCCATTGTCTCAAGATGAATTTCAACATCTCGATAAGTAGTCAGAAGTTGTTCAGGCAGAATCTTGACAGCGTTTTGTGTTTCACTTTTGCTTCGCACCTTTCCTTCGCTCAAAGTAGAGATTCGTACTAATAACGTGTTGTGAAACTAATAAAATAAACTATCAAAAGTAGGGATTGGAATAGTAGAGTGAAAAACGGAGAGAGAGAGAGATAAGAACTATAATATTATTCTATTCACTGATCAAAGTACTTCAAAATTGCAAGGTTACAAAAGAAATAGAATTCACCCCTATATATAGGTGATCCAAGATCAAGGGTACATGAATCCTATTAAATACTAATACATGAATTTAGTACTTCAAGTACATCCATAAAAGGGTTCATCCAATGTACCAATGAATCTAGAGAGAATATAAGTATCTATCTACTTGAGAATGCAAACGGACATCCACATCTTATCATTATTTCATAACTTTTTTTTTTGTTTTTCACGGTTTTGGGTTGCCACATCATGACATGGTTTTTCTTAATTTTGGCCGAGGTTAACGTTTTTCATCAATTCTCTGATTTTGCTCTTTTTTTTCAAATTCATTTTTTATTTTCCTGATTTATGTCGGAAGGCAATAAGATTTGATATGAGATTGACACTACTTTCTTCATTTATTTTGTTGAAATTAGCTTTTTTCTGGGCTGAAGCTATCTTTTTTTTGGCTGAAATTGTCTTTGTGCAAACAATGAAACAATTGTGGGATTGAACTCTTCCTTGCACAGTAGCTCATTTGATATTTTTTTTTTCAACAAACGCATTTGACATTTTTGGACGAAAGGATGCAAAGCAAAATATTGGGCCTTTGTTGTTTGAAGGGTGAACAAGTGGACAAATCTTATTCTTGTTTTTTGTCTTGATCCTAATACTTGGCTCCATCGGCCCATGGGTCCTAGAACATTACAGAAGATGCTGTGAAAGGAGGCAAGATTCATAGATTGATAAAAAAAGGTGAGTGGGTTAGGAAAAAAAAAAAAAGGAAGTGAAGCATGTTTCCATTTTCTACTATTGCTTGCAAGATTTTTTTTTGGGAGTTGTAATCATGTTCAAGGTTAGATCTGAACACATTAGATTAGCTTTGTACCATGGATTTATCATTTATGTGCTATTTTAAAAAAAAAAATATTTTTTTCTTTCATTTCTTTTCATTTTTCCTTTACTTCTCTCTTGTTTAATACTCCGGCACTTGTGGGATGTATTTTCTGAAGGATATTTATGTTCTTTTAATAGAATACCATATTATTCAGATTTTTAATTTTAAAAATTAATTTAAAAAAATTGAACCGGTGAATCAGTCGGTTGAACCGAAAAAACTGCTAATCAAAAGCTTAGCGGTTCGAGTTTCAAAACACTGGTCGCTACCTGAAGTCCTTCTTGGGTCTAGTGTTCTCGGGCATGTGTACTTAGCCTCTACAGTTTAATTTGATGCAATTTTTTTTCTTTAAAGTGTTGCTAGAAAGTACCAAACCAAATTGCAAAATATCTATGCGACTATCGTAGTAGCTCACATGCATTTCTCATCTTCTTCTCTCTTTCCTTTCTATCCTTTAGTTTGTTTCTGCATGCAAACCACCCCCTCCACCAATTCACCAAACGCAGCACCACTAAAATCACCGTGGAGTAGAAAAGTCAGGAAATGGTAGTAGGGAAAGGGAGCTTAGGAAAGGCCTAAAATTCAGGGCAGAAAAACGGTCGAAGATGGTGAATTGGGGGTGGGGATGGGAAGAAAGAGTTAAAAATGGCAACCCAAACTCCAGAAAATAGCAATCTTGAAGTAGCAGTTAGTTAAAATAAGAACATGGCCAATGATGGAAACTCGGGTTGCTTCTTTTCAAACGTTATTTCGAAATTTCGGAAGACAGAATTCTAAATGGTACTAATCAAGAATATGCGCACGAAGAATTTGCTTGGATAAAAACCCAGCATTAAATTGATGTACAAATATTCCTCTCGAGGAAGTCTATCCATAAAGAAAGCACATTAACTTCTGCACCCAATTTTACGATTTTAACGTGCTCATTTAGTTATGTTTTGCATTGAAGGATATTCATTTGCCTAATGAATAATGCTCACAAATCTGAGATCATTGAGGATGTTTATGAGATTACATTTCATAACGTTAGTTTTCAGTTTAGTTCGTGTAGAATTAGTTAAATCATGCCTACAAGTTGACAAATAAAATATTTGATACACAAGCCTATGGTAACATATCCCAAAAATACCTCTAAAAAACTCACCGAATCTGAGATCATTGAGGATGTGTAGAACTCACCATTCTCATTTGCCTAATTTTATCAATAACTGACAAGCAATTATTGTGAATAGCAGTTCTCATTTATATATATTCTGTCACTATGATGATAACTCCAGTGTACAAGACAAAAGTTATAGAACCTGTAGCCAATCAGCACAGATTAAGGCACCCTTCTTGTTAGATCTGCCATTCCCTCTTCCCCTGTACATAATTACATCTATTTTATTGAAAGGGAATCCAGGGCTTACCGCCAATCAATACAAGTAGGAATGGTTATGTTATATACCTGTCACAGTGGCTGTTGAATCATAGGGAAATGTCTTGAAGGAATACCAAAACTATTATTCACCAAGATTGTGCAGACAGAACCTCTCAAATTGTAACTGACTTCACACAGAGTTCTCAACCCCGAGAGAGCTGATCGACACTTTGTAGTGTTTCTCATTCACAGTTTCAGGTCTTTAACCATGACTTCTTGGATCTGCCACTTGATGTACCTTCCTGGATTCAGTGCTTGAATACTGTCCAACAACACGAGCATGAGGTATAGATGCTTCACCGCGAGCAAGGGCATCCACATTCTCCAGAAGGTATTGCCTTGGAAGCCGCCCTACAATATTACCCTCCTCATTCCCTTTGTTATCAAGAAACGAAAAATGAGGAATGCCCTCAACGCCAAATTCATCAAGCTCTTGTTTCCCACTTTGTGTTATCAACATTCAACATGACAAAGTTTACACGATCCCTGAATCAATGAGTGAAAAATAGTTAAAATAGACCATAACATCACAAGCGCCTTCAACTTTCAACAAATTATGCATCTCTTGCTAAATGTTGAAAGCATAGCTAAAATAGTTGCATTCAGAAATACAATAATTGTAGGTTACATTCTTAAACAAGTAAATGCAGACATATACATGAATATCAATAACATTTAGGGACTGAAAATAGCCAAAGTGCATATATACTTGTACTGCTGCTCAATTTTGTAGATGTCGGGAGCTAATTCCCGACATACTTCACACCAATCTGCATAAAACTCGACAACAGTGGGCTTCCCATTTGAAAGTGCCTGCATCAGAGATATGGAAAGAATGTTAAACATCCTCATGCACGTTTAAGCACAGCTATATTGCAAGGGCAGGCTCTGAAGCACGTTTTCAAGGCTAAAGTCAACATACTGTAAGGGGCCAAATTTAGATATCCTTGAACTACTTCCGAAACAAAAGCTACATATAGATGAATGTATTTAAAAAAAGGGAAATTTGCCAATTTGGTCCCTAAACATTTACACTAAAACCAATTTCGTCCTTTATGGTTTTTTCTTAACCAATTTAGTCCGTGAACAGTTTTTGTTATCCAATGTAGGACTTCTGCGGTGGCACCACCAAAGTTTATTTTTTTGCGCAATCGGTGAAGGGCATATTTGTCTCGTCGGGTCATATTCCATATTAAACTGCTCAAATTGACAAAAAACTCAATTAACTCTCAAAACATTTAGGGAAAATGGAGACCATCTACTCACATTGGCCTGAGGGCATGGAAAAAATGAATCAGGTTCTTCTTCTTATTCCTCAGGCACCAACTCAGATACAGATTATTATACTTAATGCTGAGCTTCAAAAGGTAAGGAAAAGCGATAATAAAAAATGTGAAGATTCAGATCCTGAAGATGCCATCTTAAAAGATAGACTGACCTCTACCAGTGAAATTAAGGAACACCAAGCGTGAGCTCACTAGTATCTCTTAATGAAGTACGACAATCAAGTGTAATTTTTAAGGATCTAAGGGTTCCAGAAGAACAGTCTCAAGCGGGAGACAAAAGTTACTTTATTAATGTACACAGTTAAAGGAAAAATTCATGAAAAAGAAGAGGAGATAGTGTTTATCACCAAGAAACTCCAAGCTTTGGGGACCAAAAATTGTTTAAGGAGCTAGGAGGCAGGTAACAAGTCTGAAGCATGAGCTGAAAACAGTGACTTTGCAGAAAAAGGCCTTTGAAGAGACAGTTAAGACCAGGTCTAATGAACTAAACAGATGAGGAAGGAAAAATCAAGTCTACAAGTTTGGATCAGAGAACTTGAATCACTGTCAAAAGAGAAAGAATCTCAAAATTATTCTCTTCTTGAGAAATTTGAAGAAGACAAGAAGCAGTCACTGTCTAAATTTGAGGACCTGAAGGCACGAGCCAGTGATCTTCAGCTGGAAGTGGACAGTTTGTGCTCTCAGAAGCGCATATGCATGCAATGAAAGAAAGATCTGATCGAGTCAGTAGTCTAGTAAAACAGGCAGAGTTTCTGTAACAGCAATTTGATTTCGTCAGCAGCCAAAAGTCTGAGTTGGAGTCAAAACTGAAAAATAAATCTCAATAAGCATCACAATGCTATATTCAAATAGAAAAGACTAAGATAAATTAACAGACCAGGCCTTAAATAAACAAGAGATAACAGAAGGCAAGGCCTGTCTAAAAGTGAAGGTTGAAGAGTTGGAGCGGGAGATATGTGCAATATCGAATCTTAATATTGCATTGGAGGATAATTAGCACAAAGAGTGAATCATATCATCTAAAAGTTGACAATGAGAATCTCCACAGAAGAATTTCCAACTGTGAAAGAGAGAGAAAATAAGCTATCTGCTCTTCAAAAGAAAATTGAGGCTCAGGAAAATGAGATGTCTAATCAGATTAGATCATTCGAGCAGCTTAATATGGAATGTGGCCTGACGAGACAAATATGCTCCCTTCACTGGTTGTGCAAAAGATGTAAAATGTGGTGACGCTGCAGTAGAAGTCCTACATTGGATGATGAAAGAGAGACCGGGACTAAATTGGTTAAAAAAACATAATTGTTGATGTTGGTTTAGTGTAAATGTTCAGGGACCAAATTGGCAAATTTCCATTAAAAAATTTACGGGGATCACTGTGTTCCCAACACCCCCAAGTAGCTATCATCTATGCCCTTTCAATTAACATATTTGCTAACACTAATCTTCCGATAAGAAACTTCGAATGTCCACTATAAATAAGCATGACTTCTAGAAAAAAAGAACTTACTTCATTAATCAGCTGTAAATTGTAATAAGCTAAGATATCTATAAGAACAAAGATTATGACATAAATCCTAGTTACAAGTTGCAAAGAGAAGAAGGATCCATACACCAGCCTTTTTGTCAGACCATAGTGGCAAAGATAGTTGAATTGGTAAAAACAAAAGAAGTCTAAACAAACAAATCTCACTGATCCAAAAAGCAACAACTGACAGATACACAATTACTAGTTGTTTGCTTTCGTAACACAACATCTTACTCCGCACCCACGATTAAGCACTAATATATGGTGTAAACATCCAAGAATTCGTTACACAAAAGCAAGAGGAATAACCAATGATAGGCTCACAAGTTCGTCCAAGATACAAATTCACCAAAACATGGCAAATCAACTAGCAAGTACAATGTAATAATAGGTGCAGAAAAAGCAAACCTCTTCATAAGGTAAAGCAAAAGCAGAAAGGTCCTTCAATGAAACGCCAAAAATCCAATCTTGAAGACAAGAAAAGTCCAACTGCTGCAAGAATGGAAGCCACTGCTATCCGCTTGTTAACACTTTTGGTTGGATACTCTGGAAATCCAACCTCAACCTCAACCTTCACCTCATCGGAGGAGGAAGCTGCCTTTTCAGTAGCATTACCATCATTTCCAGGTACAGGCTGTACATCAAGTTTTTCCTGAACTAACATAATCAAGAATTATACAAAAAAAATAATTGACCTTTTAATTTGACAACCAAATTCCAACTAGTGAGAGGATTCCATCTATATACCATTGTGGCAGAGGAAGAATCAGTGGGATTAGGGCCGGTTTGGCAGCATATAATCTTTAGATATGTGGGATTTTTAAGTTTAATTCGTGGACGGATGATGAGTTTAAGGAAGTGGGAGGCTAGGTGAGCTCGAAAGGGTGATGGCGGGAGTCTGTGGAGACCGATATTGAGGTTGAAATCACAAGCGCCATTGATGACGGGGCGGGCGTTAGAGGTGCTTCAATGTTAAAAACTTGTTCGTAGTGTAGAGAAGCCAAGTATGATGGTACAAAGTGCAGATTCGTGTGGTGAGATTGACACAAAGGGAAATTGGTATGGATGGTTTTTTCTTGGAAGCGTGGGGCTTTATCATTTCCCGGATAAATTATCAATTTAGTCTCTAAACTTTTACATTTAAGGCAATTTAGTCTTTTAATGTTGTTTAGCATATAATTTATGGATTAATCTTCTATACACTGACAATGTATACATTTTCACCATTAGATGTATAACACAAAATCCGAATTTGAATTTGAAACTCAAATTTGGCATATATGTCGTATATCCAACCGTGATAGTATATACACTGTCAGTGTAGATAAGATTTACTCATAATTTATTCCTTCAATTTAAGTTTTCTGTCCAATAATTTAGTTAGTCATAGGCAGAACCAGAAAATTTTCTTTGAAAGGGCGAACTCGTAATTCAACTAAAACTTAAGTATATTATTTGAAATAGTTCTAATTTTTTGCAAAGGTAAAAGTTTAAATATACACAAAATTTTTTTGAAAATCTTAACTCTTTAACAGCAAAAAACTTAGAACATGTTTGGATTGCTATATTTTGAATTTTTTGTAGAAAAATGTATTGTAGAGACTTAATATATATGAGATAAAAGGTGATTGAAAGACGTGTTTAACAAAAAATATAAAAAATTTGTGTAGAAAATTGCAATCCAAATAAAGCCTTAATTTTCAAACTTGGAAGGAGGAAGGCTTGATGACACCAGAAAACTAGTGAACAAAATATTATGCTGAACTAGATTTTTCCTTTTGGATTTACTTCGTTTGAAAAATCAATACTTGAAACCTCCCTTATATTGTGCAAACTTTTACATGTTTTCAATCTGAAACTTCAACCTAGTAAAAGGGGGGTAAAAAAAGGAGGGACATGAGAAAAAGGATTAAAGAAGACATCAAGAACAACATAAACAGTGGATACTGGCCTCGCACAAAGATGGTAAGTACTAACATTTTTAGCACTGCTTTTATGCTTTCTCCTCTTTATGCTAGTTTCCTTTTGACCAGCAGGATCATCCTCTAAAATAAACAAAGTCAAAGGTATGTCAACAAATGAGACCCAAAATAGGTACCCAAAGACAAGAAAGACGTAAAGCATCAGTATATCCTGGATGATAATTTCAGTGAAAGCATCTATCAATGTGATTAGATGAATGAGAAAAATTACAGATGACCAGCTTCAAGGCAAGATACATAACTTTAACCAGGAAGGCTACAAGTTTTATTCAATCTGAATCTATTACATCTCCAAAGTGTCTAGCTTCAACATGGTCTCAGAACCATTAATAATTGTTAAATCTGGCCCAGGGTACATTTGATAAAACTGAAGTTTGAAAACTGAAGTGTAAAATCTAAAATCTGAATCCATTAAATTATTGAATTGTTAAGTATTAAATCTAATACATTTCAGTGCATATCACATTCAATGACAAGTATATAGCTTATCACTTAATTTTAGGAGTAAGTTTTTCTTAGAAAATTCAATGCTACTTAATTAATTAAGATGTTCAATTTTTTGTCATCAAATGGTCTGAATATCTTAAAATCTAATTTCATTAAATTTAAGTGCTGAATTGGGCTATCAAATAGGACCTTAGAATCATTTCTGTTTGTAACTAGTCCTATTTTCTATATCAGAGCCGTATTTCCTCCTTTCAGTCCTAAAGAACAAGAAACAATTAGGTAAAATTGAATTTTATCGCGCTCTAGTCAGCTTCAATGAAACACGTTCTAAAAAAAGGTAGAAACTGTTTTCTCCAATATAGTTCTTGGAGAAACTGATAAGAAAATGAGAAACAGCAGGGAGTATTCTTTTCTCCATCCACTTTCGCCCTTCCATTGAAGTGGAAAGTCAGGATACTTTCCTATAGCCAAAGTTAAGGAGACAAAAAGAACCATCTGTAGTGCAACTCTATAGTAAAAAGTTATCCTTTAAACTCTATTTTTGAAAGAAACAACTGCAGAACATCAGGAAAAAAATGCAGACAACAACCATGTACTTTCTCCATCCAACCCTTAAACTGAACCATAGTAGCCCTAAAGAAATCAATACATGTACTATAAGGTTGAGATTTTGCAAATAATTGAGCACAGATTTCACCCTAGCCGACCAGATACATTTCCCTACCCAATGCTTTGTTTTAATTTTTTTGGCATTCGGAACCAGAGGAAGATGAAAAGCAAAACGGAAACAACACCACTCGAACCGTCTATTTAACTCAAACTAGATTAAAACCAAAAATATTGCCTAAATGAACATAAAGGTAACAAACAATAATAGGGATTAGAAAAGGGGAAGAAACGAGGAGGGAGAGAGGGTGTGAAGGAATGAGAGGGCAGAATATAAGAGATGAAAATCCCAAGGAAAGAATAAGAGAGCAGAATATAAGAGATGAAAATCCTAAGTAAATGCAGAAACTAATCAGGTCTTCCGTTTTGCTTAACCACATTGCCACATAAAAGGACTTAAACTGCATCAAGTAAAAGCTAGTTAATTATTTATAGAAAATTCACAAAACTCTACTCTCTGTGTGAAATACTAAAAAAAAACCATAAAACCAACCTGCGAAATCCTATAACAGAATAAAAATTTTCCCACTTCTATTTCAACTCTTCTTGCTCTGCATAAGATACAGAATATTTGAAACAATTTTCTGTAGAACTGATGTTTCATTTTAATTTATTTTATTATCTAAATAATAATAATAACAACAAATTTGACCTTTTAAGGCTCATTTAATCCCCAAACAGAGCTCATCGTCTTCTTTTGCGCTTTATTAGAAACTAAAATTAGTAACTTCGAAAATGCATTATCCTTCAATCTAAACACAAATTTTGGTGCTCTTCATCACTACTTTTTTCTTTTCCCTCCTCTTCTCTCATCCAAACCAAAAACAAAAACAAGAAGAATAAAACCAACAATGAAGGAAAAAATGAAAAAAAAAAGTCAAAAGAAAAAAAAACCTATGGTCAATTGACGAGACAAAGCGTCGGAGAATTCTTTACCAGCGACTTTGGCTTCGCGTTCCATTGATTCAACACCGAAGCTCTCGTCGTCAACGTCAGACTCATCCGACAACTTATCATCCTCTTCTTCGAAATCTTTGGGGCCGGAGACCTGCGAGTCCCTGCAGAAAAGGTTCGGGCGGTTGCCGGTGCGGCAAAAAGGCAGGTGGTGGAGGTGGTGGTGGCTGGAGATGGCGGAGGAGAGAGGAAACGAAAAGGGAGAGTGGAGAAAGACAGAAGTAGTCGGAGATGAAGAATTCGATGAAAATGGTGGGCATGGAGAAACGTATTTCGCTTTAGAAAGAGAAATTGAAGCGCAGAGCTCTGAATATGACATGATTATGGTGAGATTGAGAGAGAGGGAATTTGGTATGGACGGGCTTGTGGGTTTATCATTTCGCGGGAGAAATCACCGATCTAGTCCCTAAACTTTCACACTTAAGCCAATTTAATCCTTTAACTTTATTTTATCATAATTTAGAGAGTGTTACGATTGGTGCATTTTTCTCCATAATTATTTGTTAGCTTTTGTGCAAACCCAAAGTACCAAATAACCATTTAGTCAATAGCAAATTATTCCAAATAGCTGTTTGGACAGTATAAATGATTATTTAATCTCTTGTTGACACTTGAGACTCAATCAACTGCACAACTAAGTTGACTGGTATATTGACGATAGGAGTACTATCATGCATACTAAGACAAATGGCCAACCTATAGAAATGATCGGGAAAATCACTAAGTCATAGATAAATGAAAAATGCCCATAATGCACACTCTAGTTACATACAAATCTGATTGGCTATTATTCCTACTAAGAAGAAATTCTTTGACACACATTGTACCCTATTTAGGAATCATAAACGACTAACAAATGGAACAAACTAAATATTGATTGATCCGTACAACGACTGCTTCTGACTTGTTAGCGCCTTCTTCAATGTTGCACTCCATACATTTCACTTGCAATTGAGTCATGCTTTGCCTTCCATGCTGCAACCTCAGCTTGAGAAGCATTTGGCATTGTGGCACCTCCATTGTCATGCTCCAATCCAACATTGTCTTGCTCATAGAAATGAAAATGGAAGTTGCCCAGTTGGTTCAGCCTAAGAAAGTTGTATAATACATAACAAACTATAACAACACTTACTTGAATGGTCATGTAAAAACTGGGAACTGGTCCCTTTAAGAACGCAAATCTCTTCTTCAATACTCCATAGGTTCGTTCAATGACATTTCTAAACTCTGAGTAGAACATATTAAATAACTTCTTTTTGGGGCCCGCTTGGCCTACATTCTTGTACGGAGATAGAAAATCTGGGAACATTCTTGTATGCAGTATCGACAAGGTAGTACTTGCCTAAAACATGGATGGGTTGGCATTAGTGATAATACTCTATGTCCCTACCATCAAATTAGGATTATACTCCCTCCGTCCCATTGAAAGTGTCATAATTTCTATTTTGAGATGTCCCAAAATATTTGTCACTTGCTAAGGATAGTAAAGATTTTTCATTCAATTTCACTCTTTTGCCCTTTTGGTCCCCACAATAATCAAGTTAAGTCAGCCCTTTGAGCCCACTTGTTCAATATTCCTATGTTTGAAAAGGTCATATGAATATGCGCGTGAAGTGAAAAACCATAAAGAATTTGATTGAGACCCCATTGTGCAAAGCACGCATAAGATATATGCAAACAAAACAAAAGTTTTGGCCCTACCCTTCAGTAGTTGGTCAGGCTTTTTAATTTGAATTGACATCAATACCTGAACCTATTACATTTACATGAAGAGTTTGAGCCGGACAAAATGGTAAGCAGGAATTGTTCATAAAAAGCATAGTTTTCTAAGTGTGACGAAATTTTTGGGACAGTGGGAGTATGAAATAACGAGTTAAAGATAACATATTACCTCCGAGTAGCATTGGAAAATCAGAAGGGTGCAATAGAGAATCCTCTAACACTTGTGCATCGTGTACATTTCCCTCCTATTCAACATATGTGTCTGTGTGTATGAAGCACACGTCGAAGTCACAAACAGCCAAAAGATTTTGCGACTAAGTACCGTGTTGATTAATGTAGGCCATTTGTTGTCCCGGTAGGGGACAAGCTGGAATATGGGTGCCATCAATTGCTCCTATAGTATCGTAAAATACTTACAAATGATCATTAATCTTTAAACATTTGTCAAAATGCTATTTACAAGTAAGTACAACTTTTTGCTACTTGCTATAGTAGCTTGTACTCATCTTAAACCATAGGAAGTATTTTATAAAGTTCCCAATTCATGGATGTACTTGATCATAGTCACATGGGTGAATTATTCTTGCCGCAAACATACAAAGTCCTCTTTAGGACTTCCCTAACATTCCGGTTAATTGTTTTGGTGGACCGGTTGAACCGGTCTACTAATACTTATTGCTGTGCATTGTGACTAACTATTACCAAAACCATGGCCAGTTCCTCCTCAATCTTATTTTAGTAGTTCTGAAGCACGTAGTTATTTTACTTAAATATGTCACATAAGAGAAGGAAATTGTCAACAATAATATGACATTTCTCCATTATACATTTGTAGTAACCCTTGATCAATTCTTCTACCATTTGACTGTTCACTAGCGTGGGCGAGGGATCCCCCGCCCCATTGCCACCCCTAGCTCTACATGCTCTATGTGTTTTATCTATTTATTTATATTAAATATATTTTATATGTTTTATTTATTCATAATGAATGCATGACATTACCACGCTAGTCTAATATTAGTTGTGATTTTTCTTCTTAATTTTTCACTAGTCCAACGCTAGTGAAAACTTGTAGAAATGGGATAATCTAATACTAGACCCTTTAGACCATTTACCCATTAGATCCATACCTTTGTATGACATTTACTGCATTTCATGTATTTTTTCTATTTTAGATTATTTCTATTTGCATGATGTTGTAACAATTCCACCGCTCTCTAGGGCGTACTATAGGGTTTAGCGGATCGTTTGTCCAACTCTCTCCAGATTCGCTCTTTTACTTTAATAAAATAGGTTACAATGTCAAGAGTAAATGAAACCACAATTTCCAAGTTTAGAACATACTTTTACATTCATTTCTATTTCAAACATTTATACACATCCCAAATATAACAAAAGATTAAAATTTCAGATAAATTCAATCTTAATCAAGCATTAGCGCGAGTACAATTGCAAAAAATAAAAAACTAGATTATGCTAACCTATACCAGTCTCACGCCCTCATTCATACCCCCTGTAAGGAAAACAAAAACTAATAGGGTGAGTCAAAACTCAATGAGGTTCCAAAACAATATGCAGACCCAAGTAGCAAGTTGATCACTATTTAAAATTGAAATTATCAAAGTAGCGAGTATAAGAGTTCATAATATGAATACTTCACATAGCAGTTGATAAGAGTTCATAATATGAATACTTCACATAGCAGTTGACAGGTAAACAACATGTACAAGTAAAAGGATACAGTCGCTTTTGTGAGTTAACTCTGCCATAGTTTTATCAAGTAGTAGCTGACACTCCGTCAACTTTCAAGTAGAGTAACCAGTCCAATACTGTCCCACTTAATTCCACTCTCCATCCACCATTCAATCCCCCTACCTGGCTCGAGCTCCAAGATAAACACCGGTGATAATGTTCGAGCATATCAATTAATCGAGGAGATAACACTCCACTCAACAAAACTAGAGACCCAGGGTTCATTATCTAATCGACCAGGTCCTTGCTGGCTCAACTTGATTAACTAGCCATAGTGTTTTTGGAATATTATCGGTTAACTAGCCCGCCCTCGACCAAGTTCTGTACTACTTCCCCCACCAGAGCCCCCACACTCAGTCAAAATATTATCGGCTCGATCTCTTACTTATTTTACTACTCGAGTAAGGCGACCATTAGCCTCCTGAGTTTGTTCTCGAAAGGCATTAGTTCGCTCTTACTCCTCAAGAATAAAAGTTTCAACCTCACCGATTCTAACCGCTTGCATTCTCAATACAGTTTGCAGACGCTCAATCTCCGTCAAGTATCGACGATTGGCACTACCCAACCTTCACCTCTTATTGGCTATGACGAGGACTACCCTATCGGGGTAGGAATACGTCCGCCTGCAATCACAGTGTCAGACCCTACGTCCTAGAGTCCATCGACATATAGGCCATCCAAGATGCTCCTGATAGTTAAGTACTCGTCGAGGTGGCTCGACACTCCGTTCTCGCCATTTCCTTCCATTGCCTACATTATAAGTAATATCACTAGGATAAGCAATTTAAACAAATAAAACTAAGCACTTATTCTCTAGGGTTTCACGTTTAGACAATCATATACAAACTATATCATGTATAAATCAGTCAATCTACCCAAACCAATTCAAACCTAAGTTATGATACCACCTATAACGACCACACCGCTCTCTAAGACGTATCTCAGGGTTTAGCGGACTGTCTGCTCAACTCTCGTCAGGACTCGTTCTCTTACTTTAATAAAAATATGCTACAATCTCAAGAGTAAATGAAACCACAGTTCCCAAGTTGTACATTTACATTCATTTTTATTTCAAACATTCATACACATTCCAAATATAACAAAAGATTAAAATTTCAGATAAATTTAACTCTAATCGAGTACTAGCGCGAGTATAATCGTAAAACTTTAAAAACTAGACTATGTTAACCTGTACCAACCTCACGCCCTCACTCGTACCCCCTGTAAGAAGAGCAAAAACTAATAGGGTAAGTCAAAACTCAATGAGATTTCAAAACAATATCTAGACCCAAGTAACAAGTTGACCACTATTTAAAATTGAAAATATCAAAGTAGCGAGTATAAAAGTTCATAACATGAGTAATAACATTTCACATAGCACTCATTAGGCAAACAACATGTACAAGTAAAAGGATATAGTCACCTTTGCGAATTAACTTTGCCATAACTTTATCAAATAATAGTTGATACTCCGTCAACTTTCAAGTAGAATAACCAGTCCAATAGTGTCCCACTTAACTCCGGTCTCCATCCACCATTCAATCCCCCTAACGAGCCTGAACTCCAAGATAAACACTGGTGGTAATACTCGAACATATCAATTAGTCAAGAAGATAACACTCTACTCGATAAAACTAGAGATCCAGAGTTTGTTATCTAATCGACTAGACCCTTGCCGGTTCGACTCGATTAACTAGTCACAGGGTTTTTGGAATTTTAGACAGTATTCAAGTTATACACATGTATATCAAGTTAATTGCAACCAATGAACAATAATATGTCACATTAGAGTAAGTGCGATAAAGTAAATCCTTACCCGTGCAAACGCGTCAAGTATTTCATTCAAATATCAAATTCAATCATGCACTTGAAAGTACTCATCAATGACTTATTGCTTTTCAAAACCACAATCAAGTGCAACTCCCTGGTTGGAGTCCAAATCTGCGACAAAATACCATTTATCGGTTTAAAATCAATTAGGGTTAAAAATACAGGAGTTTCACTTAAAGAAAATCAAGTAAATGAAACTCGTTTAAGTAGTATTCATTTCACTTATCAAACTCTAGAAAATTCATGCTCACTCTTTTGGTTTTGATAAAGAAGCGTTTAACACTTATAAGTTCGCAATTTGGTGTTAAAAAAACTAGAAAATCGTATTTAAAGTGATCGTTACTTTCACCTTAAAAAGTATATAAGTTTTGACAAAAATTCAGATTATATACTTCTACTAAAGGAAATTTGAATACCCTAAACAAACAAAATCCAATTCATCCACGAATCACAACTCAAATTCCAATTTCGCTCACTTATCCTACGAAAGGAAAGTTTGGACAGCATGCCCTTTGTATTTATCTATTTTTTTTTTATCCATTTAAGGCTTCATGTTTTTCCTCAAATCAATCAAATTCAAACACCACAAGTAGGCATATCGAGATAGTTGTTCATCTAGGTTTAAAACCATCAAATGGTAACTCATTTCTAACAAATAGTCATCCACTACCAAAGCTGAAAATTTCTTAACAAAGTTGGAAATTCATCTTTTAAAATTAAAAAGTCACAATCATGCTAATAATTCACCTCACAAATTTCAGATCCAAATTCCATACCAACATAAGATAGTTAAATAACATAATCAAGGTTGAAAATTACCAAACCCTAACTGAAATTTCACTAATCAACACCAAAACTAGAAGATCATGTATAATATTCCAAGATTCAAGCCAACTACATCATATTTAGTTAGAATAAGAAAGAAAAAGGAAGTTGATAAGTTTATACCTTTCAATACTTCTTGAAAATTGAAGAACCAAGCACTTTCTCCCAAGAAACTCTCCACTCCAAGCTTCCTAAGTACCAAGGGACTAGTTTAATCGGTTTGATTTTTGTGATCTCAATTCAAACAAGGCAAAATCAAGGTTTGAATGAAAGTTTTCTTCCCTCTTTTTTTCTCTCCTTGCTCTTGGCCTACATGAAGAAACAATGGAAGAAATGTAGCCAAGATGAAAGATAAAAAGAGAGGAAATAACTTGGTGAAACACTTCCTTTGATTGCCAACACTTGGCAATCAAGATTTTCTTTCTTTCTTTTTTCTTTTCTTCCTTTTCTTTAGTCAAAGATTTCAGTTGAATGGAGGATTAATTTAGGGCTGATTATATGAAATAAAAACAAGAAGATTAGGATAAGAAAATATTGGTCAAGTGGTGTATTCAATCGGTAACAAACGGTACACGTCAGTTCAAATCTATTTTCCTTAACTCTCTCGTACTTGGGTTTTAACTATGATTTACTAACTTATTATTAGCATTTCTAATCACATGCTTCTTCTTATCTAGTATTTACTTTTATCCACCAAATTTACTACACACACCTTACTAAGTGATCACACTATCAAAATGCGCAAAAATCCTAAATTACCCTAACTATTAAAGTAAAAGTAAAACTCTCGATTCTATTATTTACTACAAATATTGAGGGAGTAAATGAGTAGTAAAGATATTATAAAATAACTTATTCAAAATAAAAGAGAATTTTAAAAAAATATGAAAAATTTTGCAAGTTCTCACAGTCTCTCCCCCTTAAAAGAATTTCGATCTCGAAATTCATACTTTTATTCGTAAATAATTCAGAATACTTCTTTTGGATTTCCGTCTCTAACTCCCAAGTTGCTTCCTTCACCTCATGGTGTTTCCATAGAATCTTAACTAGTGAAATTTGCTTATTTTTCAAGTCTTTCACCTTCCGATCTAGTACTTGAATAGGTCGTTCCTTGTAAGTTAAAGACTCGTCAAGTTTAATATCTTCTGGCGGTAAGACATGAGTCGGATCCGGATGATATTTCTAAAACAAAAAAACATGAAAAATATCATGGATTCGAGATGAACTGAGGAGTAATTCTAGTCAATAAATCATCTTTCCTACCCGTTAAAATATTTTAAAAGGTCCTATGTATCTTAATTGCAATTTCTTTCCCTTTTCTGTCTTGATCTTTCCTTTCAGTGAAGTAACCTTAAAAAATACCTTATTTTCTACGTCAAACTCCAAATCCTTCCTTCGATGGTCGGCATAACTTTTTTATCGACTTTGGACTGTTTGAAACCTCTGACGTATCATTTTTATCTTTTCGTAGGATTGTTCAGCCCATAGTATTGTTGCCGGATCTATAATCTTTTTCTCTCCTATTTCATCCCAATGGATCAGTGATCGGCATTTTCGTCCATAAAGTGCTTTATATGGGGCCATTTGAATAGAAGAATGATAACTGTTGTTATACGTAAATTCGACCAGCGTCAGATATTGGATCCAACTCCCTCCAAAATTTACAATACAGGCTCTTAATATATTTTCAAAAGTTTGAATGGTTCTCTCTGACTATCCATCGGTTTAAGCATGATAGACCGTGTTATAGTTCAATTTAGTTCCTAAAACCTTTTACAACTTTTGCCAAAATCGAGATACAAATCTAAAGTCTCTGTCTGATACGATGCTTACTGGCACCCTGTGTAATCTCACAATTTCGTCCATATAAAGTTTGACAAGTTTTTGCAAAGAATATTTCATATTAACTGGTAGGAAATATGCGATTTTAGTCAATTGGCCCACTATCACCCAAATCGCATCATGACCCCTTTGAATTCGTGGCAATTCTGATACAAAATTCATTGTTATGCATTTCCACTTCCATTCAGGTATATTTAAAGGCTGTAACAAACCTGATAATTTTTTATGCTCAACTTTCACTTGATGACATGTAAGGCTCTTTTGAACAAATTGAGCAATTTCAGTTTCATATTGTCCTACTAATACAGATTTTTGAGATCTTGATACATCTTGCCACTACCAGAATGCACCATGTACCTGAGCGGCAAGATTCTTCCAAAATCTCCTTTTTTTAGTTTCTCATCTTTTTGGTACAATGATGCAATTTCGAAACCTTAGAATTCCATTGAAACCTAGGTTAAAATCGGGTAATTCTCCTTTGTTTACTCTTTCCACCCATTTTTGTACTGTTGGCTCTTTCTTTTGACTCTCTTTAATTCGATCCAATAATGTCGATTTCACCTCAATATTTTTAAAAACAACTTTTTGTGGTTCAAAATGAGAGTTCCATTCACAAACATTTTCTAACAGGTTCCACTCTCCCACCATTAAACTTGCTAGTTGAGTCTTCCTACTTAAAACATCTGTTACAATATTGGCCTTTTTTGGATGGTAATTAATAGTACAACCATAATTTTCTAAAAATTCCACCCACCGACGTTGTTTCAGATTTAGCTCCTTCTGAGAGAATAAGTACTTAAATCTCTTATGGTCTATATATATCTCAAACGTCACCCCATACAAATAATGCCACCATTTTTTCAAAACAATTACAACGGCCGCAAGTTCTAAATCATGGATTGGATAATTCTGCTCATGAGAATTTAACTTCCGAGAAACATAGGCAATTGCATTCCTATTTTGTATTAAAATACACCCCAATCCTTCTCTCGAAAAGTTGGTATATACCGTATATCTATCCTTCCCATTTGACAAAGCCATACTGGTACCATAGTTAATTATTTTTTAAACTCCTGAAAGCTAGTTTTATACTTAGCATCCCAATTAGATTTTCCTTGTTTCTTTGTCAAATTCATTAGGGGTCCTGCAATTTTTGAGAAATTTTTTATAAATCGACGGTAATACCCTACTAAACCCAAAAGGTTTCGAATCTCAATAGGATTCTCCGGCTGTTTCCATTTGCAACAGTTTTAACTTTAGCCGAATTTATAGTGAGTCCATCTTTTAAAATTATGGTCTAAAATGATACATTCTCTAGTCAGAATTCGCACTTGCTAAACTTAACAAATAACTAGTGCTCTCTCAGGGTTTACAATACTATTGTCAAGTGCTGTTCATACTCCTACTTTGTTTTAGAATACACCAAAATATTATCAATAAATACCACCATAAATCAATCCAAATAAGATTTAAATACCCAATGCATTAAATTCATGAATGCCGCTGGAGCATTGGTTAAACTAAATGGCATCACTGCAAACTCGTAATGCCGATATCGAGTGTTAAAGACAAGTTTTAGCACGTCCTCCTTCCTAATTCTCAATTGATAATATTTTTGTCGAAAATCTAATTTAGAAAGCACCACAACTCCTTGTAGCTAGTCAAAAAACTCGTCAATGTGGGGCAAATGATACTTATTCTTAATAGTCACTACATTCACCCCTCGATAATCAGTACACAACTTCAAGTTTCCGTTCTTCTTTTTGACAAAAAACATTGGAGTGCCCTAAGATGACTCATTCTCATATATAAATCTTTATTCTAACAAGTCTTGTAATTACAATTTTAATTTCTTAAGTTTAACGGGCGCCATCAGATAAGAAATTTTGAGATGGGAGTAGTTCCAGGTGTTAGATCAATTTTAAACTCAATTTCTCTCTCGAGTAGTAATGACACCAACTCGCTCGGGAATACATTTGAATATTCACTTATCACCAGCATATCTTTTAGTTTCATTTTTTCTCCTGAGGTGTTAACTAGAAAAGTTAGATATCCCCGTACTCCATTACTTAACAATTTTCTAATTCTAATTCTCGAAATAAGGGCAGATGATGCTAAAATACCCCTTATATCTAATTTTAAGGTCGCATCACCGAGTATGCAAAACTCAATCACCTTTGTGCGACAATCTATCCGAGTATGATAACGAGTCAACCAATCCATTTCTATAATAACGTCATACCCCTCAATGACTAGATTTTTAAGATTGACTACTAATTTCCGCTCAACAATTCAAATGTCATAGTTTCTATACACCTCATTAGCAAGTAAAAATTGGTTACCTATAGGTGTTTTTTATTTCTAAATCATATGATAATCTCTCGATTTTCACATCAATTTCACGCATAAAAATAGGGTTAACGAAAGAATGCGTTGCAATAGAGTCTATCAAAATCTTGACCAAATGATGAAAAACAGAAATCGTACCTTCCACTACCTCCAATGGCTTAGGTACCGACTATTAGTCTAAGGCATATACCCTGACTGGCACTTTTGACTTGGTCTCTCCTACATTGGTCGGTTTAGGGTTTGATATGTCGGCTGGTTGGGTATCACTAATCAGTGGGCAATTGACGATTACTCAATACTTCTACACCATAAGCACTTTCGAGTCTTTCACTAACAATTATATTTAGTGTGGTTGGATTTTTCACAGTACCCACAAGACACTCAAGGGGCGGATGTCTGGCCTCCCTGCGAGACACCTCTTGCTTGTTCCCTTCCATTTGGGATTTCTCTTGGAGTAATTTTCCTAGATATTCTCAAAATTTTTTTACCGCTAGTTTCTCGACCCACTTTAGGGGGTGGCATATCCCGATCACCTTGTACCTGCCTCTGACTTCTACTAGGCATACCCCTCCATTTTCCATGAAAAGTCTTCACTTGTGCCCTCGCAATTTTTATCCTCTGAGATTTCTCAAGAATCTCCGTAAAGGTATTAATTTGTGCTGCTGCCAAGGCTTCCTGTATCTCTACATTTAATCCCTGTATAAACCGTGTCACATTTTTTTGCTCCGTAGTTATCAACTCGAGAGCAAACTTGGATAATTTAGTTAATTGAATCTCATATTCAGATACATTTAAGATTCCCTGACGGAGTTTAATGAAATCGTCCTCCCTCTTCCCCTAGACAATCGGTAGGAGATATTTCTCCTTAAAGTCTCGCACGAAATTCAACCAGATCCATGTCGTCCGCTCTTTCTCCCACTTAACCCTAATTACATTCCATCAGGTTCTGACTGGTCTCTCAAATTGAAATACAGCAAAATTCACCTGCCTCTCTTCCGTATAATTCAAGGTAGCGAAAATATTGATCATCACCTCCAACCATTTTTCGGCTATCTCAGGATCTGGTCTTCCAAGAAATTTAAGAAGATAAAACTTTTGAAATCGCTCGAGAACCCTATCTTTCCCTGTTTCAGAGTCCCTGACTGATTAACAGGAGTTTGACCCTGCTGCTCTACCAACCGAGCGAGAATATTAATCATTTGTTGAATTACCGTTGCCACCTGATCCTCTCATTCATCTCGGAGTTCAGACTGTGGCTCAATCGTTGCACCTCTCTCCTCTCTCGATACTTGTATTGATTTTTGTACCTATCTAACCCCACGTCCAAGGATAGAATCACGTCCTCGGGTAGTTCCATGTCCTTGATTTCTCCTACCTTCTATGCCTCTTTTAAACAATAAACTATATAGATGTGAGCAAAATAAAGCAGTTATAAATTTCAATAAAAGCATTTTCAAGTCATAAAGTGAAAATAATTGTATACATATCAAAATAAATCACATAATAAGTCATGGAGTACCGTACATGCCAACCTAATAAAGTCAAGAGTTTATAACAGCCAAGAGACATAGAACAAAAAACAAACGCTATGTATATCAACCTTAAGATGTCAATATCAAAAACAAAAGATGATCTGTCTACCTAACTATGTCCCTAACTACCTCACAAAATCTCTTGAAACCTTAGATTTCTAGTCTAGTTAGTCATCAACCCGACCGACTCTACCTCCTTCTCGGGTGCAGTCGGTTCTTCCTCGGGATCCTCCTCCGAATCCTTCTCAGAATCACTAGGAACGGTGTTCCCTTGACCTCTCTCGACCAAGTTCTGTACTACTTCCCCCACCAGAACCCCACACTCAGTCAAAATATTATCGGTTCAGTCTCTTACTTATTTTACTACTCGAACAAGGCGACCATTAACCTCTTCAACTTGCTATCGAAAGGCATTAGTTCGCTCTTACACCTCAAGAATAAAAGTTTCAATCTCACCGATCCTAATCGCTTGCATTCTCAATACAGCCTGTAGATGCTCAATCTCCGTCTAACATCGATGATTGGCATTAACCAACCTTCTCCTCTCATTGGCCATGACAAGGACTACCCTATCGAGGTAGGAATAGGTCCGCTAGCAATCACAGTGTCAGACCCTACGTCATGGAACCCACCAACATAAAGGCCATCCGGGATACTCCTGATAGTTAAGTACTCGTCGAGCTGACTCGGCACTCCCGTTCTCGTCATTCCCTTCCATTGCCTACATTATAAGTAACATCACTAGGATAAGCAATTTAAACAAATAAAACTAAACACTTAGTCTCTAGGGTTTCACGCTTAGACAATCATATACAAGTGATATCATGTATAAATCACTCAATCTACCCATACCAATTCAAATCTAGGTTATGATACCACTTGTAATGACCTCACCGCTCCCTAAAACGTATCCCAAACTTAGCGGACCGTCTGCCTAACTCTCGTCAGGACTCACTCTCTTACTTTAATAAAATAGGTTACAATTTCAGGAGTAAATGAAATCACAGTTTCCAAGTTTGGAACGTATATTTACATTCATTTTATTTCAAACATTCATACACATCTCAAATATAACAAAAGATTAAAATTTTAGATAAATTTAACTCTAATCGAGCACTAGCGCGAGTATAATTATAAAAATTCAAAAACTAGACTATGTTAACCTGTACCAACCTCACGCTCTACCTCGTACCCCCTGTAAGGAAAATAAAAACTAATAGGGTGAGACAAAACTCAATGAGGTTCCAAAACAATATGCAGACCCAAATAGCAAGTTAACCACTATTTAAATTTGAAAATATCAAAGTAACGAGCATAAGAGTTCATAACATGAGTAATAACACTTCACATAGCACTCATTAGATAAACAACATGTACAAGTAAAAGAATACAGTCACCTTTGCGAATTAACTCTGCCATAACTTTATCAAGTAGTAGTTGACACTCCGTCAACTTTCAAGTAGAATAACCAGTCCAATAGTGTCCCACTTAACTCCACTCTCCGTCCACCATTCAATCCCCCTATCGAGCCCGAATTTCAAGATAAACACTGGTGGTAATACTCGAGCATATCAATTAGTCGAGAAGATAACACTCCACTCGACAAAACTAGAGATTCAGGGTTCGTTATCTAATCAATCAGACCCTTGCCGACTCGACTTGATTAACTAGTCACAAGATTTTTGGAATTTCAGACAGTATTCAAGTCATACACATGTGTATCAAGTTAATTGCAACCAATGAATAATCACATTAGGGCAAGTGCGATAAAGTACATTCTTACCCGTGCAAACGCGTCAAGTATTTCATTCAAATATCAAGTTCAATCTTGCACTTGAAAATACTCACTAATGACTTATTGTTTTTCAAAATCACGATCAGGTGCAACTCCCTGGTTAGATTCCAAATTTGCGACAAAATACCATTTAATGGTTTAAAATCAATTAGGGTTCAAAATAGAAGAGTTTCACTTAAAGAAAATCAAATAAATGAAACTCGTTTAATTAGTATTCATTTCACTTATCAAACTCTAGAAAATTCATACTCGTCCTTTTGGTTTTGATAAAGAAGTGTTTAACACTTATAAGTTCGCAACTTGGTGTTAAAAAAATTAGAAAATCGTATTTAAAGTGGTCGCTACTTTCACCTTATGAGTTTTGGCAAAACTTTAACTTATATACTTCTACTAAAGGAAACTTGAATACCCTAAACAACCAAAATTCAATTCATCCATGAATCATCGCTCAAGTTCCAATTTCACTTGCTTATCCTACGGAAGAAAAATTTGGGCAGCATACCCTTTGTATTTATTTATTTTTTCAGCCATTTAAGGTTTCATGTTTTTCCTCAAATCAATCCAATTCAAACACCACAAGTAGGCATATCGAGATAGCTATTCATCTAGGTTTAAAACCATCAAATGGCAACTCATTTCTAACAAATAGTCATCCACTACCAAAGCTGAAAATTTCTTAACAAAGTTGGAAATTCATCTTTTAAAATTAAAAAGTCACAATCATGTTAATAATCACCTCACAAATTCCATATCCAAACTCCATACCAACATAAGATAGTTAAATAACATAATCAAGGTTGAAATTACCAAACCCTAACTGAAATTTCACTAATCAACACCAAAACTAGAAAATCATCTATAATATTCTAAGATTCAAGCCAACTACATCATATTTAGTTAAAATAAGAAAGAAAAAGGAAGTTAATAAGCTTATACCTTCCAATACTTCTTGAAAATTGAAAAACCAACACTTTCTCCCGAGAAACTCTCCACCCCAAGCTTTCGAAGCACCAGGGGGCTAGTTTAATTGGTTTAATTTTTGTGATCTCAACTCAAACAAGGCAAAATCAAGGTTGGAATGAAAGTTTTCTTCCCTTTTTTTTCTCTCCTTGCTCTCAGCTAACATGAAGAAACAATGGAGGAAATGTAGCCAAGATGAAAGATAAGAAGAGAAGAAATAACTTGGTCAAACACTTCCTTGATTGCCAACACTTGGCAATCAAGATTTTCTTTCTTTTTTTTTTCTTTTCTTCCTTTTCTTTAGTCAAAGATTTCGGCTGAATGGAGGATTAATTTAGGGCTGATTATATGAAATAAAAATAAGAAAATTAGGTTAAGAAAATATTGTTCAAGTGGTGTATTCAATCCGTAACAAACGGAGCACGTCGATTTAAGGCTATTTTCCTTAACTCTCTCGTACTTGGATTTTAACTTATGATTCACTAAATTATTATTAGCATTTCTAATCACACGTTTCTTCTTATCTAATACTCACTCTTATCTACCAAATTTAGTACACACACCTCACCAAGTGATCACACTACCAAAATGCGCAAAACCCCTAATTTACCTTAACTATCAAAGTAATAGTAAAGCTCTCAATTTTATTATTTATTACAAATATTGAGAGAGTAAATGAGTAATAAAAATATTATAAAGTAATTTATTCAAAATAAAAGAAAATTTAAGAAAATATGGAGAATTTTGCAAGTTCTCACAGATGTGACTTCTTATTCCCTTATCTTTATGTACGTAAGTTATACTATTTAGACTTGCATTTCATTTAGATAAAAAATAGTTTAGTTTATTTGTTTGTCTAAATTAGAAAGTCACCCTTCGAATATAGAGAAATAAAAGAGTATAGTTTTTTAGTTTTAACACACTATTACCCCTCTATAAGAAGGAAAATTATGTCATGAATCTTAATCTCCCGTACCCGTTATGTTGCATTCCCCTCTTCTAGATCATATATATTTATCTATATATCATAATTTCTTTTTTCGAGTATCATCTTTGGCATATTCGTGACGTTTTCAAGAAATTATTTTTGAATTTCACAATTACCATGATTTGCACCAATTAAATTTTGAATAAACATTTCATTCCTCTCGATACCTTCTAAGTCTAAGTTTGCATCCATATAGAAGTATCCAAATGTGATAAGTTTTATAAGTTAGAATTAGAAAAAATTTTGACTAAATCTTGCAACTAATTTTGGTTAGGTTGAAATGATGCCTTAGATTTGAGTCAATCAAATCTTTGCCTTTCGTTTTTTCAACCGTAATTCCCAAACTCTTTTATCTCATTTTCAAAGATTTGGAGTCGTTTAAAAGGGTTTTCTTTATTTTCATTAAAAATATACTTTAGATGATTTGGTACACCTAAATTCAATACCAAATGACGACTCTATTTTTCTAAAAAATCTTTTTAAACTATTATTTTGAAATCAAACCATCGCATGTTCTAAGTCCCATTTTAAACCTTCTTTCTTTATTTTCTAAAATTGAAAACTCATTTTTAAAATATCATTTATATTTTATTTTTAAAAAAGGCGCGACAACTTACTTGAGAGTTTCTTCTGCGATTGATGGTAGCTCACCACTCTATTGTCTATTTTAATCTTAAACGGTACAGCAATCTTGAGGTAGTGCTTCCAAACATTTAAACAATGCACAATCACTAATATTTTCTTTTTGTGAGTCAGTCATCGTTTCTTAACATTATTAAGTTTATGACTCTCATAAGCAATAAGATGGTCTTCTTGCATCAAGACGCCTCCAACTGTTAGGTCGGATGCGTCATTGTACATTTTGAATGGATTAGTAAAGTCAAGCAGTGCCTACACCGGATCCGTCGTTATCACATTCTTTAAGGTCTCAAACACTATCTGGCATTCAGATCTAACTCCACGTCTTATTTTTGCGCAGTAAATTGGTTAACGGAGCAGCTATAGCCGAGTGTCCTATAATGAACCATCGATAGTAATTTACCAATCCAAAGAACAATTGTAATTTTGTAGGTGATGTTGGTGCTTTCCACTCCACGATTTTTTTAGTCTTCTGGAGGTCCATACGAATCCTTTTGTCTCCAATAATATGGTCCAAGAAGGAGATTTCGCGTAGATCAAATTTACACTTCTCTTTTCTTATGTACAACTTGTTAGCTCTTAAGGCAGAATATATTTGTTTTAAGTGCTCAATATGCTCCTCCATGCTATTGTTATAAATGATGATGTCATCGAGATAAACGATGACGAACTTGTTCAAAATTCTTTTAGCACTTCTTGCATAAGCAAGTTGGTGTGTTGATTAGTCAAAATGGCATACACATTGAACTCATACAACCGATACCTCGTGGTGATGGCCGTTTTGGATTCGTACCCCATCTTGATTCTCACTCGGTAGTACTCCTTGCATAGGTCAAGGTTAGATAGAATTTTTGTCAGTTGAAAATGGTCAAACAAATCTGTAATTAGGGGTACGAGATACTTGCTCTTCATCATTATCTTGTTGAATGCCCGATAATAACTACATATACATAAGATTGAGTGCACGGGATATCTTATTAATTACCCGATAATCGTTATTTTGTTAAGCACCTGATCATCGTTGAAAGAGAACCGGCGTACCAAAAAAACTCTTGAAGAGAGTCATGGATTTGGACTCCAAAAATTCCCCAATCTGCTTCGTTAATTCTTCCAACTCTTTGGTCTATATTTATAAGTGTAAGGAGCATTACACTTGCGATTACTCGAATCGTAACAATCTAGCAATGGTCGCATAAGAGACTGGCCAGACGGAAAGATGAAAAGTCGCGTGCACCGACTTCTTGAAGCTGTGCAAGCTAAAACCATGGACTAAAACAGAAGTCGCATGTACGTAGACACTAACATTAACAGGCATTAAATTGTGACTTTACTGGACACGAAAATAGATGTCAATTACTCCTTCCGTCCCAATATTAGGGACGTTTATAGGGAATGCAACTTTTTATGTACAGTGGTATCATTATTGACAGCCAAGCCTTTGTTCCAAATTTACCCTGTCGCAAGTACAATGGTCAGCTGCACTTTGTGTTTTTCATAGAGTAATGATTTCGTGGGTCCCATCTTAACCAAATGCATCCCTTTGTATGTTAGAGACACGCGCTATTATTGGCCTTATAAAGTGAGAGTTAGTCTCACGTACTCCTCTGGCTTTTCCAAATGGATAATAAATAGCAGGTCCCACCAAATTTATTTGGATTTTCTAGCACATGCACTATGAGGGCAAGGACGGAACGTTAGAAGGAAAATAGTGTAGCGTGACTCTAATTTTGGGACAATAAAAAAGGTGAAACATGACATTAACAATGGGACGGAGGGAGTACATGAATCAAGACACCGTACGTAGAATGAGGTTTATGTAGGTGCCGGTGTTGGGACATTTCAAGGGCGTAAATGGTAAATGGACATAGTTTGTGGGAGATGTCAAGGGAGTACTCATGAGTTTGGACCAATAGATGGGTACGGCCAACTTCTTCATCGTTCTGATTGATGACTATGAGGTGTTTTTTGGCATACGTTTCATCGATTATTTGAGACCGATTATGGTGCTACATGAGGACACCATATTCATTCCACAAAGAGGCAAATCATACATAGTGAATGTGTACCGTGAGACGGAACTGAATCCCTGTCGACTTGAGAAGGGACTGCGAAAGGGTGAGCCGATATTTGCAGCCATCTTTAATAAAGAAGATCTACCAATGTGTGAGTTTAAAGAAACGATGCCTATTTCGCATGAAATTGAGAAGATCCTAACAGAGTTTGAAAACCTGTCTGAGAACCTACTGAAAAAACTTTCTCCAAGGCATATCATGAATCACACAATAGAGGTGGTGAAGGGCGCAAAACCAATCTTCTAATCACCGTAACGTATGTTGCCCAAAAAATTAGAAGAGTTAAGGAAGTAGATTGAGGAGTTTTTTCATAATTTCCTTCAAGAATCTCTTTGGTGCGCCGGTTCTCTTTCAACACAAGAAAAACGGCACCTTGCGTATGTGTAACAACTATTGGGCGCTCAACAAGATAACGGTGAAGAACAAATATCCCATGCCCTTAATTACGGACTTATTTGACTGTTTTCAATAGGCAAAAATTCTGTCTAACCTTGACCTACACAGAGAGTACTGTCAAGTGAGAATCAAAACGAGAGATGAGTCCAAAACGACCATCACCATGAGTTATAGGTTATATGAGTTCAATGTGATATCATTTGGGCTAACCAATGCATCAGTCACGTTTTATACGCTTATACAAGAAGTGTTGAAAAATTTTTTTAACAAGTTCATTGTGATTTACTTCAACGACATCAATGTTTATAGTAATAGTATCGATGATCATGTTGAACACTTGAAACAAGTGTTTGTTGCATCAAGGACCAACAAGTTGTACGTAAGAAAAGAGAAGTGCAAATATGATCTATGAGAAATCTCGTTCTTGGGTCATATTATGGAGGACGGAAGGATCTGTATGGACCCCCAGAAGACTAAAATAAACATGGAGTGGAAGACACCAACATCACCCACGAAATTACGGTTGTGCCTTGGATTAGTAAATTACTACTAACAGTTCATTATAGGGCACTCAGCCATGGCTACTCTGTTAACCGAATTACTGTGCAAAAATAAGACGTGGAGTTAAATGTCTAAATGCTAAACAGCATTTGAAATTTTAAAGGATACGGTAATGAAGGAGTCGGTGTTGATACTATGATGCGAACTCGATTCTTCAAAAACTGCTCGAGAAGAAATCAAATTGATTAGGTAGCAGAAGAATTTATCTTGACCAAATTATAGATACAAAAAGATGGATTCTAAATAATCAAGGACCGCTCAAGGTTGATTAGAAAGATAGAATAACGCCGCAATTCAACGTGATTTTGAATTGATAAATCAATTGAAAACTCAAAAAACCCTCTCAAATATTGAAGAAAAGATCTCTTAGACAAGAGATTTGCTAAACATAACATGTGTTGCTGAAATTTTTCTTAATTCATCATGACTTAATGAAAAAATATTAAACTCAAGGCTTAATGATACGAACATAGGATCTAATGATTCATCGTCAAATCTTATGTTCGGTTGATGCATTAAATCTCGTCAAACTCAACAAATCCGTGCCCTTTCTTGGTTTAGTTTTTTCCTTAGCTTTTAGTCATTTATGTTAGTCATTATTCATAATTGTCATTTCTTTAAATTAATCCCAGCAATGATTGATTAACTAGAGTTAGTTTGGGATTAATTGAATTACTAGTTTGGAAGAATAAACAATTCAAGGTCATATGGACGAATAATGCAGCCAAATTTGTGTTAAGTTTTCTAGTTAAAGTTGATTCAGGTTAGTTACGAAGTTTTCTAATTTAGTTAGATTTCTTTTGATTCTTTGTAAAGGCTATAAAAGAGCCTTAAAGTCCAACGTGTTTTTCTAGGTGAATTATGAAAGAAAATTTTCAACAAACACTTGGTATTTGGTAAGTCTTTTGTCTAAGAGATCTTTTCTTGAATACTTGAAAAAATTTTTAAGTTTTCAATCGACTTATCCATTCAAAATCACATTGAATTGGGGCATCATTCTACCTTTCTAATCAATCTCGAGCTGTTCTTGATTGTTTAGAACCCATTCTAAATTATCCATAACCTGATCAAGATAGATCCTTCCACTACCTAATCAATTCGATTTCTTCTCGAGTAGTCCTTGAAAAGTTGGGTTCGCATCAGTTGGTATTAAAGTTTCTGTTCTTGATTCAGGTTAATATCTCTTTCTTTTCTTATTTTTCTCTTTATTTTTCTATCAAACTCTACCCAATTTAAAAAAAAAATTCTGTTTATCATTTTAGGGTTTGAATTCATGTAATCACATTTGTTATTGTTTGTTCAATTATTATTTCTTGTTGAATCATCTTTGTTTGTGTTTTAATTGCATAAAAAAATTTCAATACTATTTATCAACACTGTTCATGAGTACTATTCAATGTACTGTAGCGTACTGTTCATTGTTACTGTTCATTCGAAAAAATTTCATACCTTGTGTTTGTCTCTTATTATTCTTGAATCTTGAAACCCTTGGGTTACAAAGTGGAGTTTTTTTAAAAATCTTGATCCAAAATTTCTAAATTTTGAACCTTTGAGAATGCTAAATTCATTGTCTTGAATTTGAAGTTGCGGCTATCTTGTTTTCTTAAATTGGCGAATTAGAAAAAAAAAGAAAAAAGAAAACAAAAGAGAAAAGATTCTGATCCGTAGTGAAAAAAAAGAAGAAAGAAATAAGTTCTTGAATCGGATCATAATCCATCAAGAAAGTTGCATTGTGTTATGGAAACTAATTGTGATTTGGATTCATTTCCAAATCTGGATATAGAATCTTTGTTGGACTTGGTTTATATTTTCCAGCTGCAAAATTCAAAATACACTTAGAAAAGCTCCTAAAAATAGTATCTTACTTTTCTAAAGTGAATCCAAAGGTCATTCGAATCGAGCTTCTAAATTTCCAACTATATACATTCGGGTAGAGTGATTTTTAGATTTCTAAATTTCTGCCAAGTGTTTGTTGTTTCATTACTAATTTGTCCAGCCATTGAGAGTCCGTGTTTAAGTCATTTTTTTAGCTTTTAAATGAGTTGAAATTAGTTTTGGAGTCCAAGAGTCCACAAGTTTCTGAAATTGAGTCCATAGTTTCCTAATTTGAGTCCTCTTTGTCTTGTGTCTTTTTTTGGCTAAATTAAACACCAAATCAAATCAGATTTTTGATGTTGATTTCCAGCAAGAATTTAAGTGTAAATTGTGTCTTAAATCTGATCCAAAACTGGCATAAACTAGCATCAAATCTGTTCGGGTTTTACCAAATTTGTTAGGGTCTTCGAGTCCTACTCTTCATGAACCAAACCCAGGAATTTTCAGTTTTGTTTCAGCACTTTTGAGTCATTCAAATCAGTCTTTGTTGTGTTCAAATTTCAACTCAAATGTACCAAATTTAATTTACTTCACTTCCTTATGTGTTGTTGGATAAGTCATTGAACTACTTGAGAAATTTTTTATTTTTTCATGTAAGGAGATCAACGACCATGAGAGTTGCTTGGTGAGTTTATTAAAATGTTTTAAATACTTGAGTGATACATGAGTGCTAGTGCATACACATGAGGGTGTATTATGAGGAAACTTTTCTTTGTTTCTACTAACCATTTTGCAGGTTAAACATGAATACCAAAGGTAGTTCACACCACCTTAATCCTACACGTATGTTGGAATCCATATTGGGGGAAGTTAAAAGAAAGTTAAACAAATCAGTCCAACTCATGCATAAAAAGTTTAATAGAATCGAGAGTGAATCTCTCAAGAGAAGGGGTTCCATACAATCTAACCGTGATAAAGTGTCAAATCATGAGTTTCGAACCCTCAAGAAGGAGATGGATTGCGATCGTATACTAAGTGCTTATGAGAAATTTAAACGCACTTGTAGACTATAAAGAGAACCAAAGGAGGACATGCCGAACATCTAAAAGAAGCTCATCCTCAACTAAATTAACTTGTACCTTTGAGGAGTTTCATGACCATAATCGCAATAGATCAATATATGATGAATCAAAGGGGAAAGGACTACTCGAAGGGAAAAGAAGCCTACCATATCAGCATTTTCCAAGTCTAAGTATGCCAATACATCATCCATAGATGATATATGTGGTAGTGTATGGGATACTTACCAACGTTTTCTTCAAGAAAAATAAAAGAAAGAGCATAGTCAAAGAGTTGAAGAAATTGTCATTTGAAACTGAAGAGTGGGAAGATGAAATTGAGTGTGGGATAAAACTTGAGAATGTACTTGAGGTGAAAATCAAGGACAATGAGTTCTAAAGAGATGAAAAATTCTAATAAAATGAACGTAAAATCAAGTGAGTTAATTTCGAATGAAAATGTGAGAGCTTATTGCTTCCCTAACCAACTTACATTTGTTTTGTTTAGTGTTCCTTCTTTGGCACAGATTAAGTGAAGTCAAATGGAGTTAGTCATGCAATGTTCCATTCCAAAATCACTGGTACAAGTCATTGGTTTCTATGGAGTTTGTCTTCTAGGAGTTAAGTCAATTTGGTGTCAATTCATGGAATCAGATAAGGTCAAATCTATCTGCACTTTTGAAAAGCCAACTCTAGTTCATCTTAAAGGAGAGATTCCAAATTTTACTTCTCGTTTTTTCACCTATGGTTCATTCATCATTTTTGCCTTATTTTGAGTATATTACTAGTCCTAATTCTTATCATTCTTATGTAGGTTTTGATGGAAAGTGTAAAGAGCTAGCAATGACTCATCTAGTTAAATTGGTTGATGGAAGGAATAATGAAGTGTCAAAACAAGTTTTCACATTTTACTCTTATTCTACATCTTTTTACCACTTAGCTAGTGTGTTCTATTGCTTATATACATTATTTCTGATTCGTTACAAGTTGAAACTTCACTTTTGTAGGTTGTAAAGTTGTCCAAAATTTTTCAGAATTATCTTGTGCAATGCAACCAGATTTCATGATTGTTCTAGTCGAATTTGGCATTTCCAAACCAGCAGCTGTCTATGATTTTTCTAACTTAGGTTATTTGTTCCCTTTAAGTACTTCATTATTGATTGATTGTTCACAAGAAGATATAGCTGCTAATTTTATCATGTTTTTGCTAACAAGAATTGAGTTTTGTGCGTAACTTGAATTCATGAGCATCAAGAAGTACACTCGAATCTAAGGTGCCGATTTCACAAGCTATGATAACAGTTTGGTTAAGATTGTTTGTGAGAAACAAAGAGTAAAAAGGTGTTGTAATTAGCTTCATCTATATTGATACATTTCTTTATTGAAAACGTTACTTGTGAGTTTTTTGCAGTTGCATAAACGCCATGCAACTTGGTATGCTCATATGAAAGTGATGCTCGAATTGCTGCGTTATCTCCAATCTATCGATTTGTAGGCAAATCGCTTCCAAGAGAAGAGAAATGATGCGAACATAGGATCTAATGATTCATCGTCAAATCTTATGTTCGGTTGATGCATTAAAACTCATCAAGTTCAACAAATCTGTGCCCTTCCTTAGTTTGTAGCCCTTTATATTAGTCATTATTCATGATTGTCATTTCTTTAAATTAATTCTAGCAATAGTTGATTAACTAGAGTTAGTTTGGAGATAATTGAGTTACTAGTTTGAAAGAAAGAAAATTCATGGTCATGTGGATCAATGATGAAGTCGAATTTGTGTTAAGTTTCCTAGTTAGAATTAAGTTATGTTTAGTTAAGAAATTTTGTAATTTAGTTAGGTTTCTTTTGAATTTTTGTAAAGGCTATAAAAGAGCCTTAAAGTCCAACGTTTTTTTAGGTGAATTATAAAAGAAAATTTCCGACAAACACTTTGTGTTTTGTAAGTTTTTTGTCTAAGAGATCTTTTCTTGAATACTTGAGAGAATTCTTGAGTTTTCAATTGATTTATCAATTCAAGATTATATTGAATTTTGACGTCATTCTACCTATCTAATCAATTTCAAGCTGTCATTGATTGTTTAGAATCCATCCCAAATTGTCCATAACCTGGTCAAAATAGATCTTTTCTCTGCCTAATCGATTTGATTTCTTCTCGAGCAGTTGTTGGAGAATCGGGTTCACATCATACTGCCTGACTTTACCAAACCATTCGAAATGTATACCGATGCATCTGACCTAGCCGATGGAGGCATATTGATGCAAGAAATCTATCATATTGCTTATGAGAGTTATAAACTTAGTGATGTTGAGAAACGATGGTCGTCTTACGAAAAGAAAATGTTAGCAATTGTACACTGTTTAAGAGTTTGAGAGCACTACCTCAAAATCGTCACATCGTTTAAGATTAAAACAAATAACAGAGTAGTGAACTACTATCAATCGTAGAAGAAACTCTCAAGTAAGTAGGCATGCTGGTTGGATTACTTGACAGAATTTAAGTATGAACTCGAGTATAGTCCGGGCAAGACGAATGTCATGGCCGACGCTTTTAGTCGCAAAAACTTCATCAAGTTCATTTATACGACTGAGAGGCTACTTTTGAAATGCATCAAGGAGGGGTTACAATATAACAAATGAGTTCAAACGCTCATGAAACTAGCTGACGAAAGAAAAATGAAACGATTCTATCCTTAGGACGGAGTCCTCTACGGCAAATGCTAACGTATCTATGTGTCGAATTAGGGATACTTGAGGAGGAACATTATTAAAGAAAGTCATGATAGCAAGTACGTTGACCATTCCGACACACATTGCAAGTTGTTGGGTATTACTGGCTGAAATTAAAGGACAATATTGATAAGTATGTGCAAATTTGTCTTTTATGCTAATAAAACAAGGTGAAAAATGAATTACCGGCTAGACTTCTGCAACCGTTGCAAATTTCAGGACATGTCTGGGAGAGTGTCTCTATGGATTTCATTATTGAGTTGCCAAATTAGAGGGATGCACAAGCATATTTGTCATTGTGGACTAGCTATCAAAATATGTGATGTTCATCTTGCTTCCAAAGGAGTGCACGACAAAAATGATGGCTAAACTCTTTTTGAGGCATTTCGGCAAATATTAGAACTTACCAGCAATGATCGTGAGTGACCGTGACTCACAGTTCACCAGCAGATTCTAGATGGAACTGTTTCACTTGTTTGATTTGGAATTCAATATGTCAACATGCACCCATAAATGGACGGGCAGACAGAATGGATGAACTATGTACTAGAGGTCTACTTCTGACATTGTGTGGAGATTGAACAAAATTGTTTAACATTGCGCAATTTTATTTTTAATTTTCAAAGAAATGAAAGCACTAGTAAGAGTCCGTTCGAAATCATATTTTGATTTCAATTGATAATCCTGAAAGATATTGCTTGTGGCTATAAAGGTGCGAGTCCTCCGCGTATCGATTTGTTAACGATTGGCAAGAAAGAGTGGAAACGGTCAAACTATATCTAGAGAAGGGCCAACAATGGATGAAGAAATGGGCTGACTGTAAATGCACGTTTCACGAGTTCCATGAGGAGAACTAAGTGTTGGTTAATTGTACCAATATAGGAATATCCATGGTGTACACAAGAGTATAATACGATGATATAAAGGGTCATTCATCGTACTGAAAAAGGTAGGAAATGTTGCGTATAAAGTGGAGTTACTCGAAATGCTATCCCAACTCCACCCGATCTTTTATCTTAGTTTGTTCAAACCGTTTTATCAAAACCTGCACGATCCGTCAAAGAACATGTTGACGAGAGCACTCGCGAGTATAAGGGACAACTATGATTAGGTTGCTGAAAAATCGTTATCGACCGTTCCGTCCAACACAAAAATCATGCACCATCAAAAGAGTACTTGATGCGATGGCATAGGCTATCGAAATCAAAGATAAGTTGGGAGTCGGTTGAGAAGTTGTGGGAATTTTGGGAGCTCATACAGGCATATGAAACTAGTTAAGACATCGGGGCGATGTCTTGTTTAAACGGAGAGAGATGACACGGTTCGCACCCTCTCCGTGCACGATCATACCCATTTGTCCCTTTCTGGTCAGCCATGCACTACTGTACATAGTATCCTAATAGAAAAATCAGAATCATTATTAGACCCACAGCTCAATCCTCCAAATAAGTGGCAAACCATGGAGACTTGCTTAAGGCATAGAGGCTACACCAAACATTACTAGAAGTATGTAGCAAGGATTAGAAGCTTCTGGAACATTGTAAGTTGTTCAAGAGTCATGTGGAATGACCTAGAGTCTTGTACAATTACTTTATATAGAAAATTCTAGAGAGAATTTAGTGTAAAATTCTCTAGAGATTTGTATAATTTTCTTGACTTACCTATAAATAGGTCAAACCTTCTCATTTGTAACTATCTTGTACAAGTGTTCATAAGAGCAATATAAACTTTCCTTAGCCTCCAACGTTTTCCTTTTTGCTCACTACTTTAGCTTCCGCACATTTCCGTACACTTAGGCATAAGGTTGAACTAGCAAATAAGGTTGAACTAGCAAATCGCTCATAGGTCAAGTTTTGGACAGTCGCTAGTGCTGCATGGCAGTGTGTTAACTTCTAGGGATTTAAGCAACCTGTGACACCTACCACCATCTAGATCTATGCATGAATACAATGCTTGTAGGAGGTGACAATTAGCCAAAGAAAAAGAGATATGAAGGGCCATTTGCCATTTTTAACCCTTAAAAATAATCTTAAAAATGGCCTAATCTTTCACTATATTATATTCAACACAAGAAAATGCTAATTATAAGGGCTTTAAATTGTCTGAAAGCTGCTTTCTTTATCACATTTATACTCCTACTACATGGGAGAAAACTGCTAGAGGCAACTATACCCAGTCTACTAGTCAACCAGTCACAGTGGAACAACCAATATGTTCAAATCCTAGAAGTCGAAAGAGTCATAAGGGAAATGTTGTGGCTTCCACTTCAATTGAGTATCCATACACCAGTTACTCTTGGAAAGCGTCTAGGTTCTAGTTTTGAAACAAGTTGTGATTGTGAGAGTTTTGGAGGGACAAAATCAGTTAGATCTTCAACTATAGGGAAATGTTAGATGATGCAATTAGCAAAATTAGCCACTTCACTATCGTCTCCATGAAAGATAAGCATGCTAGACATAAGGAAGATGTTAAGTATTGTGTGCTTGTGGTGCAGGATCTTATGAATGCCATGCAATTGCCAGAGCATGTAAAGTTAAAAGCAATCATGTATTTTGCTCGAGATAGCAACAAGAGGCAGTGTATTGTATTCATTCAGTATGACGAATCTTAGCGATATGCCTATATTGAATTGATAACGAAGGAACTTGGACATGATATGCCATTACAATGAGTGATCTTTAACAATTTCAAAAAGTTTTTCATATACTATGTGTACTGTGTCCGTGCGGTTTGAAGAGAAGTTATACTTCTAATTGTACTATTTCATTAATTGGCCTCCAAATGTTTAATTGTCATTGTTAGACACTTTTATTCTTTCCTATTCTTGGTTTACTGTAAATGAAATGTAATAACCCTTCAAGTGCGTATATTATTTGATGGTCATTGCTTTGTATGGTTGTTCTATCTTTGTTGGTTCTCATTTTTCACTTTTTTTCTTGTCATCCAAGGCCCCGTTTGGCAAATAAGTTTTTTGGATGTTTGTTTAAAACTTTACTGTAATTTATTATAGAAGTTGTATAAAAAATTTTTGAAGTATATAAATTTTTGGGTATTCTAAAGTGTATAGTTTAAAAATTTTGAAGAGTTTTTTGACATTATTATAGCTAAAGTTGTTGAAAAATTTGTAAAAGACAAATTTGGCGAAAAACTTATTTGCCAAACAGGTCCCAAGTTTACAAGTATGTGATACTTGTTAATGGATTAAACGTATATCACAAATTGGGTTTTGTTGAGAAATACTTAATTACTTAATGCTCCCCAATTGTTTACATTATAAGGGACCTAAATAAGCATAGATTGAATCTGATTCACATATTTAAAATTATTTCCCATTTGAAGAACATGAAATGTACACCAGTACACTCCAATAAGAGTGAACGATTTATAAAAAAGAAAAAGACCATAAGCAGGCTCATCAAGTGAAAATTCTTATAAAATTTTGAGCTATCTAATGTCTTACTTTTTTTTTTTTTGCCTGGCATACACATGCTTGGGGGTGAGCAATTACGGTAATTACCAAATTACCGACCGAAATCGATTTGAATTTGGTAATTCGAATTCGGTAATTAGGTAATTCGGTCGGTAAATCGGGGATATCGAATTAGGGTCGAAAATGGTTTTATAGTTTTTGAATTCGGTAAATCCGAATTCGAATTTATTTCAGTAAAACGGTAAATTATTACCGTTTTCCTTTTCGAAATTCCGAATTAAGTTAAATAGAAAATAATATCATTATGTCTGCATGTTCCAATTTCAAACTTTCAGTGCCCTAAATTAGCACTTGTTCTCCTTTTCGTCTCCTTTTCCTCTCGTTCCTTTGCGCCGCCGTGGCGTCACCCACTATAGTTTAAGTCTAAGGTCCTAAGTTGTTTCTGAGTTTCTCCTCTCCTCATTCTCCTTAGTCCTCTCCTCTCCTCAACTACAGAAAGCTCAAAGTTCACCCCTAACTTTCTCTGTTTCTCGTTCTGACCGAGCCTCCACCATTGCTGAACGAGCCTCCACCATCACCAAGACCACGGTTCACTAGTGTTGAAGGTAAGTTTAGTGCTTTACTTTGTAGATTAATAAGTTGCCCTAATTTTGAAATTTATTTGATTTGAAACATGTGTAATTTTGGGTTTGGTTGAGAAATGTTTGATTGGTGTGAAGCTGAGGCTTCTAAAATTAAATTTGCTACTCCGTATTCAACATGAAGTTGCTGATTAGAGTCTTAATAAGAAGTATAGTAGTAGGGCTTCTTCGATTGGTTTTTCTTTTCAGATTTGTTTATATAACTTATGGGCTGCAATCTTGCTTGATATCTCTATTCTTGTCTATCTGTTATATGTTGCCGCACTTTTTGATGTCCAATAATTTGATTAAGCCTTCTAATATGATCACATTTAATCAAATTTCTATTAAGCAGAGCAACTCAACAGGCTTTTTTTTTACTTGTCGAACAAGTCTTGAAGTCTTTTAGTTATACAACAGAAGGTCTTGAAGTCTTGAAGTCTTGATGTCCTAAGATGGGAAATGTATTTTAGGTTGATATGTCCTTAGTACAAACATTAATTGATATGTATTTTAGGTTTCCCCTTTGATGGGAAATGTATCTCAGAACTTAACTCCAACCGTTGATGTTTCCTACTTGGAGTATTCAGTCCACCTTGATGCATTGTTCTTTGCCCTGAACTTGTGCCCTTCAAATAATATTTCTGATTATCTTGAAGTAATTAGTACCGTCTGTTCATTTCTCCCTTCTGATTTCTTGCATTATAGTTTCCTCTTTAATGGGAAATGTATCTCAGGATCTACCTTCTACAATTGTTGTTTCTACTTTAGCTTGCTTTTCACACTGAACTTGTGGTTCCTTTGTTCTGGTTGGTGTGTTTTTTGATTGTCCTGAGTTGGTTCTTGATTCCCGGATCTCTTACAAGTTTTGCCTTTGCTTTCTAGTCTTTTATTTTAATTTTATTGATAATTAATTGTTACATTAAATTGTATAATTTACTTACTCAGATTTTCAAAAAACTTAAGTTATGTCTACTACTGATGGTGAGAGTAATCCAAGTCGCAATGAATTGGAACAAGAAGGATCATCTGGAACTCTTCCTCCTAATCCTACTACACAAACATGTGAAGAATCTGGTTTTGTCAAGAAAAGAGGAGAGTACAAGAAAAGGTCCAAAACTTGGGATCATTTTCATGTAAAGCATTTGAATGGAGTTCGTCATGAAATTTGCAAGTATTGTGAGAAGGACATAGCTGCGGATCCCAAAAGTCATGGTACGACTCCCCTTAATACTCATGTAGCTAAATGTCCTCTAAATCCTAAAAATAGGCACACTAGCCAGGCTACTTTGTGTTTGGGTGAAACTGAAACCTTAGAGGGAGAGATTAAAGGGGCACTCATAAATTGGAAATTTGATGCGGAAGCCATTAGAAAAAGCATAGCTTATATAGGAATTGTTGATTAGTTGCCATTTAAACATGTTGAGGGTAGAGGTTTTCAATATATGATGCGGACTGCTTGTCCATCATTTAAAATTCCTTCGAGATGGACCATTTCTAGAGATTGCTATCAGCTGTATTTAGATGAAAAAATTAAGTTGAAATATTTCTTGAAGAATAACAGTGGCAGAATTTGTCTAACCACAGATTCTTGGACATCCATTTAAAGGATAAACTATATGTGCCTCACTGCCCATTTCATAGATAATGATCGGAAACTGAACAAAAAGATCCTAAATTTCTGTCCTATTGCTAGTCACATGGGAACTGAAGTTGGTGAGGCCATAGAAAAGTGTCTACTAGAATGGGGAGTCGATGATATTCTAACTGTTACAGTTGACAATGCAAGTTCCAATGATGTAGCTGTCAGCTATTTATGAGGAAAACTTCAAAATTGGGAAAAAGTTGTGTTAGGGGGGAAATGGACTCATGTGAGGTGTGTAGCTCACATAGTGAATCTAATTGTTAATGATGGCATCAAAAAACTTGGGGATTCAGTTGATTGTATCAGGGCAGCAGTTAGATATGTTAGACAGTCACCTTCTAGATTGAAAAAATTCAAGGAGTGTGTTGAAATTGAAAAAATTGAATGCAAAAGATTGCTTTGTTTAGATGTCTCTACTAGGTAGAATTCTACATATCTAATGCTAGACACAACTCAAAGGTTTGAGCGGACTTTTGAGAGGTTTGAGGAGTAGGATCCTTATATGCTTCAAGAGTTAGAAAATCAGCCAACAAAATCTGATTGGAAAAAAGCTAGATTCTTGGTAATTTTTTGGAAAACTTTTATCAGCTAACTGTGAAGGTTTCCGGTTCCAAATATGTGATTTCAAATAATTTTTTCACTGATATTAATCACATTCATGGCATTTTAATTGAAATGACAGTAAATGATAATGAGGAATTGAGTTCAATGGCAAGATCAATGAAGGAGAAATATGATAAGTATTGGGGAAAGATTGAAAAGATGAATATGCTGATTTTTATTTCCTCCATACTTGATCCTCGAACTAAACTTGAATACCTTGAATTTGTGGTTTGCCAAATGTATGGTGAGTCCGATGGTACAACAATAGCTGGCCTTGCAAAAGATGCAATGTTTGAGCTGTTTAATGAATACAAGATGCTCAACACACCTGTCTCAAATTCTGCGTCTCATGCTTTTTCACTTTCAAGTGAATTTCAAAGGAGTAAAACTACATTTCATAGTCATGGGGATGCCTCTAAAATAATCACTGATAGGTACAAATTGGAGTTTAAGAAGAGAAAAATAAAACTTGGGGGTAGGGATGCAAAATCTAAATTAGAGAAATATTTGAATGAGGATTGTGAGAAAGATGATGAGAGATTTGATATCTTGTTATGGTGGAAGGCTAATAGCCTTAGATTCCCAATCCTTTCCAAAGTTGCTCGTGATGTGTTAGTAGTCCCAATTTCTACCATGGCCTCCGAATCTACTTTTAGTACCGGAGGTCGTGTTCTTGATACATTTAGGAGTTCTTTGACTCCTAGAATTGTGCAAAGTTTAATATGTGCTCAAGATTGGCTTCGGTCCTCCAAGACAGAATTAAATGTAGAAGAAAATCTGGAAGAACTTGAAACCTTCGAATCTGGTAAGCTATCAAAATTTTTATTGCAAAATTTGAAGTATTTCTTTATTTCTAATAATTGCATTTATGATATTTCATGAATTTTGTTTGTTCTTGCAGAGTTGCTGAAGACCGGAACTGAATCAACTATAATTGACCTTTGAGAGGTCACAAATGCTGAAGTTTGCATTTTGAGAGTTGAACCAACTCTTCTTGCAAGTTGCAGTTTCAGCGTAATTGGCTTTCTGGATTGCAACTCTTCTTGTAGCTTTCTGGATTTTCGTTTGTGGATTGTGGATTGTGGATTGTTTCTGGATAATTGACCTTTGTGGCTTTCTGGCTTTCTGGATTGTGGAATGTGGATTGTGATTTCTGGACAAGTTAATTTAGACTTTTATTTCTATTGAGTTATGATTTCTGGATTGATTTATGATTGTGGATCAGTGTAATTTCTGATTTGTGGATTTGTGATTTGTGATTTCTGGATTTGTTTGTGATTTGTTTGTGGATTAGTGTAATTCGTTTGTGGATTTGTTTATGATTTCTAGATTTCAATGATTAGTGACTCAATGTGATTTGTGGATTTGTGATCTCTAGAGTGATTTGTGATTTGTGATCAGTTACATTCGATCAATTTGTAAGTTGTGGTTCAGTTTAATAGCATTGTTGTTTGCTGATGAAAAATGGTCCAAAGAAGCAATTTTCAGGAATTCAGTTAAATCGATAAATTTTCGTTTACCGAATTCAATTCGGATTGAATTCGAATTCGATATTTCCTATTTCAAATGCGAATTAGGTCGAATATTTCCAGAACCATTTACCGAAAATTACCGATTTCAACCTACCGAATTACTGATTTCGAATTCAATGCTTACACCTATACATGCCACTATTGATTTGTAGACTATTTTGTGAATTAGACATATCGTCCAATTACTATTAATATCAAACATGAATTTCATCTGGTAGGGGGAACATGTCAAGGTGACTCAGATTCGAAAACTTTTCGTAGGGTCACAGCTTTTTCTAAAGATGAAATGACCATTTTTATCAACAACTGGATGAGACTTATTACATCTTTAATTGGGTTGATGTAGTCTACAATATACATATCTATTTATTGACAGTCGCAAAGCTGATTCGATACACTGCATCTAATCTTCCTATTTGAATGCATAAACCGTAGAACAGTTAGTTCACCATTTGTATATGTTGTTTTTTAGTATTATACATAATGTATAATAGTTGGTTCATTTCCCAAACCCTTTATATGCTGTTTAGATGGCCATTTTACAAGTGTTTGAATTGTCACACATTCCATATTTTTAGTCGAGTACACTCCAGTTAATTGGACTCGAGGTTCAACTAAGGCCATACAAAACAGGTCAATTCAATTAATTTGAAGTTTACAATCGAACCTGACTTTCCTTGTTACCAAAGTCTCCTTGACTAATGTTAGGGCAATGGATTGGAACAACTACAGTAGTGGCATCAGGAGCTCAAGTAGAACATGGACATCTAATGATAACAAAAAGGATTTGATTGTTGCATTGGAAGTAAAGTTGATACCATGACATCCAGATTTGAAAAAATATGGAGGCCAAAGTTAAAAATTCATCACCATGACAGATCATTAATAGATTGCCAATGGGTAAAAGAATTAATCAACGGTTACTACAACTGTATAATGGAGAATTGTTGTATTGCTATTGACAATTTCCTTCTTTTATGTGACATACTTAAGTAAAATAACTACATGCCTTAAAACTACCAAAAGCCTATTGAGATTGAAGGAGGAACTGGCCATGGTTTTGGTAATGATTAATCACAGTGCACAACAATGAGTATTCGCAGAACGGTTCAACAGGTCCACTAAAACAATTAACCGGAACTGGAATGTTAGGGAAGTTCTAAAGAGGACTTTGTATGTTTGCGGTAAGAATAATTCACCCATGTGACTATGATCAAGTGCATCCATGAATTGGGAACTCTACAAAATACTTCCCATGGTTCAAGATGAGTACAAGCTACTATAGCAAATAGCAAAAAGTTGTACTTGCTTGTAAATAACATTTTGACAACTGTTTAAAGATTAATGATCATTTGTAAGTACTATAGGATACTATAGGAACAATTGATGACACCCATATTCCAATGTGTTCCCCACCGAAACAACAAATGGCCTACATTAATCGACATGATACTTAGTCACAAAATTTTTTGGCTATTTGTGACTTCAACATGCCCTTCACGCCCGCGCACACACACACATATGTTGGGTAGGAGCGAAGTGTACACGATGCACAAGTGTTAGAGGATGCTCTATTGAACCCTTCTGATATTTCAATGCTACTCGGAGGTGATATGTTATCTTTAGTTCGTTATTTTATACTCCCTGTCTCAAAAATTTCGTCACACTTAGAAAAATGTGCTTTTTATACAGTTCCACCATAAGTGAGTTATTTACCATTTTGTCCCTCGCTCAAGCTCTTCATGTAAATGCAATAGGTTCAGATATTAATGCCAATTCAAATTAAAAACCTGAACAACTACTGGAGGGGGGGGGGCTAGAACTTCTATTTTGTTGGCATATATCTTATGCGTGCTTTGCACGATGGAGTCTCAACCAAGTTCCTTATGGTTTTTCACTTCATGCGCATATGCATATGAACTTTTTAAACACATGAATACTGAACAAGTGGGTCCAAAGAGCTAACTTAACTTGATTATTGTGGCAACCAAAGTGGTAAAAGAGTGAAATTAACTGAAAAGTCTTTACTATTTTTAGCAAATAATAAATATTTTGGGACATCTCAAAATAGAAAATACAACATTTTTAATGGAACGGAGGGCGTATAATCCTAATTTGATGATAGGAACATAGAGTATTATCACTAATGCCAAGCCATCCATGTTTTAGGCAAGTACTACCTTGTCGATATTACATTTAAGAATGTTCCCAAATTTTCTATCTTTGTACGAGAATGTAAGCCAAGCGGGCCCGAAAAAGAAGTTATTTAATATGCACTACTCAGAGTTTAGAAATGTTATTAATGAACCTATGGAGTATTGAAGAAGAGATTTGCATTCTTAAGGGGATTAGTTCCCAATTTTTACATGACCGTTTAGGTAAATGTTGTTATAGCTCGTTGTGCATTACACAACTTAAACACTACTTTCATTTCTATGAGCAAGAGAATGTTGGATTAGAGGATGACGACGGAGGTGCCACAATGCCAAATGCTTCTCAAGCTGAGGTTGCAGCATGGAAGGGAAGGTAGGACTCAATTGCGAGTGAAATGTATGGAGCGCAGCATTGAAGAAGGCGCTAAAAAATCAGAAGTAGTTGTTGTACAGATCAACAGCTATTTAGTTTGTTCCTTTTATTAGTCGTTTATGATTCCTAAATAGGGTACAATGTGTGTCAAAGAATTTCTGCTTTGTAGGAATAAAGACCAATCAAGTTTGTATGTAGTTAGAGTGTGCATTATGGCGTTTTCATTTATCTATGACTTAGTGATATTTCAGATCATTTCTGTAAGTTGGCCGTTTGTTCTGATATGCATGATAGTACTCCTATCGTAAATATACCAGTCAACTTAGGTATGCAGTTGATTGGGTCCAAGTGTCAACAAGGGATTAAATAATCATTTATGTTATCCAAACAGCTATTTAAAATAATTTGCTATTGACCAAACGGTTATTTGGTACTTTCAGTTTGCACAAAGTTAACAAATAATTATATGAAAAAATGCACCAATAGTAACACTCTCTAAATTATGCTAAAATAAAGTTAAAGGATGAAATTGGCTTAAGTGTAAAAGTTTAGGGACTAGATCGGTGATTTCTCCCGCGAAATGATAAACCCACAAGCTCGTCCATACCAAATTCCCTCTCTCTCAGTCTCACCATGGTCATGTTATATTCGGAGCTCTGCGCTTCAATTTCTCTTTCTAAAGCGAAATCCCTTTCTCCATGCCCACCATTTTCATCGATTTGTTCATCTCCGACTACTTCTGTCTTTCTCCACTCTCCCTTTTCGTTTCCTTTCCCCACCGCCATCTCCAGCCACCACCACCTCCACCATCTGCCTTTTTGCCTCACCGGCAATCGCCCGAACCTTTTCTGCAGGGACTCGCAGGTCTCCGGCCCCAAAGATTTCGAAGAAGAGGATGACAAGTTATCGGATGAGTCTGACGTTGACAACGAGAGCTTCGATGTTGAATCAATGGAACGCGAAGCCAAATTCGCTGTTAAAGAATTCTCCGACGCATTGTCTCGTCAATTGACCATAGGTTTTTTTTTCTTTTGACTTTTTTTCCCATTTTTTCCTTCATTGTTGGTTTTATTCGTCTTGTTTTTGTTTCTGGTTTGGATGAGAGAAGAGGAGGGAAAAGAAAAAAAATAGTGATGAAGAGCACCAAAATTTGTGTTTAGATTGAAGGATAATGCATTTTGGAAGTTACTAATTTTAAAATGAGCTCTGTTTGGGGATTAAATGAGCCTTAATACGACGTGAATGCTGCTGATACAAGCCGGCCTTTCTTTTTGGTTTGGAATTCAATATGTTAAATGTAAGGGTAGCATTATGTAATTTACAAATTTCAAGGGATTTGCTACACTTTGGATAAAAGGTAAAATTTGTTGTTATTATGGTTATTATTATTATTATTTAGATAATAAAATAAATAAAAATGAAACATCGGTTCAACAGAAAATTGTTTCAAATATTCTGTATTTATGCAGAGCAAGAAGAGTTGAAATAGAAGTGGGAAATTTTGTATTCTGTTATAGGATTTCGCAGGTTGGTTTTATGGTTTAATTTTAGTATTTGACACCGAGAGTATAGTTTGTGAATTTTCTATAAATAGTTAACTAGCTTTTACTTTATGCAGTTTAAGTCCTTTTATGTGGCAAAGTGTTTAACAAAAGTGGAAGACCTGATTAGTTTCTGCATTTACTTAGGATTTTCATCTCTTATATTCTGCTCTCTCATTCTTTACTTAGGATTTTCATCTCTTATATTCTGCTCTCACGTTCCCTCACACCCCTCTCCCTCCTCATTTCTTCCCCTTTTCTAATCCCTATTATTGTTTGTTAGCTTTAAGTTCATTTAGGCAAGATTTTTGGTTTAAATCTAGTTTGAGTTAAATAGATGGTTCAAGTGGTGTTGTTTCTGTTTTGCTTTTCATCTTCCTCTAGTTCCGAATGCCAAAAAAAGTTAAAACAAAGCATTGGGTAGGGAAACATATCTTGTTGGATAGGATGAAATCTGTGCTCAATTATTTGCAAAACCTCAACCTTATATTACATGTATCGATTTCTCTAGGGCTACTATGGTTCAGTTTGAAGCTTGGATGGAGAAAGGACATGGTTGTTGTCTGCATTTTTTTCCTGATGTTCTGCAGTTGTTCTTTCAAAAATAGAGTTTAAAGGATAAATTTTTTACTATGGGATAGAGTTGCACTACAGATGGTTCTTTTTGTCTCCTTAACTTTGGCTACAGGAAAGTATCATGACTTTCCACTTCAATGGAAGGATGAAAGTGGATGGAGAAAAGAATACTTCCCTGCTGTTTCTCATTGTCTTATCAGTTTCTCCAAGAACTATATTGGAGAAAACAGTTACTACCTTTTTTAGAACTTGTTTCATTGAAGTTGACTAGAGAGCGATAAAATTCAATTTTACCTAATTGTTTCTTACTCTTTAGGACTGAAAGGAGGAAATACGGCTCTGATATAGAAAATAGGACTAGTTACAAACAGAAATGATTCTAACGTTCTGTTTGATAACCCAATTCAGCACTTTAACTTAATGGAATGAGATCTTAACATAATCAGACCGTTTGATAACTACAAATTGAACATCTGAATTAATTAAGTGGTACTGAATTTTCTAATCAAAACTTGCTCCCAAAATTAAATGATAAGCTATTTAGTTATCATTGAATGTGATATGCACTGAAACGTATTAGATATAATATTTAATAATTCAATAATTTAATAGATTCAAACTTCAGATTTCAGACTTAGGGTGCATTTGATAAAACTGAAGTCTGAAATTTAAAATCTGAAGTCTGAATCCATTAAATTATTGAATTGTTAAGTATTAAATCAGATACATTTGAGTGCATATCACATTCAGTGATAAGTGAATGGGTTATCACTTAATTTTGGGAGCAAGTTTTGCCTAAGAAATTCAGTGTCATTTAATTAATTCAGATGTTCAATTTTTGGTTATCAAACGGTCTGAATATGTTAAGATCTGAATCTATTAAGTTTAAATGCTGAACTGGGTTATCAAATAGGCCTTAGTTTTCAAATTTCATTTTATCAAATGCACCCTAGGCCAGATTTAACAATTACTAATGGTTCTGAGACCATGCTAAAGCTAGACACTTTGGAGATGCAATAGATTCAGATTGAATAAAACTTGAAGCCTTCCTGGTTAAAGTTATGTATCTTGCCTTGAAGCTGGTCATCTGTAATTTTTCTCATTCATCTAATCACATTGATAGATGCTTTCACTGAAATCATCATCCAGGATATACTGATGCTTTATGTCTTTCTTGTCTTTGGGTACCTATTTTGGTTTCATTTGTTGACATACCTTTGACTTTGTTATTTCAGAGGATGATCCTGCTGATCGAAAGGAAACTAGCATAAAGAGGAGAAAGCATAAAAGCAGTGCTAAAAATGTTAGTACTTACCATCTCTATGTGAGGCCAGTATCCACTGTTTATGTTCTTCTTGATGTCTTCTTTAATCCTTTTTCTCATGTTCTTCCTTTTTTTTACCTCCTTTTTACTGGGTTGAAGTTTCAGATTGAAAACATGTAAAAGTTTGCACAATATAAGGGAGGTTTCAAGTACTGATTTTTCAAGGAAGTAAATCCAAAAGGAAAAATCTAGTTCAGCATAATATTCTGTTCACTAGTTTTCTGGTGGTCAACTGATGACCCTCAGATTGGGAATTTTCTTTTGTTCTCATAAAATTCTGTTTCAATTTTAGTAGTAGATTGGACTTCTAGTGATTTTGATGGCTTCTAAATCACAGGATTATTAGGGAGAAAATTGCTAATATTTTTGACAAAAAGATAGATTGAGCATATATACTGATTTAGGGTTGCACAAGTTGATTTTGGAACAATTTGATACTTATATAATTTTGAAGTTGTAGAGAAGCAGTGTTGTTTGGCATGTGTAGCTTACAATATTTTGCGGTCAGTAGTGTAGCTTTATAGGCTGGAAATCTTCTGATCATTTTCTATAATTGGAAAGAAATCTTAACCCGATAAAAGGACGAAACATATTAAGGTGAGCAGAGGCATCGTAAACGGAGTACTAAAAGTTAAAATGAATAGATTGTACCAAAGAAGTTCAGAGAACATTTGTGTTCTGTCCAATGGAACGTTGTGAATTTTTGTCATAGTTTAGTGTCAGTTTATGATGAAATATTTGAATGCTGAGATTTGGGGATGGGCTGCTGACTCCAATAAATTTGGTGAAGATTATGTGTATTTTTCATCTTTTCCGTTACTTGATAGCTGTTACTGACTGAAATTGAACTTTGATTGCTTTTCTTTCAATTTTTTGATCTAATTAAACCAATTGCATCTGCAGATCCCTGATCATCTGCTTCCCAGGGTTACGATTGTTGGAAGGCCAAATGTTGGTAAATCAGCTTTGTTTAACCGCCTTGTTGGGGTATACCATCATCCTTTTATCATATTGCTAAGTCTACTGGTTTACTGGAAACAGAATTTAAAGCTGCTATTACTTGACTGTGAATGCTTCTGCGTATGGAGTTTGAGCAGTTCTTTCTTCTCACTTTAAAAGTTGCATTCTATGTGGTTAATTAGTATTTTCTTCAGGGAAACAAGGCCATTGTGGTGGATGAACCCGGGGTCACTAGGGATCGTTTGTATGGTAGATCCTTTTGGGGAGATTATGAATTTTTGGTCGTAGATACAGGAGGTGTAGTTACCATTTCCAAGTCGCACGATGATGTTATGGAAGAATTGGCTATCTCAACAACTATTGGTATGGAAGGCATTCCACTTGCCTCTAGGGAGGCTGCTGTTGCCAGGATGCCGTCAATGATTAAGAAACAAGCCACTTTTGCTGTGCAGGAATCATCTGTCATCATATTTCTTGTTGATGGCCAGGTATAGTCCAAAATTCTGGTTTTCGTAATTGATATAGTAGGTAATTTGCTTTTCTTATTTTGTGCTTATTTGTGTCAAAGAAATTGTATTTGTAAATGAAGCGGATTTGATTAACATGCTTGCTGAAACTATTTCTGAATGGTGGTCTGGAGGACAATAGTTGGTTTATATTGTTAAGCAAGCAACCCTTGTTTGTTTGTGGGCAGACTAATAAACTCTCAACAGGCAGGTCTCACTGCTGCTGATGTTGAAATAGGGGATTGGTTACGAAAGAAGTTCTCGCACAAGCATGTTATTCTTGCAGTGAACAAGTGTGAATCTCCAAGAAAAGGTATCATGCAAGCATCAGAGTTTTGGTCTTTAGGGTGAGTGTCACCTTTCTTTCTTAGAGTTTGCGGAATTGAAGCACATATACCTAGTTTTACTGTTATGCAGTCAGTTTTATTCTGATTTAATTTGTAGGAAATGGTAAAAAAGGCTAGTTTATTTTCAGTTTTCTCTACATGTTTTGTGTGAAGAGTGGCAACATATCTCCCCAAAAATGGAGCCTTTTATCATTGCAACTAAAAATGACTTCAGAGCAAATGCAAGTAAATGTTTCAATTTTCCTGGGGCAAATTTTGACCATCACATAATCCATTTTGCTTTTTGAAGGCAACAAGTTCTTAGATGAGTCATATAAACTTCTTTTGTCATTTTTGAACTCCAGTGGTTCTGAAAAAATTGTCTGCTTTATGTCTGCGTAGTCGGTATACTTCAGTTCTGAAATATTTTGGCAATTGAAAAAGATTCGAGAAACAAAAATTATAGTCGTGTAATGGGCTTTTTCTTCACATTGGATGTCATCAGGTCTGTGTTTCAGTTGCTTCATACGAAACAAAAATGCCAATCCATTGATACCATCCCTAGCCAACTTGCCTTTGTTAAGTTTTCTACCGGAAGGGATTTAAAAGCCTTCCCTTGGCTGTACGCCTGGTGTCCAAGATCCCACTCCTCCAATTAAAAAATCCTGAGGAGGTGCACTAATGAACCCCTCTGGTCTTGATGTATTCTCACCCTCTAGCCCCTTCTTGTTAGAGTAGGAGAGCATATAAATAGTGTAGGTGTTGTTGCATTGGATTCTTTTTTTTTTTTTAAGAGGGAGAGTCCAAATTCCTGGATAAGTAAAGTAGTTACCATGCTCTGTTATGGTTTTGCTTCTTGATATCTGATGTTTGCATAGAAATCTATATTTGTTTTCTGCTATTTCCAGTTCAATTGAGTTTTTTTTTGTAACCTTTCTCTGCTACTTCTGTGTCAGCATCTGTTGTTAAGGACTTGAATATGGTGTGTGGTCTGATTTATTATTCATTTAATCTGTTTTGCATGGATGATAGCACTGATCTGGTTGATTTACTAGGTTTTCGCCACTTCCTATATCTGCTATATCAGGTACTGGGACCGGAGAACTTCTTGATCTCCTTTGCTCAGGATTAGAGAAAATTGAGGTACCTTTTTAGTAGTATCAGAAAGTTGTTGCACTGTCTCTTTCATTGGCTAACGTGCTTTGTATTGCATATGATGTCATAATTGTTTTTTTCTCATTATATGTTTGTTTCATTGTTAAGAATCAAATATGTTGCGAATGATGTGAGTTGATGACATGTTGCACAAATGTTATTTTATTACCTTGAGATAGGCTTAGTTTATCCATCCTCTTTTCTTGGATAGCTTGGTGGCTTTTTTCGTCATTTGATTTTATAGAGAAAAAATTGGTTATTAACTTTGACTTTGATTGTCATTTTTTCATGCCAAATTATGATATTTTGCAAGTTGATTTGTTTGTGCAGGACTGGCGTAAAATGGATTAAATAATAGATATAAACTGAGTCAAACTATAATGAACTACAGTAAAGGTTTTTGAACAATGAAGAATGTTAGCTAGAGAATTTTTTGTTGAAGGTTTTTTGGTTAGAGTGGACAAAGGACTGCTGTTTTCAGATATTTTCAACTGAAAGCAGTTCTGTGTATTGTTTGGGTGGAAAATATTTGTTTCTTTAATTTACATGGGAAGTTATCAAGTAAAGCTTTTGAAAAGTAGGGTTCTGTGGTGACGGTTCTGTCATAGCGTGGGTGGCTATTTGTTGTCTTTGCCAGCTGGACTTCTTGGATTTAAAGACTGAATCTAATTTTAAATAAATGGAAACTGAAGAAAAACGAATCTGGGAATTACGTCTAGGGACTACTCGGAGTCACGGCAAGGAATTGCGGCTTCGTGGTATTGTGCATAACCTGAAATGTTAAATTTTTATTTCTGCTAAAAGTTTTCTTTGACAATAAGTGGCATCTCCATTTGTAATGGAGATCTACATTTTGGCCACTGGTTGATTTTAGTTCACTAGGAAGAAGTCTGCTTAGTACATCAGCTTGGCCATTTAAACAAATGAGCCTAAATCCTAAGCATTTGACCAGAGTCCTTAGGAAATAACAACAAAAAAAGAGCTTGAAGTGGATGAGTCTTACAATTAACTCAAAAGCTAGCGTAGCTTGAAATAGCTAAAATTGGGCAAGCAGCTTCTTTTGAGCTGGAGGTTTGGTAGTGCTTTAGGTGTGACAATTAAAGGGCTTAGTTTCAGTAAAACTTCAAATAAAAGTCTTCAGATTCTGCATCATTCTCCTCTAATTGGAGAAAACTTGGCTTCAATTTTTGAAGTGTGGAAGTATAAAATCCAGTGCTCTTTAAATTGAGCAAATAGCTATTTTTGGACTTGAGCTTTAGTAGTGCCTTAGGTCTGAGAACAATCTAAAGTTCTGTCATGGATGGCTGAACAATGTTTAATATCTTTTTTTCACTAAATATATGAAAATAAATTGGAATAGTTGGTTGATCTTGTGATGTCACTTACAGGACTATGATGATGTTGAAGGGGAAGACGATTTTGTTCCTGCAATTGCAATTGTTGGCCGACCAAATGTTGGTAAAAGTAGTATTTTGAATGCGTTAGTCGGAGAGGACAGAACAATTGTTAGCCCAGTAAGTGGAACAACACGTGATTCTATTGATACGGAGTTCACTGGACCTGATGGCCAGGTTTGTCAGCTTGACATATTGCAATGTAGGATTAGCTAAATTGATTTTCAGATGAACAATGTGCTAGTACAAAGCTTAAACAGTATGCTGGATACTTGTTTCTTTCAGGGTTGATATTTGAGAGATCTTCTATTCCAAGATAATTTCAGATTTTTTTTTTCTCCAGACATGCACAAAATAATCAGTTGCATGGATTACGATAGCTTTCCTGTCTGTCTTTTATATGCACTGCTTGCCCCTAATTATTCCTATATTGGTAATGAGTACAAGTTTTGATTCCAAAATAGTTTTCTTTCTATTTGCGTCTGTCATTGGATGGAATTGCTTTGATGGCCTATGTTTGCCATCTGGAGCATGTCTGATCCTGAATCAATCATCAATTACATTTAGTAGAAACAGAAAAGAAAAAGTTGAAATTTGGGAATCTTCTTTCCTCACATTGAGGCAATTATTTATTGTCTTCCTCGTCTTTGTTCATGAAAGCAGTTCTTTTACGATGAGCACAATGAAAAATAAATGCCTTCCTTGTAAGACAAATGCCAAGTTCAATATTCGTCATGGTTTGCTGATGGTTGGTAGTTAGCTTGCTTTTCTCTCTGGCATTAGATTTTTCAACCACTTGGTGAAATTCAGGCTCTACTTGCTTCAGTGAGCACCATCTCCCTTAGAACTTTTAGTGTTGTTAGTCAACATAATTCAAATTTGTGAAGAAAATTGGCCTTATTTTTTTCCCTCAATATTATCTTCAGTACTAGCTTACAGTTGCACTTCAAATTTTCCCAAATGATCCACTTCAAAAGTTGCCACGTTAGAAATCCTTGAGAAAGTAGATTTATTGTACTGTTCTTTCTTGTGTTTTTCTTGTCAATGGAGGAGGTTTATAGTTTCCCATTTTCTCTTAGAAATTTTGGCTGATTGACACGGCTGGTATAGGAGGAAGGCAGCTGTATGCTTCATGCAGGCAGCACCACAGAGGCTTTATCAGTTAATCGAGCATTTCCGTGCCATTCGTCGTTCTGATGTTTGTGGCTATTGTGATTGAAGCCATGGCTTGTATTACGGAACAGGTAGATTACGATACATTTTCAGGGTTTTTATTGGTTTTGGTGATGGTGCGTTGGTTTGAGACAGCAAATAGACGCAACTTGGACAATTAGCTTTCCTGTTTCTGCCACTGTCCAAAGCTATTCTGTATTGGAATATTATAATGAGTTGGTTTGAATGGTCTCCTACTGGTCCAATTTACCATTGTTACTATTAACAGTTTTTAGGCCAATTAGACAAATATTAAAATTACTGACATATGAGTCATACAGTGCTGAGCTCTTAGAAAGAAGAGTAACTAATACGTCCAAAGTCCAAAGTCCAAAATACATGCTCAAGTGCACTGTTGTCTTCACCATCAAAAGGTGCAATTCCTAACAAAGGGCCTAAGAATTGATGGCAGGATCCTTTTCTTATCCATTATCACTTGTTATGAGGGGGTTGCACCAAAAACCAAATCAGCAATCTAAGGCAGGAATTAGTCCACTAGGTTCTTATACTAGTTAATTTTTCATTTTGTGTCAGCAGTCACTTTTATTTTCTTATTATGAGAAGAAAGAGAAACGAAGTGATTAGTTGATTGTTATGGTAATGGTGGTCAGTCTAAAAAAAATTATGAAAATGTTTCAAGAAGCAATGAATTCATCTTTTTCTCCTGCTTTTCACCATCAAACAGATGCAACTCTATTTAACAGCACAAGTTACCTAATTGAACATTCAAAGAAACTTTTCTTTCATCGGGTGATCAGTATAGCACTTTAACACATAAATAGTTCTTATATTCATCCTAATCTTATGCATTAGTAGGTCCCATAATGCCCCCATAGCCACAGACCAATTGTTTCTTTTTGAAGCTAACCTCAGTACTCTGTTTCCCATAAATGGATTAAATGGTCTTGGAGCTTAAACCTTCAAGTATTGCTGTGTTTTGCTGCTAATTTTATTTACTTGAATTGATTGAATTTTCGTTGACAACTTGGTATGTTTACTGGATAGTTTGGAGAGCTCTAAGTTGGAAAATATATGTGACTAAAATTTGAGAATTAGAAGGCCTGCAGAAATTAGGAAAGAAGCAGAAGAGTGAGGAGACAAGAGAGGGGAGAGCCTAGTCTCTTCACACCGCTAACCGAAAAGAAAGTCTCCTGAAAACTTTCTTCTTGAGATTCCCATCTTCCTAAAGCTACTACCACAGATATTTATAGAGGAAAGACATCTTAGGAATTTAGCAAATGACTATTACCTAACAATAGTTTTTTATTCCACTTTTTGTCAATTTCTCTAACATTAAATTGGTTGATTGTATTTGTTTTTACTTGTATAAAATAATGCTGACCGCCCCTCTAGTTTTTACAGGAGACATAAGACAGCCCTTCAGATTGTGAAATAACAAGGACCTTCCCCGCACATGTTTTGCATCCGACATTGTTATCCAAATGACTATTAGAAACAATAAATTTTTATTTGTTTTTCCAATTCCATAAAGGTGGCAAATTATGTTATAGTGTCAAAAGAAGAACAAATGCAATTATACTTCCATCAAATAAGAAAACACCACAGATTTCTTTATTCTATGTGAATAGCACTTCGGAAAAAACCCCTGTAGCTGGTTGTAGAACAAGCTGGTCAAACTGAAAATAAATGAAAATATCAAAAATTGAAATGTGAGTTATGCTGATTATTGAAGTTTGTATATAGTTCACAACAATAGCTTGACGTTCAAATGTTGCATCAACCTTAAGATTCCTTCAGATTAGTTACATCTAAAGCAGATTGAATTGAGATGTTTGAATTTGGTTTTTATTGGGTGGAGTAGTGGCAGATGATTAGAGTTGAGAATGGGATTGGCATGTGTGCGTTATGGAGGCTGGGGTTGTGCTATTAAATCACTTTTCGAAAAGTAAAATTTTGCAATAAACATTAAAATTGTAAATTCAAAGGCGTTTTTTGGAAAATTTTATGTATATGTGACTACACTTGTTATATGCCATTCATTTGTTAACCACATTGGACTTTTTTTATTTATATGACAAATAAGAGTGGAGGTCCGTGTTATTTTCTCAATCTAGTTGGGAGGCCTCTGCCTTTTCTAAAACAAGGGGGGAGGTTGGTGTAATTTACTGTTTCTATCTTTACGGAGTTGTGTTTTCCTTTCAATGTTGAACATCTTGTTCTCATGGGTTACTGGCTTTTGACTGTATAAGCTTAACAGCTTGTTTTGTTAAATTTCAATATGTAAGTATATTGGACTCACTGACTTTGAGATTCATGGACTGTAAAAAACCGTTTTGAAACAGAAAACAGTTTATTGTGTAAATTTTTTAGGATTACAAGATTGCTGAAAGGATAGAGAGAGAAGGGAAGGGTTGCCTGATTGTTGTGAACAAGTGGGACACAATTCCGAACAAAAATCAGCAAACTGCAACTTATTATGAACAAGATGTAAGGGATAAGCTCCGTCTTCTCAGCTGGGCACCTATCGTGTACTCTACTGCAATAGCTGGGCATAGTGTTGACAAGTATGATCTTGAGCTATCTTGATGAGAGTTTCTTGACTCCTGTATATCTTTGGGAACTTCATGAGCATGTTTGGATTAAAGTTACAGAATTATCACTTGATAAATAGTTGAAAGCTTGGAACTTGGAAAATACTTGTGCTAGTCAACGTCATTAAAATTGGAAGTATGTAGATTGGTTTTATAAAGGTAAACTGAATTATCATTATTTTTCACTGGACTCAATGTTTCTAAACAACTTCATGATTAGCAAATGATTTAACTGGAATCATAACAATTTGCCACATAAGAGGACTCTTACAGATCCTGCACCTGTGCTCGTTTGTCATATTTGTCTCTGAATTTTAGAGTATGTCTCTATTGATATGTGTTGACGTGAGAGAGATGAAATCAAAAAAATTTTGGAACCCGGGGTGCATATGAGTTTCTTTGCAGAATATAGTTTGTAGAGCATTACAAGATGCACTTGTTTGTGCTTGCTGAGTAATATAATCTGCTTTTGAATTATAAAAATTGCTCCACAAACTTCCGGGCCTTGATTACGGCATTCTGATTTGATATCCTGTTTGAGGGACAAGAGTTTGTTTTGTTCTTCAATTTTGCTTTCTATTGGAGGGTATTTTTAGTGAAGTCAGTTCATTCAACCAATTCGGTTGCTCCTTTCTCATCCATCTTGAACATTTCATCTTTCTTTCTTTCTTTTCAACTGCTGAAGAGCTTTTTAGGTAGTTCGATAATAGTAATGAAGTGAGATAATCAATAATTTGACTTATTTATTTACTGTTAAAATTTTGTTACATGGAAAGACACAAAAGTGAAACCGGTGAAGGGAACTGCATGGAAAAAAGTACTAATCGACTAAACTGTTTTCCATCTTTTTAAAAATTTGATTAGTTTCTGCATCTAAATGGTTGGACTTGTTCCAGAATCATTGATGCTGCTGGTATGGTTGAGAAAGAGCGAAAGAGAAGGTTAACTACAGCAACGCTAAATCAATTGGTGCAGGAAGCAGTTGTTTTCAAACCACCTCCAAGGACTAGAGGTGGCAAGAGAGGACGTGTTTATTATTGCACACAGGTACTTGCACCAAAACAGATTTTATAAGTTGGTTTTCTCAAACTGTCATTTCTGAATCTAAATGTGTTGATGTCTAGCTTTGCTAAGAAGTTTGAAGTCTCTAAACTCTGAAGTTCATCAGGAATTCCAGATGGGAAAAGGGAAAGATTTGGAGTTTTGAGTTATAGAATGTTTGGAATTGCAGTTGAATCAATTTGTATCCTTTGTTTCAGGAGTTTAACTTGGCATAGATAAGGTTTATTTGACATGACAAAGTACATTGGAATGTTTTAAGACAGTGGAATTGCTTGAGTTTTTTATGTAGCATGGCTAGAGAAAGACTACTGCAAGGGATTCTTCATATGTTTTGGTATATTTCATTAGCCTTTATTGTGTTGGACGCATTAATGAAGTGGAAAATGCATGTGATTTGTTAAGGCTGCCTAGAGATTCACCAGTAATTTGAAGCTAAACAATTTGACCAATTTTATTTTGCATTAACCCAATCTATCAAACTTATGTAGCCATGTTGCAAGGGATTCATCATATGTTTTGGTATATTTCATTAGCCTTTATTGTGTTGGACGCATTAATGAAGTGGAAAATGCATGTGATTTGTTAAGGCTGCCTAGAAATTCACCAGTAGTTTGAAGCTAAACAATTTGACCAATTTTATTTTGCATTAACCCAATCTATCAACTTATGTAGCCATGTTGATCTTATTCACAGGCAGCAGTTAGACCACCTACATTTGTCTTCTTTGTAAATGATGCAAAGCTATTTCCGGAAACATACCGCCGTTACATGGAAAAGCAGCTGAGATCAAGTGTAGGATTTTCAGGCACTCCAGTTCGGCTTTTATGGAGAAGCAGAAGAAAAATGGAAAAAGATGATAGTAAGCATACATATATCTGGTTATTTATTTATTTATGTATTTTTCTGCCTCATGAATTTTGTGTAAGTTTCCTCTCTCTCTCTCTCTCTCTCTCTCTCTCTCTCTATATATATATATATATATATATATGTATGTATGTATTTGCATTTCAAGATACACTTTGACAGATTGCTTATTTTGGTTTAACCTGGGAAGGAGGTTGAAAGGAATATTAGATTTCATGCAAGAATGTCCTATTCTCTTTATGCCTGGGGTGGTCTGGAGGGAAGTGTTTGACATGATATTAAAATGAAAGTATATTTTTTCTTAGCGCATTCCATTAACTGATTTTTTGCTTGAAGGAAATGGAATTCCCAAAAAATTAATAAATAAATAAAATAAAATAAAATGAGAACGGGCCCTTGGGAACATGTTCTGCACAGGCACGCTGTTTGAAACACCCGTGGTGGATTGTTTTTATGGTTTGCCTCCTGAGGTCACAGATGTCCACCTCTTTGTATTTTGGACTTCAGACAGTTAGCAGACTGAATTGACTAAATTCATTTTTATTCCAGGGAGGCCTGCCTGCGACAAATTTTGCCCAACAGAATTACATTTCTGTTGATAGAAGGTTGGCTGTAGCTTAGCTGAACTTGCATTAGCTGTAATTTGGAAAGAACAGAATTATATCTAAGTTTTGACTGGATTCACATTTAGCATAGGAGATCCAGTAAAAAAAAGTCCTACTTTAGAAGTTTCAACACGAGAGTCCGACGTAAAAAGAGTCCGTTGTGCTGAATTGTGTTGTTTAATTTAGTTGTCACTAGTCTACAATCTTGAACTCTCTGGTGAAGAGATGTAGAGGACCTGATTTTGATTACAAGCTGGACGAGGAGTTGAGCACATTCTGCTATGTGTCGACTTTTGCAGGGATACATGTTCAAATGTATTTATGAAGCCGTACCGTGTGAAGATGATTCAAGATCTCTATGTTTTTTTCAGCAAATTATACTAGTCTTTTGTTTATGTCACAAGTGGTTCTCATTTAATTCGGATGGCATATGGGTTTTTCATATAAAGATTTGTGTCTTGCTTCTTTAATTTGGAATCGATCTAGTTTTGATTGGGTTAGGCCTTCAAGCCTGATAAATTATTGGGTGAGAGTCAATTTACGTTACTTTCAGCTTGCATCATGTAACGGAGTAGAATTGGTTCTGTTCTGATTTATTAGCTCTGCCGATCCATCATCAGTGTTTCGGGGAGCCAATGTTTTTCCATCAAATGGGGAGTCTGGTTGTACCGTGTCAGAGAAAGCTCAACCCGCGAGGCTGGAGGCTTCGTCTAGGCTCCAAGTATTCATTTATGAGTTTTCTTGCCCTTTATGCTATTATGCAACTAAATGATCATTTGGGAATGTAGTTTTCCCACTAACAAAAGAAAAAAGAAAGAACCAAAATTGAGTTTTAACTAACAAATGCATTTGAGTCCAGTTATAGCCAATTGAGCTTGAAACTCAAAAGAAGTAAACCTTAAATGTAAGAGAGCAGTAACGAGTCTAAATGTACTTTAATTTCAAACAGGTTTATAAGCTCCATCAAAATATCAGGGGAAAAAAGAGAAAAAAAATATCGCCCCTAAAGGCTGAAGCTTGAGGTAATGCTGCTGATGTTCTCTCTCTTTTCCGCGGTCTGAATGATTAGGTTGGGGAGTCCACTTGATTGACGAAATTTTGATTATGGGGTGTAACGTTTGATAATTTGATGAGTTTTAACTATTTTGTGGATTTTTGAGTTATTAATTTTGTAAAGAACTTCTCTTTGAAGCTTTTATTTTGCTAGGAGTTTGTTGTTAATGATTTCTCCTTTTGGATGAAAGGATAGATTGTAGGGCCATATTCTCCGGTTCCATGCAGTTTTGTTAGTTTATGCAATGATCCAAGTGACTTTTGTGTTAGTTGCTCGCTTAATGAGTTTAGAGCAAATTATCCGGCTGGCCACTAAACTTTTACAATCGTCGAGTTTTGGTCACTCAACTATTAAAAGTCTAGTTTTGGCCACTAAAATGTATAAAGTTAAGACTCGTGGCCATTCTATTAGATTTAGTCGTTAAGTTCACTGATCTGTCTGTTCGCACGATTTCCAAGACAAAAGGCAGGGTCAATTTAGGAAATTAAAAATAGCATCTTCTTCTTTAGGGCAAGTTCCTCAAGTTCCTTCCTTAAGCCCAGAAGCATTGGTGATTGAAGTGGGAAAGATTCCCGAGAAATTGTTTTCCGTAACAGCTAATAGTTTCAGATTTGGTAGGGTGAGACCCACGTCAATTGGGAGATTGCCATGGAAGTCATGGTATGGAACTCCAAGTAGTCCTTCTTGCAACAGAGTCAAAGCTGCGGTAATGCTGACTCTCCTAGTCAATAGGGCTATTCAAACCAATCCACCTTAAGCTGTTACAGATGGAGTTGCAGATCTGATCCTAGAAGCTCCACCAGTTGCCGGTACTATTTCATCAGCTGTGGGATGCTTAGACGGATCTTGGGCTAGCACGGCCTGTAGGCACTCTTTGGGCGGAGCTTTCTCGATCCACTAACTGGCTTGGGAAGATAGCATGAAATCTGAGCCTTCACATCCATTTCGAGAGAAGCCTCAGTGGATTGAATCCCCGTTCATTCGAGAAATAATTGAACCAAGGTTTTCAAAAGCCCCATCTCCAGAGGCAAACTTCCCTCCAGATTGTTGAAGTCAAGGCCAAGTCCGATCAATGATGATGATAAGTTCCCAATGGGAGAGGGAATCTCTCCCGTCAGATTGTTTTTGGTAAAATATAATCCTTTAAGCTTCTTCAAATTGCTTAGCTGATCGATTGGAATCTTTCCTTCTAGCTTGTTACTGGTTAGGTCAATAGCTATCATCTCTGCGCAGTAGCTCAGATTTTCTGGGATTTTTCCACCGAGTGCATTACTCGACAAGTTCAAGACTCTTAACCTGAGGAGGCGACCGAATTCTTGGGGAATCCCACCATGGAATTGATTCTCCCCAAGTTGGATGAACCTCATGAAGCTTAGATTCCGACCTGAGGAGATATAGTTCCAGACAACTGCTTACTCCTCAGAGTCAAGGCAATGACCCTTTGGTGTCGAGTACCACAAGTGACTCCTTCCCACTGGCAATGGTGCTGTGAGTGGTTCCAGGAATCACCAAGAGCCGTTTTTGTTCATTTCTCAAATGTTTGATGTTTGGGTTTAAGCAAAAACAAAAGGAAGACGAAGAACATATGCATAGGAGAGGAAGAAGAGATGCAATTGTTATTTTTAACTTCCTAAATTGACCCTGCCTTTTGTCTTGGAAATCGTGCAGACAGACAGATCCGGCGAACTTAACGACTAAATCTAACAGAATGGCCTCGAATCTTAACTTTATACATTTTAGTGGCCAAAACCATACTTTTAATAGTTGAGTGATCAAAACTCAACGATTGCAAAAGTTCAATGGCCAACCGAATAATTTGCTCATGAGCTTATGTCAGGTTGAGCATATACTGTTAACATGACCAAAAGATAAGGAAGTATGGAAATTTTCACCCATTAGATGAGATGGGATGGCCTTAATGAGAAAAGATGGAATCTGTTGGAATGGTGGGAAGGTGTGATGTGTGCCAATATACTTGGCAATTGGGCGGGTTTTGACCGCGTTGATATTGGGCTTTTACTTAAATGGGTAATATTTAACCCGTCCAAGTTTAGATTTGGTCAATTTTGGATTGGATCATATTGGGTCATCTCAAATTCATGACTCAAATATGACTCAATATATTAATTAATAGATTTTGATACATAAATTCTCTTAAATACATTTTTACATACAAAATTTTTTTCACACACATAAATACATTTTCACACAGTAAAACATCTTCACAAATACAAACAAACACTCACTTCTTAAGCTTTTTAGAAATACATTATTTTTACACACTAAAACACACACTAATATACTTTCACAAACACACACACACAAACTAACTGTTTAAACTATTTGGATGAACTCATTATTTTTATATAAGTAAGGATTTTCAACGGGACAGTGGATATAGCTTTGATCCAAACTAAGAGATCGAAGCACCAATTTTGGTCCAAGTTGGATATAGCATGAAAAAATGGTATGCCAATATACGATTTTCCAAGTTTGTTACTTGATTTAGCATTAGTTGTACCAAATATATTTCTAGTCTCATAAAAAATCCAATCACACCTTAATTGAATTGAAATTTTGATGAGAGATACAATTCTCAACCAATTAGTTCAAATATCACTATCTATAGTAGAGCCAAAGACCATACCAGGTCTGCTTTATCCTCAAATATATTCATGTACCTACATTTTTTTCTTGCACTACAGTCATGGAATAAGAATACGATGTTGGAGACCTTCTGGGATAATGCCATTCTGCTTCATGTGCATGCATGCATACAGACCATCCTCCAATGCACAAAATGCTAGATTGCAGCTAACAAGGCTATACAATACAGCTTACGCCGACACAAAAAGGATTATCGCCAGCAGCTTTTCTTATCCAAGATGTATCAACCCAGGAGATCTTGATTGTTTCTTTACGCGAGATTGTATCAACCCAAGAAATTTAATTTCTTTATTTGTTTTTAAAAATTTAAGTTGGGTAATAGCTGGCCAATACAAATACTCAAACCGCTCAAAATATATCTGGATTTTTATTATCCAACCCAAAATTGACCCAATACCCAAATTACCTAACCCAACCTCTCAAATTAGTGGATGAGTTGGGTGGGTTGTTGGGTTTTGGGTATAATTGTCAGGTGTATGTGTTAGAGATAGAAAAGGAGTGTTTTGAACTGAACATATTGCACAAACAGTGAACATTATGTGGGCAATCTGGAAGGAAAGAAATAGCTGTCAATTCAATAATGACAGAGGACCTTTTATGGTTACTGTTCAAATAGCTTGGAAAGAGAGGGATGAGTTTGACAGATTGGTAATTAAAAAATGAAATGCAAAACATAGATGCAAGGAGAATGGAAGGGAGCAGGCAAGAGGGAGTAAGTGTGGACAGGGTTATGGTACTCATTTCTTGCTTGAAATCTAATATTCCTTATAACTCCTTCCCAGGTTAAACCAAAATAAGCAATCTGTCAAATAATCTTGTGATTCACAACAGAAAAGGAATCTTGCATAAAATTCATGAGACAAGAGAAACATACAAATAGTGTGACAGATATATATATACACACACACACACACACTCACTATCATCGTTTTCCATTTTCTTCTGCTTCTCCATAAATGCCGAACAGGAGTGCTTGCAAATCCTACACTTGATCACAGTTGCTTTTCCATGTAACGGAGGTATGCCTCTGGAAATGGCTTTGCATCATTTACAAAGAAGACAAATGTAGGTGTTCTAACTGCTGCCTTTGGGTATAAGATCACCGTACATGGCCACATAAGTTTGATAGAAATGGTGACTGTGAACTAAAATTGGTCAAATTGTGTAGCTCCAAATTCCTGGAGAATATGTAGGAAGCCTTAACAAATCACATGCATTTTCTGCTTCGTTTATGGGCCCATCACAATAAAGGCTAATGAAATATGACATATGACAAATCCCTTGCAATTCTCTAGCCATGTTACATAAAAAACTTAAGCAATTCTACTGTCAAAAAACATTTCGATGTACTTTGTCATGTCAAAGAAACCTTATCTATGCCAAGCATGGTTCAAAGACTTGGTTGAAACCGAGACGACTCGGTCGAGTCATCATCGGATCGGGGCTTTCCGGTCCGATATCGGGATGAGATGATTATGAGATAATGAATCTCTGAGAATTCGGCAGAGTCACCAAGAACGCAGTCGAGATATCTCCGAAACGGATAGAAATGGTTAAGTCGTCTTGAGTCATTTCGAATCAATTTGAATTTTTATTATTTTTGTTAATTTTTTATTATTTTTGTTTACCATATATTTTTACAATTTTTAGAATATTAAATATTTCAAAAATTTGCGTCTCGCAGAGACCACGACCGATATATCGACACCAATGTGGAACAGTTCGAGTCACGACTGTGACTTTGAACCATTATGCCAAGTTAAGCCCCTGAAACAAAGCATGCAAAATGATTCAACTATAATTCCAAACATTCTATGACTGGAATGTCCAAATCTTTCCCTTTTTCCGTCTGAAATTCCTGATGAATTTCACTGAATAGTGGCATATGCAAACTTCTAGAAAAGTTAAACATCAACACATTTAGATTGAAAAATGACAGTTTGAGAAAACCAACTTATAAAATCTTGTTCTGGTGCAAGTACCTGTGTGCAATAATAAACACGTCCTCTCTTGCCACCTCTAGTCCTTGGAGGTGGTTTGAAAGCAATTGCTTCCTACACCAACTGATTTAGTGTTGTCGTAGTTAACCTTCTCTTTCGCTCTTTCTCAACCATACCAGCAACAGCAATGATTCTGGAACAAGTCCAACCATTTAGATGTAGAAACTAATCAAATTTTTAAACAGGTGAAAAAACAGTTTAGTCAATTAGTGGATTAGGGGTAGGAGCGGTCGGTCTGAATGGTCTCCTCACAAGCACAAACGTGAGGCCAGAAATGATCCACGTCAGGAAACCTTAAGTAGGGGTAAAAAATGACGCCGTTCCAAAAAAAAATGTTTAGCCCAAATGGGATTAGACGGACCACACAGAAGAGTTAAAATTTTGAAAATCAAGTTAAAAATTTGAAGTAGCCGCACAAAACAAAACTGAAGAAAGAGAGTAGCCTTCCTGCTGAAGGTAGCAATTGACAGGAAACTGCGTGGAGAGAGTTGGGGTATGGTGTTGCGTGAATAAAAAAGAAAGCAAACAGTGCAGTGAGAGTGTTGTATGCATTTTGAAGTTGGGTATGAGAGTGTTGTATCCATTTTGAATGCGTGCAAGGAAGGCAGCGAGGTAGAAGCAAACAGAGGAAATTCATTATCTCACGTTGCCAGATTTTGTCGTGCAACTTAATAGCAGAAGCAACTGCGCTCTCCGAGTTCAGTGAAACATAAAGCATATTAGCAGACCAAGGTAACGTGACTGAACTATGTCAGCAACTATGGCCAATCATTTGTCAGCCAATGCACATTTGTTAAATGAAAAATGAAATTAGAGTCACTAAAGACATAATATGAAGATGATAGAAGAATAGTGAAGTTGTACCGTATGTGTGTGTGTGTGAGCATTCAACTTTTCAGTGATAGATTATAATGGGATAGTAGTTATCCGAAGATCGAGGGATATGTATTTAAGTAAAATGTCGAGCGGAATTAGGGAAAGATGAGAGAAATAAAGTCTCCTACAAATGAATGAATGTACATCCTATTGTAAATAAGTTACAGGTTATAGGCACCGCATTACAATTGATATGAATCATTACGCATCCAGTAGTTGGTCCATGTTCATCATGCAATCTTAGTTTGCCCCTCTCCTGGCCATACAATGTATATTAAATGGAGGTGTAAATTTAAATGAGGTGAAACAAAGGAAAAGACATATATGTGAATAATAAATATGTGTACCTGGTGTTGTAAGCAAATTATATGATGTAAGAAATATATTACAATGAGTAGAAAATGCTGATTTGGTGCTCAAAATCTAGAAACAGTACAAATGCGGAGTTGGCTCAGGTAGTGGATACTGACGAATGACATAAGATCCAATGAAACAAAGTACCTAGAACCTAAATATAATCACCAGAGTGAATGTACATACCGTTAAAATATACTTACATCGTGTAACCAACATATTACAGTCCATATAAATTAGTGTACATGAAGTTGTATTTGTACATAGATAATGCTTATGTCGTAAAGGAAAAGTAAAGTGATGTAAATCATTAATCATATTAATAGGCATAATAATAGAATTTAGTAAATGACTAATGTCTATAACATAACACATATTTTGAACGGTAATATACATTTATGTTATCGTATATGTATATACTATTCATGAACTGCTGCAAATTCAATGTGTTTGATGCATAATTGATAGATGCAGAAGTAATGGATTGAAGCAAATTGGCAGGAAATGGGACCCCTGAATTACGAATGGAGTTCAACAGTGAAAAGGATGCGTACAAATTTTACAACAAAGATGTCTTTAAAATGGATTTCATTCGTATGTAAAAATTATCTAAATAAAGACAAAGACGGTGTGACCATGTCTAGGAGATATAGTTGCCGCAAGGAAGGTGTGAAACGCAAGTACGAAGGTGATGTGATGCCAAAGAGGACACGGACGCCGACGAAAACAGAATATGCAGCTAAAATGATTATCGTGTTGTATAGAAGGACAATGAAGTATCGTGTGCATGACCTTGTCTTAGAGCACAACCATGAGTTGCACATTGCTTAATGTTCACACATGATGCCATCACAAGAAAAGTGAGTGAGGCTCAAAGATTCCAAATTAAAATAATCAAGGATGCCAGACTTTTACTAAAACAGAGCCATGAGCTTATGGAAAAGGAGGCAGGTGGGATGGATAATGTGGGATATACTCGAGATGACCTTAAACGATATTTTCGTATGAGATGGGAAAGGAGCTTGCAATATGGAGAAGTAGGTAGCATGCTAAATTATTTTCAAGAGCAAACACTCGAGAATTCATCCTTTTTTCATGCCGTACAGTTGGACTGTGAAGAGCAGATAACAAATATCTTTTGAGCTGATACAGGAATGTTAATTGACTACAAATTTTTTGGAGACGTAGTCACATTTGACACAACCTACAAAACAAATAAAAAATACCGGCCACTTGGAATATTTGTGAGTTTTAATCAACATAGGAAAATTGTGATATTCGGTATTGCCCTTATGTATGATGGATGATAGATTCTTTCAAATGGATGTTTGGTACATTTCTAGAAACAATGTGCAAAAAGCATCCAAGTACCATACTAACCAATCAAGATTACGCCATGGCAGCTGTTCTTTCACTTGTCATGCCCCAAACATTTCACGATCTATGTATGTTTTATATAAGGCGTAATTTTATGAAACATCTCGGCAATCATTACAAGAAAAATAGTGACCTTTCATATATGTTTGGTGCCTGCATGTATGAGATCGAAGAAGTGGAACAATTCAACAGGGTGTGGGAGGCGATGATGAAGAAACACAATTTTGAAAATAATGAATTGCTTTCTGGGCTGTATCGAATTCGCGATAAATGGACAAGATGCATAATGAAAGAAAGATAGACCGCGGGAAAGTGAAGCACCCAACTTAGCGAAAGCCTAACTGCAGCAATTAAAAATCATCTGAAACTGGACCATGACCTTGTCCAGGTTTTTAGACATTTCAATCGCGTAGTTGATGAAAAGAGATACAATGAACTCATCGCAGAATATGAAATGGGGCAAAAACTTCCCATGGTAGGGTTGAGACAAACATATATGCTTGTGCATGCATCAAAAACATATTTACCTATCATATTTGTTGTATTCCAAAATGAATATGGTTAGACAACAGCTATGGTTATATTGGGACAACAAGATGCATGGATGTTTGGAGAGTTTGCGATTATGAGGTATGATGGAGGATCTGAAAGAACAGTGGTATTCAATCGAAATGATCTAAGTGTGCGTTGTAGTTGCAAAAAATACGAAAATGAAGGAATTTTGTGTGGGCATGCGTTGAAAGTATTACCGTGGGCAGAAAGACAATTCCTCCTGAATAAGTTAAAATGCGATGGACAAAAAGAGCTCGAGCTGGAGACTGTTTTGATCGACGAGAACGAGAAATTGTCGTTGATCCAAAAGTAATCATTTCAATTCTTTATCGGGAACTTGCTCTAACCATGATTAAGGTCGCTACTTGAGTAGTAAATGTCGGAGGAAACCAACAAACTAGTAATCACCGTCATATCAGATTTGACAAAGAGAATTGAGCTCCTTCTCTCAGAAAAAGAAGAGCAAACTTTACAAAATTAAAAAATATGAATGTGAAGAACGTGATCAAATTAAATTTGTAAATGAAATGGGAGAGGTAGTAGTCGCACGAGGCATTAAAAAGCTTGCTGGTGGGAAGAGAAGTAAACTGATACGAAGTTAGGTCAATAAATTTAACAGATTAAAAAGAAAATCTAGATTGTCAAGAACCACACAGACTACGGTATGAGTCCAATTTTTATGATGCTAAACATTTTTGCTAAAACAATGTTATCATTGTACTGTTAACTAACGTTTAGGTACCATTCATTATGAAATAACATTATTGTCATGTGAGTAATACAATTCTCAGAATCAGAGCCGACATCAGTTTCATTTGATCGACACATGTTTATGAGATGCCATTCATCTATTGATTCAGTTTCGCTTAGTATAAAATAATCATGGTTTTAGCTCTTATTTGGATGTTTCTAGCAACATAATTAGTTACATTGATGTTACATTATATGATAATTTTGTTACGCCTGTCATCCCTCCTGATATTCCTATTTTGTCTGACTTATACTATTATTTAGTCCTCCAATACTCGTAGATACATTCAATGAATCAGTCAGTGAATGGCTTTCCAAACGCTGTTGGTTCCGTAATCGAACAAAGTGAAATGGTATGCATACACTAGTAGATAAAATAAAGATTATGTTCACTTAGTAGAAAAAATAAAGATTTTATTGTTCGTATCGTACAACTAGTTTTCTGCTTATCGTAATGGTAGGAATCCCAACGCTCCCAAAGCATATATATTACGTAATTAACGCATGCTCGCTGTAATAACATATTGTTTTGTATTATCTGAAGGTCCACTGTTTGACTAATCAGGGGCCACCTGCTACTATCCCTATCGAATGGATGCACCCCAAATTTTTTATTTTTTCCAAACATAATTCATCAGAGATTTCATAATGGTCTGATATATCATTTTTGGATGTATTGTCTAGTTCAATTAAGATTTGTAACTGAGCAATATAGGCACTGCTGATGATTTGTTGACAGTTGAATATTTATGTTATATAATGAAGTAGGAGCGTGCGGTAATTTCAATACACTGTAATATTGATGCATATCATGTATTTTCACCATCACCCCAAGTGACAAACTTTTATCATTATAGCACATGTTTATGTAGTTTTGTTAATTGGGTACTTGGATATTGTATATCATTAACCGTATGTTCCATTAACTATATTACCTGATATGCCATCATTGTTTCTTTCAGGAAAAAAAAACACCTAGGGATTCCGACTAACTGTTGACGTCGCCTCTCCTGAGAAGCAGGTTGATGAATGATGTGTAATTATAATTTTTGAACGACGCATTAAGTGGTTGACCCAACTTGGGAATGCTGCATTTGAGTGTTACAAGCAGTTAATAAGCTGTTACAACTTATTTAGGAGGTTGTACCAGCACCATTGATGTTTCACTCTTTTCAAACTTAGACGAGTGTGTTACAATTGTAATCACGTCCAATGTTAGTAGTCATCAATAGTTTGTATTGGGTTGTATAAAATTGTTAGAAAATTATAAAGTCGGCAAAAAATTGAGTAACATTTTTATATTAGGATTGAACTTGCTTCTTTGTGATTAGATATTTTTCATAGAATATCATAACATAACAATGATTGTTGTGATGTATATACCATTCTCCTACATTCAGTTGTATACGTAAATAACATATTTATTGGCATGGATCGCACTTAGTATAGTAAGATGTATCAAATAACAATTGGGAGTACAGATTGTTATTAATTTATTACGATGCTAAATTCGAATTATTATTTTGATATTTTTATAAAAAATTATCATTGAGGCCATATGGTTTACATTTTCTTGACGAATTTATCGCACCACTAACATGATGTATCATAGGCACTTCAATAGGTATTACAAGTTTAGTACAATTTAATTATGATCAAGTAACTACACGAGCACATATTGCTAATAGTTTTGCACAAGAAAATAATTCCTTGGACAACTAATTTGTAATATTAAAACTAAGTTTTATAATGCAACAAAAATGAAGAACGAATAGTACACAATGGGTTACAACCATTTAGGTATATGTTACAATACGTTACAACTAGTTATGGATATTAACAGGCAAGATTAATATCCAAATAGGGTAAGCAATTTGTTTGAGTAGAGATTATGATGAGTAAACTTGTATTGCTATCTTCACGAACATTGGACTACATCCCTTGTCATCAATTATATCCCATACAATACCTGGGAACGCCGTCATGCATTAGACAATCGGGCATGTACCTTTGAAAGTCATCATCGCTTGATTCAGTAAAGTCAGATAGGTCTGGGTCGAATATAAGTATGGAATCTGCTAAAATGTGTTCAACATCAAATTCTTTTCCAATAGCATATCTTTTTGCGACCTGAACCTCGTGAAACTTGTGAAGCCTATGCTCCATTTGCATAACTTCTCGCTGTAGCCTATGTAATACGCCTGCATCATTCACTTCTGGTCCTATAACAAGATCCGCTGAGCTTGTTCTCGAGACACGGAGGCTATGCCAGCGACAAAATATCTCTAATTCCATTCTTCGCTCGCGAACAAGCTCTCATATGGGTTCATGGTCCATAATGTAATAACCAAAGGGTAGATGATCGTGGACGCTATCTTTAAAAAATGTGGCCAGCTAGTTCTAGAGAGTTGTTGGTGTTAAGTGAAGCGTTCCTGAAATTGTGTTTGGTACCATATAAAATCCTCCCGTCTGGTGTTTCGTACCTCCTTAGGGTATTTCTTGGACTCGACGATACTTTCCATCTTTTTTACCGGACCTTTGATGATGAGCTTATATAAGATCCTTCATTTGTGGGTTGCATGACTATGCTAACACCTACTGCTTTTTGGTTGGATGAAAGGAAGGATCTACTGCCAAAGTATTGGGGAGTAAATGCCAAAGTATTGGGGAGGAGATGCCAAAGAAGTATAGATTTATTGGCAGATGGTGGGTAGAAATTTTTAATGTAGCACCTGTTTATGACTATGCATAGTAAATGATTTCTGTTGGCAACTTTAACAACTACTTGCTGTGTCATTTCATGCTATGTACCACGGGATAGTACTGAGGGTGAGCGATGTCTTGGATCTTAAACTGTGAATGTTGTAACTAAGAACGTTTAGAGTGTAACTAGATATGAATAGTAGATCCGCCCCCTAACATTGCTAGATGAAGACATGGCAACCATCTATTAATGAGAGAATAGACTAAACGTTGGGTAAAGTGCTTCGTGAGAGGATGAAATAATGGATTTGTGATTATCCTTGTGGTAATAGTATCACTGACGGCCTTTAATATGTGGGTCAAGAGACCGAATAAACTTTGTTTTATATTTGTAAATTAGTAAAAATGAAATTTGATTAAACATAGTTTCCAATTTCGTAAAACATTATATAAATTAATTTCAACCCTGCTCACAATATCATACTACAAAAGACAAATTTAACAAAATATATGTATTTAATAATACTTCGGTCTATATAAATTTGATGTTACCAAGGGTGTTAAACATAAATTATCATGCAATCTGTAAGGACCGAATTTGTGCAATATGTACAGGATGTAACTTTGTATAAATATAGTATAATATAGTTTCAACATTGTGAAACTATAGGACAAAATTAATGTAGACCCAATACATGGTGTGCAAAACGACCTCGAAGATGTAATCAGTTTGAACATTATTTTGGGCAAATCTTGACAATGAACCTTTTGTCTTCTCTTGTTTGTGCCATTGCCCTTGGCCAAAAAAATATCCCTCTACCCGACACATGAAATCTCTTAGATACTTTAATTAAGTGTAAAATGAGAATACAGAGATGATCATTTGGAACCCCAAAACAATTGATGTAGCGAGACCTTCTCGAACATCTCATTAAAATAGTGAGATCTTCCCGAACATCATGCAATACCCATTGACGATAAATTTAGCTCTCAAGAACTTGGTTTAAAATTGTGTGGGTCAGTGATGAGACTGCAATTGAAGTTGGAGGAGGGGTTGAAGACAATGAAAAATAAATTCCATACAGCAAACCCCCTTTTTTGCAGAATGAATGAAATAGCCCTTGTGTCAAGTAGAATGCAATGGAAAGTGTTGAATGGAATCAAAGAGAGACAAATAACTTTTGTTACCAAGGGATATACAACTGCAACCCAGGTTTTTATAGTCCGCAGGACCCTCAAATAGGCAAAGATTGCCTAACCTACGCATATCAGGCCAACAAGTAGATTACGGGATTGGAAGCTCTAGAGTCACATACAGCGCCTGAACTATGCCAATTCAGAATCCTTACGTACAAAGCGTGAAGGAGATAGTACCGAGACTCTGTATTCTTGTTACGTCGTGTTGCTATTCAGTTACAGACTTTAGCACAAATTTTGCAACTTTTATCTTCAAAGGTCGTGTACACCAATATTTAGGGTCGCGTGCATACACAGTTACACATTGTTGAAGTTAAGTTTCACCACATGTATACAAAGTTACACTCTGTGCGTTTTGCACAAAACCATCTGCAACAGTATATTGGCCCCTGAATGATGTGTAACACTATGCCCTTGGTCAGTTTATGACCCAAATTTACTATCTCTGTGAGCCATTCGTACCTCCTTCTAGTCCAATGCTCTAGTAATATGTGTAAGGGTTGTCTTCGACCTTTAATTATCAATGTTGCAACTAAGAACGAACAGAACTGTAAGTAAGAACATATGAATTGTAACTAACTATGAACAGTTTGTGAATCATAGCGAGTTCGTGTTGGACTATACTCTCCTCACAAGCATACCAGTATACAAGTACAAAATATATAGCACCAAAATTGGCTTTTGTGGAGTTTGATTCTTTCCACAGAAGTACATTTCAATGGGATTGGGTAATAGTATGAGATAAAATCGAATATTATTTGTATCACATTTTAGGTATTAAGGTAACTATTCGTGCATCATTATATAATTAATAGTGGCAAGCTTTTGGAGTCATTAACACAAAACAAGATGTATCGCAAGAGATTTCAGATGTAAGAGCATCATAATTTTTCACAAAAACTTGCAATGTTATGTAACATAAATCATTCAACTATTACACTGCATCTATCATTTAGTACATCTTCCTGACCAACTGGCAAAATAGGAAGTCAACAGTACAAGCAAAGCACCTACTTTGCATATGAGCATACATCGACGACAAACTACACGTGAAGTCTGCATCATATAGGTCCAATCTGGGTAAAGTGGTGTCAGCGAAAAATTGCTATTAGTAGCAACAGAAGGGCGACCGCTACCGAAATCGTCATGAAGGTTTTCATTTGTCGAATGTCATGTTCGATGCAGTGCACATGGTGCGAGAAAGAGTTTGATTCATGGAGCACTCTTTCAGGATTGTCGAAGGAGCTTTCTCTGCTTATTGCTTGTCGATTAGGTGAGATGGGGCAATAGTTAGTCTGAACTTACTCATGATTCCTCCCTATTGGATGACACCAAGCAAAACAAGTACAAGCTTTTGCTTGATAGACGAAGTATAGCGACCCTTTTGTTGGTTTCTGTGACTCGACGATCTTCAGGGCGGCCCTTTTCCCACAATTACAATAGCGATATTGGTACCTTAACTCACTAGATCCGCCGCCAATATTGCTAGATGAAGACATTTGAACGATCTAAAACTCATTTGGGGCATATGTTAGGCAAAGTATTTGGTGAGAGGATGAAGTAATGGTTGTGTGATTGGGATCAGTCACACAGGTGGCAGTTAATAGGTGGCAAGAGACGATATAAACTGGCAACATCATTTTCAAATATTAGTAAGCATGAAATAAGTAATATGTTTTTTGGAAACAAACACAAAAGCATTGTCGGCAATTTGTTCAAACATTCAATGTACTTTGATTGTAATGAATACAATTTTTTGTTATAATACCTGTTTGTTAGGTAATGTATTCGGGTTGATGTTGTTTAACAATGCACAAGATGTAACTTTATATGTGCACTGTGTAACACACTTTCAATTACCAAACAGCTCTAGGGTCCAATCTGGACCTTGCCTTGTTTATAACAAATCTTGGCCATAAATTCTTGGGAACTGTACCTGTCCCTCCTCACACAGCCCCTCTTGAACAATAAAATAATTTCTGAATACGGCACGATACCTGTCTCTTCCCAATATCCATGTGTGTGGCTGAGAATATAGAGAAGAACGTTTCGAACCTCAAAACAATTGATGTAGTGAGACCTTCTCGAACATCTCATTAAAATAGCAAGATCATCTCGAACATCAAGCAACCTGTTTGTGAGGCATTTCCAAGGAAGATTTCATATTACAATTGGGATCAGTAATGGGATTACACTTGGAGTGATGCGGGAGGATTAAAGACATTGAGAACTAAATCTCATACACGGATAATTTCTTCAATGTAATGAAATGGAATCGAAGAGAGTTAAACGAATTTGTAGCTGGGGTATGTATGTGGTTAGCAGGTTGATATATTCGCTAGGACCCCAAATGATGCATTGTTACACCTATGAAATAGGCATGCCAGGAAGTAGGTCACAGGATTGAAAGCTGTAGAGTAACATGATTGCGCCTGAACTATGTCCATGTGAATTCGCAGTCTTTACGTACAAAGCGTAAAGGCGGTAGTACCGAGACCTTTGATCAGTGTTACGTCGAGTTACTAACCGGTTACGGAAAATTGCAGCTTTTATCATGAAAGGAACTTAACAACAGTTACGGTCATGTGCTTTGGTTGAGGGTCCCTCTCTTTGTTGTTTTCAATGTACATTACAGTTATAGTATTTGGTGTGCATTCAAATGTTTGCATTTCAATGCCTTACCTGTAGATTAGTTTGTCACACACTTTATTGTGATAAAAATTATAGAATTTTTTAACTATTCGCCTTGGCCCCATATTTAATATTTGATATACAAGTAGTTCACCTGCATTTACACCTTATTCAAAGAAGTGATACATCGATCGTTATGGTAGTTACTGATAATAAATGGTGTCCGACTTAATTTGTTCCGGTAAGCACCTACTCTTAAGGGGTTGTCGATTAGATGTAGGTTTGGTCCTGCTTCAACAATAAATAACATTATGCTTTCATGATGAACGAAAATTTAGAAGCAAATATTATTAAAGACTCCTATGTATTAAAAGAGTGGCTAATGAAAATCTAACATAAATTTTGTATGGAGTCTCAGGCTGATTGTAACATTCACCAAATTTTATGTAATTGTCTTTTACATTTGAGGTACATAATGCTGATATTTTTATACTATTCATATAGATGACATCTCATTAAAAATTTAATCCCTGTGTTCGGTATTACAAGTAGTTGGCATGTACGTACGCTTTGTTTTTATAAAAATACATGTTTGTGTAAGGTTATTACTAACAATAAATGGTGTGTTTGGTCCAAATAATAGGGAGATTTGGAAGAACAGTGATTATATCAAAGGTTTCGACTTAAACGATGCATTTTAATGTCATGACAATGTAACTACTTTCCCTACTTGGACAACATTTGTAACTCAAAAGATGTCTAGGATAATTGCATTTCATGGCCACAAGCACAAATAAAGAGTATGGTACAAATAGCCGCAAACTTCATCCCTAATATGGCCAGATAAACAAAAACAAAATCCAAAAACATCCGATGTGAGACATCATATCAGTATGAACAATTTCCTTCCCTGGAAATGATGTAGCTACCATTATTTGTTGGACAAAACTGATGCGACAATCATGTCCCGAAACTTTATATTATGCTCTGAAGTACAAAGCCGTGTTGTGTACACCATTCGATACTTGGTAATATTTTCCTGCAAATTTCAACTCTAGTCATCAGCTTGACAATAAAGAATGCCACTAACCATTTTATTTCAACAAGTAGCCAAACAGATAGTTATACAATGTTACCAACCTTTGTAATGCGCACAACCAATCTTCCACTCTAGTGTTCAAGAAAGGTCATCGTGAAAACTCCACTGTCGAATCTATTCATATAAAGGAAAATTTGAATCAGGAATATGTGCTGGCACTAAAGTGATAGTAGTCAAAATACAGACAATAAGCTATCGAGGTCATCATGAAAGAAAATAAATTTTACATGCTATCGGGTGACTGATGAGGGACATCAGCAAGTTCGAATTTGAAGCTTGCAAAGTCAATTTGCGTCCCAAATTTAGCTGCCATTATCAATCTGAGAGCACGTTGCTGCATTCAAACACGGGTTACAATAACATATGATAAAAATTTGAAATTAAATAGTCCCATAAACAACCATACCAAGCGCTTTAGACACTAATATCTTTGCTCTTTGCTTGTGCACTATCAGGGTCTAGCAGATGGACTACGCGATGTGATACGTGGAAGGAATACACAAAACCAATACCTGTCTACGCACACAGGAACAAGAATCTGACAAATAACAAATCATTTTTGTGATTACTAGGATAATACATTGGTTGACATACAACTTGCCAATATGCAAAACTACGTCAAGTCACATACAATAAGGTTATGTCCATACCAATTGACACTTAGAAAGATTAGCCCCCCTATCAGGGCCGTGGATTTTGAACAACTTCATAAGCTTAGCAGTTAGGTTGTCATCAGATTGTGATTCGAATTTTCAAAGATTCAAAATGCCATCCTGTTATCAAACAGGAGAAGGGATGTAGACGTTAGGGTATAAATGCATTGGTAACAGAACTGATACAAGCAGTTATACCAAGTTTTCACAATATTAACTCACATATTAGCCATAATATAACAACAATTTTAATACTTACAACTGCTATAGGTTCGACAATGTAGTGTTTAACTCTACTGTTTGTGCTAGTCTCCCCACCCCAGTTTACAAGTCGAGCAAACATGTCCATGACCTGCGTATTCACAGCACAGTAAGAGAATTGGTTTAATTACTGACATTTCGAAAACCTAACGCTTTACCATAGAAAACCAACATAATGTATTATTTCTTGGGATGAAAAATTTGCCTAACATGAGTCGAGACATGCATGCCATCACAAAGAATCTTGAGGTCATCTTGTGTGAGAGAAAGTTGGAACATTTGAATGAGTGTCTCCTTGCCATTACGTGAAACAAATTTGACATTTAAAATTGGAAGTTGTTAGCAGCCACATACTAGAATAATGTAAATGCTTTATCATAAAGTTACATTCATTTTCAGCCAACAAATAGTAGCACTAATAAATCATGCATTTCCTAATTGGGAGAAATTTTACAACCTTATGCTAGTTCTTAATTATAAAAAGTAGTAAAAGAAAAGTAAATTGGGAGAAATTTTACAACCTTATGTTTATATGGATACCATTTTAGCCTAAATTGAATTCCAATGAAGAGAGCATAAAAATTAAAAGAAAAAATTTAGGAAAAGAGTGACTATTTATAAAATTTAAATGGATTTGTATGAGTAATATGCTAGATTTGTGGGATATAGATTTATTGAAAAATGAAAGTTGTCAAAACATTAGATTTTTTTTTTGGCAAAACCTCATATACTAGAGGGATGCTAGTTCTTTAATTTTGTTAATAACAAATAAAATAAATAGAAGGAGGGAGACATGCACTTAACCTCCAAAAATGCATGAATCGATTAGGAAATGGATTGGAGGGATGCACTTAACAAATAGTAGCACTAATAAATCCTTAAACGACTGTATCATAACCTCATAATCGTATTATAAATATGTAGGAACTTTACTTGGGATTCTTTTCTGCCTCCCAAGCGAATGCAGCAATCCTTTTGTCGTACATGCTGATTGTCACGTGTGAAGGCAGAAAATACTCAGCTGACTGCAGCATGCTAATTTTTTTCATTGCTCGAGTTGGCCTATGCTCATTGTTATCTACCAAAATTGCTGCAGATATCAATACATCAAAAAATATAATTCAGTATGTATTTCAGATTTTCAGAATAATGATTAGGTATGTGTGTTATACAAAAAATGTAATAGGGCAACAGCATGGCTATAACGTTTAACCGATCAACCAACTATGCATTCCTTCAACACAATAAAGTGTTTACTAATAAATTGCATTTATGTGATTGCAAGAATGGTCAAACAAGCAGCGACACTGCGGTCGACAATTATTGTCGACAATTATTCTTCAATTAATATGCAAAACTCAAATGTATTGAGCACATTTCAACCTCAATAGTATCAAGGTTTACGCTCGACATAACATAATAAAATAATTTGGGATTACTTGTGCATCAAATTCTTCACAGCCACCAATTTCACTAATCTTTCCTTTTGCGGCTATAAGACCGCAACCTTCTCGGTGTGTGTGGCCCATCCAAAAGGTGCTCAATTCGAACGGGACTGTTGAGCAATGATGCTGCATATGTTGTGTGGCTTCTTTTGCAATGCGGTCCGATGTGCTTGTCATATGGTCCCGATGTGTTTTAACGGCTCGTGAATCATTTTGGCCGATTGTTGGGATATCATTTTAACATGTACACACTATCTGAAATGTTCTTCCCATCACTTGTGTTGCCTTTATTTTCTGCCTCCTTCCCATCAGTTGTTCTCCCAATTTGCTCTTTTAAACCGTTTTCTGCCCCATCGAATGTTGGTTTGTTGGTTCAACCTCATCTATTAATCTGATTAGGGTCTCAATGTCATCATCATTACCGCCTGTATCTTGTTCTTTATCACTATCACCGTCTTCTTCATCTTCATCGTCCTTTCCTTCTTCTACCGATTCGTATTCAGAATGGTTTTCACTTTTCATATCAAGATGTATTTGCTCTAAATCACACAGCCTCTGTTTCTGCTTTTCCTTTGTTTCGACCTCTGTTGCTGCTGCTTTGGCCCTAGGATGAGAACACAACATTTCTATAATCTTTAATATCCTTCTTTGGCAACTCACTGTCATACTGTACATCTCTGAAAGCTCAGCCTGTTTATACATTAGCAAACCATAATGAATAGCCCGTTTCGACTTAATCCAGAATAGATCAATTCATATTATGCACATCTCTGTATTACTTCTTCATGGCCCTCACTAAATCTGCTTTTTTCACTTTCAATTGGTGAAATTTTTTGCATGACTCAATTATGTACACCATATACATGAAAATGCCTTAAGGTGTTCTTTGCCGCTTGAATCGAATGAAGTATACAGTTACCTTTATATTTTATCAACCAATATTCGAGCATTTTTTCTTTCTCTTTTCTGCCATAAAAGATGGAAGAAAATGACACGAGCTATTCTATGTTTCAAATGTAGCGAGATCATTGCTGAACACTAGTGTTATTTGTAATCAACATTTTGAAAAATCTTGCCAACTTTTACCAAGCTTAACAAACAAGTCTGTGGACTTCCTTGTCCCATACTCCATTTATTGTTCACTTTCCTCAGTTTTAGTGTCACGCATAGCAAACGTAAATATTTTGTAAGGTGTATGTGAAGACTTAATGATTTTATTTCACAAAATAACTTTCCTAAGTGACGTAGGTTTGGCAGCTTACATATGGTTGTTCACATCATAAAAAATGTATAACTTTTACTTATGCAACAATAGGACATAATAAAGTATCAATTTTAAAAGTTAAGTAGTTTATAGCAAAATCATGATGCCCGCTGTCCATCATTATTCCAACTAGTTCAGGGGGTAGTTCATTTATCTGTGCCACCAGATTTAGCCTCTTCCTCTTCATGCGTCCCAATCTACGAAAACAAAATCAAACAATCACTTCATAAGTACATAGTATGTGTTGCCTATATATACAAATTAACAAGTTACAATCCATCAACTTTATTGCTAGCACAAGTTACAATCCATCAACTTTCTCTAAGCATGGTATGTGTAGTAGATTATTATGTTGTCATGCATTAGTTACTTCTCCTTTTTTTCTTGCCCGTGATTTGTCTATGTTTCTTTTTCTTGCAAACAGAACACTGGTTTGCATATTGACATAAATTCAACACATTCTTCTGGCATTAAGGAGTTCGGTTAACTGTTAACATCGTATTCCAGGCATCTCCTTTGGAACTAGACAAAGAAGTTCTTCAGCTTTTGAGAATGTGTGACAAGCAGAAGGTTTAGCCCCAATAGAGAAGTAAGATTTGTTTTTTATATTGCTAACCTTCTGGGGATTCGATCTTTAGCATCGTCCTACATAACTAATGTTGCTGCTTGGATCATATTATGAAAGTGACAACCCAATATTTTTGGCAAAAATTAAGAAAAAGAAAATTAGCGACTAGCTGTATCAATAATTAGAAATGGCAAACTTTTTTTTAAAAAAAAACAAAGGGAAGTAAGAAATAAATAACAGAGACACCCACGGTGATGGAATCATGTGCATTTAGGTGTACATATAATGTTTACAGTCAATTTCCGATTGGTGAATGCTAGCAAATGACCAACTTTTTCTTTTTTTTTATCTGTAGCAAGTTACTAGTTTTCTTTTTCCATAACCTTCGAGATTATCGATCTCTAATGTATCCCGCTCTGAAATTAAAGCATCTGTCCATGCCTTTGCTCTTGGTGTAGCTCGAGCCACTTTATACTTTAGTATTGTCACTCAATCAAGATAATGCACCTGCAATTAAATTGGAGAGTGACTCATCAATTATATCATCTGCAAAAATATGTATCACGGCAGTAAAATTTTATTTCTGTCTAATGTCCGATTTGTTCGAACAAACTCTATCCCATCCTTCACACTCACTTATCATTTCAAGTACTATGCATAAACAACCTTCATCTGGGTAATTGGAATTTGTTTTCATTGCATCACCTACTAGTTAGATCACTTAATAACTTTCTATATCACGTGATTAAATTTACCAGTAAGACAAAGATGCAGCCCCCAACATATTGGTGTTGTTTTCCTCTTTTCTTCTGAACTTCTAATACCCTATTGTATAGTACATTTCCAACGTACTCTGCCCAATTTAATGAGGCTACCTCAGTAACCATCTTCGTGCAACTCTATAGTCGGATTTTATGTTCTGCCCGAATAGTTGGAGCCAACAGACATCCACAAGCAAATGCAACAAATAGTCGCTTGAACTCGTCCCCACCGCTCATGGATACTAACTCCTTTGGCAACTCTTTCCATTTTTATGTTCGGCGACTTGGCCCAGAATCTCCACCCTCACTGCTATCAGTATCTTCAACTGGTACGGGGCCATTATTTGGGATTCCAAGGATTAAACTGATATCTTTTGTTGTTAAGGGTAGCACACCATCTCATGTAGCTGAAAGCTACTTAATGTCGGATTAAAATTGTCGACCAGCTAGGTTCCTATGCCATTCGGAATGAAGCGACACTTTATTTCCAGCAGCCCTCCAAACCCCATATCTCTGATTTACTATTTTTTTGTTTCATCAATGTTCGATGCTAACCAAAACATCTGATTTGGTGAACAACGAATGGTGTATTTCTTATTCTATAATCAAGTTCAACAAAAAAATTAGTTAGCCATACACAGATTATCACAAAACAACCTATTTCAACAGCCATACTTTGTGCTTACCTTAATCCGCTGCTTTGGCGGTATAACCTTTCCAAGCCGCGCCATTTCTCTCTTGTACTCTTCTTTCTCTTTTCGATAGTTCTCTTTTCGCTTCTGTATTTTTTCCTCGCTCAACTTATCATATGCTGTTTTGGCCATTTTATTATATTGCATTGGATACATATAATCGTGAATCATGTTATATGCAACTCAGCATTTTCTATTTGTGTTTTTTATTTTTACCGCGCTACAACTTTGTTGATTAATGCTTTATTTAGCTTTTCATGCATACCTCTGTTATCTTAATGCCTTTCGATGGAATGGTGCTTTGATACTCCTTTTTACATATATTAAACATTAACCAATTAACTATGCGCTCTAGGCATCGTTATTATTTTTTATTAACATCAACATTATCCGAACTTCATTCACGGATTCAACGGTGGAATTGGTTGTCTAATTTCACTTGTTTTCACTTGTTTTCGCTACAACTTTGTTGATTAATGCTTTATTTAGCTTTTCATGCATACCTCTGTTATCTTAATGCCTTTCGATGGAATGGTGCTTTGATACTCCTTTTTACATATATTAAACATTAACCAATTAACTATGCGCTCTAGGCATCGTTATTATTTTTTATTAACATCAACATTATCTGAACTTCATCCACGGATTCAACGGTGGAATTGGTTGTCTAATTTCACTTGTTTTTCGCTGCCTCTATTTCTTCATTTTCGCCTAAACCATTGTTGTGTCTTGCCATTCTTATCCCTGCCATCCTGCATCTGCGCATTGACATTGTAATCAAATTAAATATGTCACCTCTTACTGGCCATGCTTAGAGAAACATACTGTCCACTTTACTTATTCAATATTATTGATGGTGTCTGGTCTTCCCTTTCACAGCGTATTCCCCGTTCTTCTTTCTGTGGTTGTTTTCCTTGGATGATTTTCTTGATCTCTTTTGTGTCATCTACAATCATTAGTTACAATAATTTATTATAAATTTTCTACTTCTCAGTTCCTAAGATTTTAACCTCCATAAGACAGTACAAAGTACAGCTATGCATGATATACTACTTTCAATCTAAGTAACACATTTTCTACAACGCTAACTAAGAGAAGGTACCGATATTTTGTTCTATCCTTCAACAAGCAGATGGACAACTTTTTATTCTAACTAACATTTTTCAATTGCATTCTGCTCTCCTACCTCTTACCTGTGATATAATAAACGAGATTTTTATGCAACGAATACAATAAACATATACCAACGAAGTCTCAAATCCAACATACCAATTTCAAACTAACATTTCTATTTGTTTGTGTCCTATACCTCTTAATTCAAACATGTAATAGTTATTGCAACATTGTATTTATGCACACGAATAAATACAATAAACATACACCGACAAAATCCCAAATATGACATACTAATTTCAAACTAACATTTTCTGTTATGTTTTTGTCCTATACCTTTTAATCCACAACATGTAACAGTTATTCAACATTGTGTTTATGCACACGAACGAATGCAATAAACATACACCGATAAAGTCTCAAATACGACATACCAATTTTCAAACCAACATTTCTATCATATTTCTGTCCTGTACCTCTTAATCCACAACATGTAGCAGTTATCCAATATTGTATTTATGCACACGAACGAATACAATAAACATACACCGACGAAATCCCAAATACGACATACCAATTTTAAACTAATATTTCTATTCTATTTCTGTCATGTACCTGTTAATCCACAACATGTAACAGTTATCCAACATTGTATTTATGCACACGAACAAATACAATAAACATACACCAATCAAATCCCAAATACAACACACCAATTTCACACTAAGATTTCTACTCTGCTTCTTCTTTGTACCTGTTAATCCACAACATGTAAGACTTATCCAACATTGTGTTCATGCACATGAACTAATACAATAGACATACACCAATGAAGTTTCAAATACAACATACCATTTCACACTAAGATTTCTACTCTATTTCTTCTCTATACCTGTTAATTTACAACATGTAAGACTTATCCAACATTGTGTTCATGCACATCCACACGTACAATAGACATACACCAATGAAGTCCCAAATACAACATACTAATTTCACACTAATATTTTTATTCTATTTATGTTCCGTACCTATTTATCCACTACATGTAAAACTTAGCCAACATTGTTTTGTTACCCATAAACTAACCAAGCTTGTAACATTTTGCACACACTATGTATGACACACACAACAGTCCATTTTTCTGCCTAACGTATTAATTTTACTACCAACTCTCCTATCATCAAATTCGATGCAATCCATTTCATCTTTTATGCTTCTATTTTCAAATGGGACAGGGGTCACATATAGGAGGTAGCAATTTCACAATACCATATAATGCCCTTCGCCCCTAGTTTTTGTTATTTTCTAGTCTTTTTCCTTATCCTATGTACTACATACACTATGTTTTGACTTTGTTATGTTAATGTTTTACATTTTAACACACCGTAACATTTTTTCTCCATGTCACTTTATATTCACATAATGTAATACTCATCCAATGTGCTGTGTGAGCCGTCCTTCACTGAATGATCTTCTTACTATTTGGTTTCGTAGTGTATAATGCCCTCAATACGTTGTACGATCTATTAGCACATAGTAATTATAATCTACACCCATTTTTTCCACCTACGAACTCCCCAACCCATGCACACATTTTCTCAAGCAATTGCGCCGCAACATTTTCCCCTCCTTTCCCACTCTCATGTTTCTACGCTTAAAGATTAACACATAATACTCCTTTCACGCTGCACTTATAAATTACTATACATAATATCGTGTTCACATAACATCCTCTATGCAATCATCATAGTGTACACCAAAAACATCCACAAGTAAAATCTTTCCACTTTTTTTGTCAAATTATGCACATTACTATATCACCCTAAATTTCCTCATATTTTACCTGACTGCTCTGTGCTGGTTCTTTACTCCGGATCCTACGATCTTTCACTTTGTAATTTGGGTTCACCTTTCTTCTTCTTTTAATAAACCCTAATCACAAAAAAATTGTCCTTCTGCCACCATTTCTTGCTTCTCCTTGCTGTGATTTTCCTTCAAAATGTCACAGTTCCACAGCTTTTTACAATGTTGCACGTATATTGCCAATCTCCTATTTTTCTCTGCTATTTTCTCCTCTCGTATATTGCCCTATTTTCTGGCAGATGTGAATTCCGAATTTCGGTAACTGCTTTGTTTTGGTGGAAGTCTAATTGGAACTCTTCATTTTCAACCTTTTATTTTGCGTGAGACTTTGCTAATTAATGGTGCTGACGTTCCGTAACGAGTCCGTTATGGTCAACACCTCTTCTATTTTTTTTTACTTTCTCACTAAATAAAACGGCATCGTTTTTAGGGCCTGCTGAAGGTTTCTGACGTGGATTATTTCTCTCCTTTTGTGATACCCCGAATTTTTACGATAATGTTTTTTTTAGTCTCAAAGAGGATATTACAGTTTCTTTATTTTATGTTTGTTTTAAGACATTGTTTTATTTTAAAAACTAGAAATCCTACTTATACTCAAAACTTAAATTTTACTTGTGACTAATAGGTTTTTCTTAAATTCCTCATATTTTACTCAAAACCCTGATTTTACGCTATGGAGTTGTAAAATTTCTCATAATTTTCCTCTGGAGTTGTGGTAACATTGCCTATGTATGACATTGGGGCTGATTTGAGGAAAATAATGAAATCATAGATGGCTGAAAAATAGGGTAAACACAAGGGGCATGCCGCCCAAAATTTTACTAGAGGTATAAACCAGCATTTGGAGTTCTGATTCGGTAATTTGCAGATTCGATCTAGAACCACCGAAAACTGGGTTGAATTGTCTTCATGAAAGTTGTAACCCTTTGTCTTAGTTTCGAGATGCTATCTAGTACACCTTGATCCGATAATCACAGCTCTAGTTATGATTAAAATCGTGTAACCCATTTTTATACCATTTTCATTTTCGCACACGCGTACATGCATTTCTTTGTTCTTTTTGCCGTTTTGCCCGTTTTAGTCCTTATTTCTAATTGTGATGGTTTATTGATTGATAGTTGAGTATAATCTTCTGTCACAGGCAGTGACGAACCGGACGGAGTCGATGGACCCGTATAAAGTGCCTTGATTTGCGTGCTAACTATTTTGAGTGAATAATTGGGTTTGTTTATGTGAGAAATTGTCAGAAATTGTCAAAATACTTTGTATATGTTAATGGGTACTTAGGCGAGAATATACTTTATTTCATTCGTTCTAAACCCATTCTCTGTTCTTGATTTAATATGTGAGAATACATGCCTTGTGTTGAGTATCACCCTTTTGCTGTGTGCTGTTGGGGGTGATTACATGACTTGAGTTGAACCCCTTGTACTGTGTGCTGTTGGAGTGATTAAATGACATAAGTACTTTGTTGAGAAATATCCTCTATTGAGATACTGGATATTTCAGGGATTGGTTCCAACCCGATTCCAAGGGTAGACGAACTATTCGAGCCAGTCGGGATTTGGTCGAAATTAGTTCCATGCTAACCTTGGGATTTCGTTCTTTGTTAAAGCTTTGATTAAAGTTAAATGATTTTGTTTTGCTCAATCTACTGTGTGCTGTTGACTGGCCAGCGGGGGTTGATAAGGTGAACGGGGAAGTAAATGGAGTTTACGGACTATGAATTTTTGGTTGACGGAGTGTCAACAGGTGGACAAATTCGAGGAATTGAATTGGTTTTGAATCCACCCGTATCCTACTATTGTGATGTTACAATTCTGTTATTGATGTGAAATATCCTGATTTACATGTTTATTTGGATGTGATTTTACGTTTTTACCCCCGATTACTCACTAAGCATATAATTTACCTCATTCCATTTGTTTTCCTTAGCAGGGGCCGACGCGGGGAAAGCTCGGGAAGGTGTATAGACTTTTGGTTTATAGAATAATTGAATTTGCCCTAATATTTGTTATAAGTTAACTAGTAAAATATATATATTTGTTGTGGTGGTTATAGTTAGTGCTTTTCTAGGGTTTACTTTATGGTATTAGTGGTATGTATGGCTTGATGTAATAGTTTATACAACTTTTGAAGATGTAATAGTGTACATAAAATTTTATTGTCGCATGAAATCTATTTTCTTGTTTTAGAATATCGAGTTTTGGCGCGAGTTAGGCAGGCGATCCGCTAAGTCCTTTGGTACGCCTCTGGGTATGGTGGGGTCATCACAGGTGGTATCAGAGCACCTAAATTAGAAGATTTGGACAGTTGGGAAATAAGTCATAGGACACACAAGTATTCGACTGCCTTTAAGTTGAATCGTATCTATTAAGATGAAATGTCAGAGAATTGATTAAATGATGTTCTGATGTGTAGGTATGAAGACTGGTGGACCTAGTGATACCGGTAGATCTAGCGGTGCCAGAGCACGAGCTACGAGTGTAGGTGGGTCGGTGAATCGAAGGTGCGCCGACGAGTTCTTAGATATTAGAGGAGGGTCGGGGAACCCTATAGGTTGTATTCTCCTTTCGATCAGATGAATCAATCGTGTGAGTGTCGAGATATGTATGGATACCCTGACGAGGTAGTTATGGCTCTAGATGACGAGCGTCATCGCATAGGTAAAGCGGTTGACACTCTTAAGGCATAGTTGGAGGAGGCTAGAGGGGTGAGCCATGGACAGGCCATGTGCCTACGTGATCTCGAGGCGGGGTTACGAGTCGAGGAAGAGCGGACGCATACTCTCAATCGTCAGTTTGAGGAGACCCATAGCCACCTCTTCGTTTGAAGGGGCAGATGAGAGAGAGAACCCGTGGTATTATGCTCGACTGTAAAATTCTCTTGGATATGGCTACAGAAGCGCTACCTAGAGCTGGCGGTGCGGAGCCGTTGGATGCGATAGACTCTATAGGCTATGTAGGGGATTTCTGTTAGGGCCGTTACTCTGAGTTGTTTTGTTGATTTTTGGAGCCGTTGTGCTCATGAACTAACATGTTTTATACTGAATGGACGTTGGTTATTATGTGAATTGATATGTGTATATTTTTGGCATGAATTGTATATATATGTATATAGTTTATTGTATGATATATTGGTATTTTGGCTATATAGTGTCTTTTATAATTTTCAATACTTTGAACTTGTACCCTATTTTGTTCTAATTATAGACGTTATAAAACAATCAAATGGAGACTCATGGTCGAGGTGGGGGTAGAGGACGAGGACGAGAACAAGGAATCGAAGGGGTAACAAATGAAAATGCAAATAGACAAGTCGAGACCCAAGTAGCTATAGCCATACAGCGAATGGCTGATTTGTTAGAACAAATGGTTAACCAACAGAGCCAAGGTCAGGTACAGCATCTCAAAAATTATGAGGGAGAGGCCCGTGCCTTGGAACGGTTCCAGAAGTTTCTGCCGCCAAAATTTTTGGGTGGACCTAACCCTGATATATCGGAGAGTTGGTTGGATCGAATGTTAGATATTTTCGCTGCATTAGGATATCCGGAGGAACGGCAGATAGCTTTCGCTATTTTTCAGTTTGAGAAGGCGACTCGTGCCTGGTGGAATGTGATTTGAGTCAAATGGGATAGAGAGCAGACCCCCTAGACATGGGTTAATTTCACCCATGAGTTTAATGAGAAGTACTTACCGCCACTTGTTCAAGAAAGGCGAGAGGATGAGTTCATACGACTACGTCAAGAGACTATGAGTGTGGCGGAGTACGAGACGCAATTTACCAAACTCTCTCGTTTTACTCCAGAGTTAGTGCTGACAGACCGAAAGAGAATTCGTCGATTTGTCTAGGGTTTGAACATGGAGATTCAAGAGACACTGGCAGCTGCTCAATTGGAGACATATAGTCAAGCTATTGAAAATGCACAAAGGATTGAAAATACTAAGAGTCAAGTAAAGACTTTTCATGATTAAAAAAGAAGACAACCGGATACAAGTAGTTATATTAATGGACAGAGCTCAAGGAGCGAGCCACCATCTAAGATGGGTCGAGGAGTAGGTGGTCCACGATCCACCGGGATCCCGAATCAAGGAAATTTTGAGAAGGGGCAGGCTGGGAGAGAGATCCAAAGGGATACCTCACGTGGAGGTCCGACATCAGGACCTAGAATGACATGTGGGTTTTGTGGGGCTGCTAACCACATGGAAGACAATTGTTGGAAGAAAGGGCAAGTTTGAAAATGCTATCGATGTGGTAGTGCTGAACACCTGATTGCCCAGTGCTCTCATATGCCAAAAGAAGAAAATTTGCCAAGGGCAGAAGGGGACACTTCTAAACCGACCAATGCAACGGGTAATCGACCAAAAATGCCGGCTAGGACCTATGCAATGAGACATCAAGAGGTGACAGACCCATTAGCAATCATCGAAGGTACCCTCCCTATCTTCCATCGTCTTGAGGTTTCCTTACTACCATTAAGGCCGAGTACAACGGCATTATTATGTTGTTAAGATTTTATGGAATTCGATCTATGAGATGTTTAGTGTTCATTAAGAATACGTAAAGGCCATTGAAACTACACGGTTGGTTCTTGGATTGGACTATATAGAGTGACAAACTTTTGAGGTGAATTTTATTATCAATGATGAACTCGTTAATGAGGTATTAGAGTATTCTAACCCTTAGCTCGTGAAAAGATTAAGAAGATTTGACTTAAAGGTTGCAATTTCGAGGACGAAATTCTTTTAAGGAGGGGAGATTGTGATACCCCGAATTTTACGATAATGTTTTTTTTTAGTCTCAAAAAGGATATTACGGTTTCTTTATTTTATGTTTGTTTTAAAACATTGTTTTATTTTAAAGACTAGAAACCCTACTTATACTCAAAACCCTAGTTTTACTTGTGACTAATAGGTTTTTCTTAAATCCCTCATATTTTACTCAAAACCCTAATTTTACTCTATGGAGTTGTAAAATCCCTCATAATTTTTCTAAAATTCCCTTTTATTTGGAATCCATTACCTTAGAATAGTTTACTACTCATTCACTCCCTCAATAATTACAATCAACCATAGAAGCAAGAGTTTCTCCTTTAGGTTCGTAGTTCGGGTAAATTAGGAATTTTTGCGTATTTTAGCCGTGTGATCATTGGGTGAGGTGTGTGTACTAAATTTGGTGATCAAGAGTGAGTTTTTAGATAAGAAAATATGTGTGATTAGAAGTAATAATAATAAGTTAGTAAATTATAAGTTAAAACCCTAGTACGTGCGAAATAAGGAAAAACGGGTTGAACCGATGTGTACCGTTCGTTTATCGATTGAGTGCACTACTTGAACATTACTTTATTACCTTAATCTCCTTGTTATTAATTGACCAAAATCAGACCTAAATATCTTCTTAATGTAGCCGAAATTTTGGACTAAAAACAAGAAAGAAAAGAAAAAAAATTGACTTCCAATCAAAAGGTGACACTTGTCTAATTTAGACCCAAATGAATTCCTATCATCTTAACCTTCTTGAAGCTTCATTTCAGCCACCATTTCTGCACATTCCAGCCGTGAGGTTGAGAGAGAAAAGAGGGAAGAAACCATTCAATTTTCATCTTGATTTTTAGCTTAATTTGAGTAAAAATTTCAAAATCTAAACCGATTAAACTCCCCCCTTTAGTTCTTAAGAAGCTTTGTGTGGTGAAACTTTGGAGGGAAAGGTTGTGATCCTCTCTTGCAAGAAGCCTTGGTGAGGTATTATGGTTTCCTATCCTTTTCTTGCATTTAATCTTGTTAAAGTTTAGTTAGAAGCTCTTAATCTTGCCTTTATGACGGTAAATTTGTTAGTTTGGAGTGAGATGTTGAAGTATGCAGTTAGGGTTTACATTTTCAGCCTTGATTATGGTTATTTATCTAGTAATGGATGTTATAGAGTTAGTAATTGTTGGTTTTGATGATTGAATGCTTATTGGATATGAAATTCTAGAGGAAAAGGTCAAATTTCAGAAATTGAAACTAACTTGTTTAGCTTCTGACCTGTTTAATTCATCCATTCTAGAGGCCTAATTAGACTTAGGTAAAAACATGAAAAGTTGTAGGAAATTATTTTATATAGCTTTCTACAAATTTCAGCTCAATTGGAGCACTGTATCATATGAAATGACTGAAATACCCCAAACTGCCAATTGTACGATTTTGCGGACAGTTTTATGTTTTCCTCTGAGATGTCACATTTTGATATTAAAGATGCATGAATTGGTTGTTTATGTCTTCATGAGACTTGTAGTTCTCTGTCTTAGTTTCGAAACGGTATAAAGTTTACCCCAAACCGATAGGCGTAGCTTTAGTTGTGACCGAAATGCCAAGAGACGTCAAATCTGCCATTTAGCTATTTGCCTTTAAACTTGATTTCCGGTTGCCTTGTTAAGACTTGTGTTGTAATTGGGTTATTTTGAGCTTAGTTGAAGGGCTATTGTGGTAATATTGCCTATGTGTGATATTGGGGCTGATTTGAGAAAAATAATTAACCCATAAATGGTTGAAAAATAGGTAAACACAAGGGGCACGCCGCTCAAAGTTTTACTAGAGGTATAAATCAACCTTTGGAATTCTGGTTCGGTAATTTGGCAAATTCGACCTGGATCCACTGAAAACTAGGTTGAGTTGTCTTCATGAAATTATAACCCTTTGTCTTAGATTCGAGATGCTACCTAGTACACCTTGATCCAATAATCACAGATCTGATTATGGTTAAAACCGTATAACCCATTTTTATACCGTTTTCATTTCCGCGCACGCGCACATGCATTTCTTTTGCCCTTTTTGACGTTTTGCCCGTTTTAGTCCTTATTTCCAATTGTGATGGTCTATTGACTGATAGTTGAGTATAATCTTCTGTCACAGGCAGTGACGAACCAGACGGAGTCGATGGACCCTTATAAAGTGCATTGATTTACGTGCTAACTATTTTGAGTAAGTAATTGGGTTTATTATGTGAGAAATTGTCAAAAGTACTTTGTATATGTTAAACGGCTACTTAGGGCGAGGGTGTACTTTATCTCATTCGTCCTAAGCCCATTCTCTGTTTTTAATTTAATATGTGAGAATACATGCCTTGTGTTGAATATCACCCTTTGCTGTGTGCTGTTGGGGTGATTACATGACTTGAGTTGAACCCTTTGTGCTGTATGCTGTTGTGGTGATTAAATGACATGAGTACTTTATTGAGAAATATCCTCTATTGAGATACTGGATATTTCAGGGATTGGTTCCAATTCGGTTCCAAGGGTAGACGAACTATTCGAGCCAGTCGGGGTTTGGTCGAAATTAGTTCCAATGCTAACTTGGGATTTCGTTCTTTGTTAAATCTTTGATTAAAGCTAAATGATTTTGTTTTGCTCGATCTGCTGTGTGCTGTTGACTGGCCAGCGGGGGTTGATAAGGTGAACGGGGAAGTAAGTGGAGTCTACGGACTATAAATTTTTGGTTGACGGAGTGTCAACAGGTGGACAAACTCGAGGAATTGAATTGGTTTTGAAGCCACCCGTATCCTACTATTGTGATGTTACATTTCTGTTATTGATGTGAAATATCTTGGTTTACATATTTTATTTGGATGTGATTGTACGTTTTTTACCCCCGATTACTCACTAAGCATATAGTTTACCTCATTCCATTTGTTTTCCTTAGCAGGGGCCGACGCGGGGGAAAGCTCGGAAAGGTGTATAGACTTTTGGTTTATAGAATAGTTGATTTTGCCCTAGTACTTGTTATACGTTGACTAGTAAAATATATATATATTTGTTGTGGTGGTTATAGTTAGTTGCTTTTTTAGGGTTTACTTTCTAGTATTAGTAGTATGTATGGTTTGATGTAATAGTTTATACAACTTTTGAAGATATAATAGTGTACATAGAACTTTCTTGTCGCGTGAAATCTATTTTCTTGTTTTAGAGTATCCAGTCCTGGCGCAAGTTAGGCAGGCGATCCGCTAATCCCTTTGGTACGCCTTTGGATACGGTGGGGTCATCAACATCTTTCGCTGCCGTTTGTGAGGAGACCGCTCAGGAACGGTCCATCTGATGATCGTTCTTGCCCCCTATCTCAATTAGTGTATATTTTTCCTTCCCAACTGCCAACTTTTTTCTATGCAGTTCCCTACAAAGGTTTTGACTTTTCTGTCTTTCCGTGTAACAATTTTAACAGTGAATAAATAAGTCCAAAAGTATTGCTTATCTCACTTCATTACTTTAGCGAACTATCTGAAAAGCTCTTCAGCAGTTAAAAATAAAGAAAAAGAGATGAAATATATCGATGAGAGATGAGCAATTGAATTGGTTGAATTAACTGACTTCACTATAAAATACTCTTCAATAGAGCAAAATTGAAAAAACAACTCACTTAAACAGGATATCAAATCAGAAAGCGCCAATCATGACCGAGAAGCTTGTGGAGCAATTTTAAGAATTCAAAAGCAGCTTATAGTGCTTAGCAAACACAAACAAATTCACCTTGTAATGCTACACAAACTGTAGTCTGCAAAAAAAACCCATATAAACCTCGGGTTCCAATTTTTTTTATTTCATTTGATTCGCCTTAACACAAATCAATAGTGACATATTCTAAATTTCTTAGACAAATATAACACACAAGCGCTGGTCTAAAATCTGTGAGAGTCCTCCTATGTGGCAGCTCATTCAGTACCTCAACACAAATCAATAGTGACATACTCTAAATTTCCTAGACAAATATGACACACCGGTGTAAAATCTATAAGTCCTCTTATGTGGCAGATTGTTATGATTCCAGTTAAATCATTAGCTAAGCATGAAGTTGTTTAGATTTTTGATGTCTTCTGTTTGAAAAAATATTATTCTTTATTTGGCACCAAATGGGATTCCAATTCTTTTTAGTTTGATTGAGTAAATGCAACCATTAATAGCAATTATTTGGATAAAAAAGTGCAAGAAGCTGCTTTCCCACCTAATGCTAATCATCTAGTAAGTGAACTAAAGCATCATACTGGTTATCTAAAGGCAAAATATCACAACTTGGGTCAAAGGGCTAGTCTAAGGAATTTTTGGGCCGAAATCCACTGATCTAAAATTGTTAACCCAAGTTATTCAAACCCAAGTTTATAAGCCATTCATTTTCTCTTTCCTCTTTTCACTTCCAATCCACTTGGCTGTGCTTTGAACACTGGAGGTGGCCCCTGTATGTGGCACACAGTTTTTGACACTCTATTACATAGTCAAAACCACAATCTGTTGGCTCATACTTCTCACTGATCTAGACTCACCCTAAGCAAAAACCATGTGTGGTTCGCTCTGCATGACATGTAGTTTCTTGCAAAATCTAGAGGTACCCCCACATGTGGCACACAATTCCTTACACTCCCTTGTAAGTGGCGACACGTAGTTTCTTGGAAACTCTCCTTACACTCCCTTGTAAGTGGCCTCCATACGTGAGGTTTGTATTGCATGACATGTAGTTTCTTGCAAACTTTCCTTACACTCCCTTGTAAGTGGCCTCCATATGCGAGGTTTGATATGCGTGACACGTAGTTTCTTGCAAACTCTAGAGGTGGCGCCCATATGTGGCATGTAGTTCTAGGACTAGCCCATAATTTTTAGATCGAAATCTATTGGTCCAAAATGGTTATTCCAAATTATTCGATAACCAAAGGACCCAAATTTATAAGCCATTCCTTTCCTCTTTCACTTCCGATGTGGGATGCCTCACAAAATATTGATTGCTCTTGGATAAATAGCAAAATTGGGATTTAAATTGTTAATCATGATAATTATAAAATGTTGTTGGTTTTAATGATAAAGTAAAATGAAGTTGGCAAAAATTTGTAGAGCACAATGATGGGGTGATTTTAGGTTTACAATTGGCTGTATATTTTAGTATTAATTATACCTTTATTGAATGAGTTTTGTTTATGCCAAGAAGAGATTAAAAATATTGGTCAAATATTTGTACTCTAGGTCATTGAATTCATTATGCATTGTTGTGTGAATTGCTCGATATTGTTGATCAAATCCTTTTGTGTGCCACATAAAATATTGTCAAGCGCATATGTTATCCAACTTGAGATTGGCTGCTAGGCTTATATTGTTCTTAGGAGATACTATCGTTGTTTCCAAAATGAATGCTATACTTTCTATTTACAATGAATATTCCTTAAAAAGAAAAAAAATCAAAACCATAACATGTTCAAACTTTTGTGCTCTCAATCAATTCAAGATATTCAATTGGCTAATGATATTGCCAGATTAGGTATTTATGCGAGAACAATTTTTAGTGAAGAACAATTTTATCCCTCTAGTCAAAGTCATTAATTCAGTTGAAAGAATTTTTGGATCCATACCAAACCTCCCCTATCTAGGTTTCCCATAAAGTGTCTCAGATCTCATCGTTTGGTGTTCATAATCTTTTACCATTCAAATCAACCGATTTCAACATACGTGCTTTATCAAAAATCTTATTTTCTCAAATTCGATGTCCTTTCTTTAACTAATCACAAATACTTCATCAAAGCACTTGGCTTCCAGTTTTCATAAACACTCTCTTATCTCTGATTATCTCTAAACTAGGAAATTAACTGCCACCTCCACCATGGCTGCCACCACCATATTTAGTTTGGGACGGAATCCTAAATTAATCTAGTATTGCCTAAGTCATTAAAGTGCTTATTTCTTAGTATAGGCAAAGGGGATGTGCTATTCAAAGTCATTATGAAAAGAGAGAAAACAACATTTTCTCAATTCAAAATAGAAAAAATAGTAAGAAATAGGGAAAAGAATTTACTTTTATGTAGAGAAATTTTGTTGGGTTTTATGGATATTTGAATCATTGATAGTTCAAGGGCTGGATTTTCTTTCTTCATTTTTGTTCTTTCCTTTGCCAAACTTCAAAAGAATATGAAGTTTTACAATAGCCAATAAACTTGATAGTTATTACATTCAATCTATCCTGAAATTGGGATGGAGCTAGTACTGTAAGCGCCAAAAATCAAAAATTAGTTTTTCAAAATTAGTTGAGAGCACAACAAAATAACTTTTTGAAAATCAAAAGCTAAAATTAGGTTTACAAAATCAGTTGAGAACAAGGTCATTGATTGTTGCATGAAAGTTGAAGTAAACTTTATTTGGATGGTTATTCGAGTATGCACTATCTTAAAGTCTATTTTGGTAGTTTGATAATTAAAATATGTTCCCCAACATTTAAGAAAATGTTGAATATTGCCTTAAAAGTGCTGAATATTTAACAATGGTAATATGTTATAAATTTTTCTGTGCGAATTGTGTGTAGAAATTCTTTTTGCCTGTTTCTTATCTCTTACAAAAATATTATTATTGGTAGCTTTTTCTAGCAACACCTAATAAATTTAAGAAAACAAATAGTAATAAGGATCTTGCTTATAAAGACAAACATGATGCTAATTACATACGTCTAGCAGTAGCTACTTTGGATATAAAAGTGAAGGACAAACATGTTGATTGAATAGTATTAGATCATGTTGTTCCAAAATTCCAATTTATAGAGAAAAGGAATGAACAAATGAATTGAGCCATCAAGTGAAACAATGAGGCATGAAGGTGAGCCTTATGCTAAGCTATTAACTACTTGGTGAAAAACGAAATCTATCTCTAAATTAGCTGGTGTGTATCAAACATTGAAACAAACTACGCCCTTCTATCTAATTCCATTATCCATCATATATACTCCTTTTTTCTTATTGAGATATTTGCTCATAACTATATTATATCCATGTCTTGGCCACTTATTCTAATGTTGTCTTCCATTCATCGACAAAAGGTGGGTCAAAGAAGAAAAACATGATAATGAGACTCTTGATGAAATATTTGATGAATAGATTCAACACTATAAACTTAATAACCGTTTAAAGATAGGGAAATGTATTCGACAACCTCAAATAGGAGGGTAATTTACTTTAATTTGAACTATACATTGATTTCTTTAATATAAATTTGTTGCCTCCTACATTAGATAGATAGATATTTCTTGCATTAGACAAGTTTATTGAACTTGCTCTTTGCATTGACATTTTACTAGATTGTGTTAGGGAGCATTGCTCCATTTTTTGTGCTTACCAGGTTCTTAAAATTTTGAGCTAAGATGGTACGACAATTAAGAGTTGTTTGGATACCAAACTTCACTGGCTGTAGAAATGTTCTTTATATCATTTTTTTAAGGATAGCTTATTATTCGAATGGTATCTATGTGGATGCATTGTGATGTCATCAAGGTGCTATTGAATTTTATTTCAATGATGTCTTTTTTTACTCTTTATGTTAGGCAAATTGGGCATGTGGAAAGTTACGAAAGTTTGATTTTTGCATAAAAATTGAATCAAGGATATATGTGGATAGTTATTCCACTATGCATTATTTGAAAATTTATCTTTGTAGTTTAATAATTGAATTATGTTCACGGGTATAAGGAACAAATTAAACAAACTCCAAAAATGGTGAAAATGTGATGATGACTATGTGTTACTAATTTTTTTGTGTGATTCTTATGTATAAGGTTTTTTCACTTGTATATTACCTTTCCCTTTAATCAATTGTGATATAATTCTTATTAAAGGAAAACATTAGTGCTTTTCTCCAAAAACAACTAATGAACACAATAAATGAAAAAAAAAGAAGTCAAGGATCTACTCATGAACCCAAGAATTCTGCTAACAAACTTGCCGATGGAAAAGGAAATTACAAATTACTCAAAACATAAAATGAAATAATGGGACATAAAAGTGAACCCTCAGAGAAATGAGATATCTATCTCATATGTAGTTCGTGCAAATGAAAAATCAAAGTAAATTCTTCATGCCTACCTTGTTCCATTATCTATCATATATATATATATTTATTTATTTATTTATTTATTTCTACCTACCCAATATGTTGCTCCTTCCTCTATCATGTCCAAGTGTTAGTATTGTAGTTCGGCCATTTATCCTTATATGCCTTCCATTTCTTCTTCACTGTTCAACAACTTGTGAGATTTAATAGTAGAGAGAGCTATCATTCATCAAACTTGGGGATTCTATCTTATAAAGATCTTGTTTATAAACTCATGTGAATCACCATTGCCGGCTAAATGTTTGGATAGTTTTAAATAGAAGGACTCCCACAACTTACTACAAACTTCATGAAAAAACGCACCAAAATTCAAGGATTCTTCATGAAGTTTCCCTTATATCACATGAAATTACTTAAAGGTGATCAACTTATCGGAAATAAAATGTCGAACCTTCACCGCACATGCACGTTTATTTTCTTACAAAACTGCAATAATGATCTTGCAAATGAAGGTAAACATCAAGCCAATTTACCTCTAGTTGTAATTGCTTTGGGCATAAAAGTGTGGGGCAAAAGAGTTGATAAAGTACCATTAGATCAAGTAGTTCCAAAACCTCCAATTGTTGAGAAAATGGAAAGGAAAAACTCCAAAACCTCTAGTTTTTGGAGAGAGGAAATTCAAAACAAAACAGTTCCAAAACCTCAAGTTTTTTAGAGAAATAGAAAGGAAAAACTAATCAGACTAGCCATTGATATAATGGGATCTCAAAGTGAGTCGTCTATCATTCCATTAACTATTATGAGTAAACAAAATTCTATTTTTGCTTTAGTTGGTACAAATGCAATGTCGAAGCAAGCTACTTTCAACCTTATTCGATTCGATGGTCCATCATATGTCTTTTTATAAAATGCCCAAGATGTTATTGGTACCTCTATGTTGTCCAAGACTTGGTATTGTATCTTTGATGTTTATTCTTACATTGCCTTCCATTTTCATTTACCAAAAACAGCCATGGAAAACGAATTTGGTTTATGCTTGTGAAACAGCCATGCAAACAGCCATGTTTCACAAGCATATTTGATGTTGTAAACTCGATTTTTAGTTTATGGTTCAAAAGTTCATTCGATGGCATTTGAAGTAAGAGGCTAATACATTCAAGTTTCAACTGCATATTGGATTTTCTAATGTAGATTTTTGGCTCCCAAGTTAGACAGATATATTTTTCTAGCATATAGAGAAGTATATTATGAGCTTGCACTTTACACTTACAGTTTATCAAGTAGTACTAGATGATTAAAACATTCCTTAGTTTGCTATGCTTGCTAAGTTCCAAAAATCTTTTTCTTTAAATAGTTGTACATTTGAGAGTAGTTTGGACATCAAACTTTCTTGACTATAGAGGCTTTCTTTATATGACTTGGTTTTGTGGCTAGCATTTTATTCAAAATGTATCTATGCAATGCTCTTTGATGTGATCAAATCAATAACTAATTTGCTTTCAACAATAAATTTTTTAAAATGATATGTTCATCGTTGCATGAAATTTGAACTAAATTTATCTGGATAATTATTCCACTATGTATTTTTTAAAAGTCCATTTTGGTATTTTGATAACTAAGCTTTTTTTTCTAGACAATAATCAAAGGTTCAATATAGCCTTAAAGTACTAGAAATATAATGATAAATACATCTTATGACTTTTCTCGTGCTATATTTGTGTAGAAGTTATTACCCCCGACCCAATTGTTACTTCCACATGGTTAGAACGAACACTTTGGAAAGGAAACATCCATATTGGATTGTTAATAAATAAGAGACTCTATATTTGCTGCAAATATCTCCCAAGGCTTCAACTTAAAGTAATTTATTATCTTATAATGTCTCAAAAAAAGGCCATTAATTTTAGATTCAATGGTTCATATGATCCTTCTAAAGAAAAACTTTGAACCAGAAAAGAAACAACAGAGAACCTCTTCTGTTATATCAACCCAATTTTTACTAAAGTAATGCATAGTCAGCTATATATTGTTAACAAATGTTTGAAATTCTCAAGAATAGCAAACTATATGGTTGTGAAGTATAGAAAAGTAAAGCAGGTCTTAATATCCAACTCAAAATTTTGAACCTTTTTTTCGGCTGGCATAGTGCGACAGCAAATAAACTTGATTCCATTCAGTGGATAAGAACGTGGTGACAGAGTTGAGAAGAGATGATGATGAAGGTGACTTTGGGTTGAAGTATCCATTCTTGAGCCAATCATTTGATATGGACATTGGTGGGAGTTTCTTGAGAGAGAATATTAGTTTCACTGGGGATGCCAAGGCAAAGGATTTGGAGGGCAAGTGGAAGAAATTGCACGAAACTAAAGTAGAGGTTTTATTGATGAAGATGGATTTGATGAAGGAGCACATTAAATTGGTTTTGGAAGGTATGAAGAAGTAATTAGTGCTTGGTAGGTTATATGTTTGGGATGTAAGGCATCATCTTTTGGGTTTCAGGTTATTTAGACTGGAAATTTCATGATGCATATTCTTAATCTGGCTATGAAAACCTTTTCGTGCCAATTTTGCAATCACAGTGGTTTTGCAAAACCAGCCAAATTGGACTGGTCACTGGTCAATGGCTACTATAGTGGGTGGAATGATAGCTGGTCAACTAGTCTTACTCGTGAAATATGGAGGAGCTCGCAGTGGTGGTGGTTGGTCATGAAAAATGGAAAAATTCCTTGGCTCCTTGTGGTGGTTTTTGGTGGAGCAGAGATGGCTAGTGAAAGCTAGTTGAGTAGAGAAGGTCACGGCAATGGATGGAAGTTGAATAAGTGACTAATTTATGCTATATTTGAACAATATTTTATGCTATGTTTAGTCACTTTGGCAATATTATAGGAACAAAATGGGTCATTTTGGCTATAATTGATGTAAAATGTTATTAAGTGATTAAATGAGGTTTTTATCACTTTTTACTTGCATTTTGTGCATTTTGATAGCTTTGACACATTTTAGTATTTCGGCTATAACTTGAGCTACAGTGATCGGATTGAAATGATTCTAGAACCATTTTGAAGATAAGAGATAGATCTACAACTTTGGTGAAGACATTGAAATCCAATTTGAAGGTTTTCCAGGTCAAAAGGTCAAATTACAGTAGCCAATTTCTATTGGTCGAAGCTGAAACAGGACATTGAGCAGTCAAGGGTATTTTGGTCATTTATCAGCCTACACAAATCCAAATGAGCTGATTCTTGATTTATTGGAAAGCTAACTCAAATAGCTACAAGTTTTATGTTTTGGTCAAGAGTTAAATAAGCTTTTAGCATCAAGAAAAGTTCAGTTGAAGTTGAGGAAAAATCGGAGTAGAGCTGGAAATTGAACAGAAATTGCACAAAAAGGTCACTGTAGCAATCCGATCGAAACTTGGCCGGATTTCTGCCCGGATTGTGGTCAGAAAAGGCTGCTCTTTACGCAGACAACTTGATTTCACCTCCAATAAATCACATGTAATGCTAGACATGTGACAACCACTACCAGTTGTAAGGGGAAAGTGTAAAGCCTCATTCCTTGACCACCTTTATCTATCTATAGCAAAAACACTTGCAAGATTAAAAGGAGAGACATACGGAGGTAGAGCTTGAAGAGTGCAAGAAACACCACAGAAATGTAGTTTTCTTGATTTTTTAGTGTAGAGTAGTGTAGGATAGTTTAGCTTTAGATAGTGTATCCTTTCTTAGAGAAAGATGGAGGATGAAGAAGGCAAGGAGATGAACTTATGTGACAAGGGTTACATTCCTTCCAAACTCTTTATCTTTTGTACTTGATTCTATCGTTTGGTTAATATACAAGTCTAGATCTTATGTTATTTATGTGTCTCTAAAGTTTATGCCTTGGGTTTGGTTGAAACTTCCTATGATTGTTAGTGTTTATTATTTGGCTATTTGATTGCTATTATTTGAGCAAGTTATTTAGCACTTTAGCTCTTTAAATCATAATTAATCTGGTACCATTAATTATGATTATCTAAGGTGTTGTTTCTGCAATGAAAATTGAGATTTAACACTGATTCAAGAAGTACTAAACATAGGGAGTACACTCACGAGAGTAGAGGTGTACCTATATGGTTTTAAGTGATTCATTTCATTTAATTTCATAGAAGAAATGAACTTATAACTAATCTCATAACCATGAGAATAGGTATAGATTAGTTATGAGTATAATTGACTCACTACGAAAGTAGGATTCATATGCATAAGGAAATTACTCCATAATTAACTTAGATAGTAGTACTCAATGATCCAAATATAACACTTGAATGAGTAGTTAGGGATACCATAACCTAAAGAGCTTTCATTTGTTATTTTCTTGTATAAGTTCAGTAGGTTTTACTTGTTATAATTCATTGATAGTCTAAATAATAGAGAAACTTTAGTAGTGCCAGTAATTGTTCAATCTTTCTCGTGGGATCGACCCGATATATACCCTAAACTACTAGTTGACCTATATATTTGCAGTGAAACGGGTGTATTTCGGATTTTTTAACTTGTACGTATATTAAAACCCCGTCAAGTTTTTGGTGCCGTTGTCGGAGAAGATTTGGCAATATCGGTGTTAAGAGCAACTTTATTAGTTTAGACATTTTATTAGTTGTCTAGTGTGTGTTGATTGAGTCTGATTAGTATTGAATGTTATTTTCTTTTATTTCTGTGTTTTATGTGTGAATTACCTAATTTTTTTACTAATCTTGCTCTTAAGTTGTTTAAAAGCAATTTTAGGTGAAGAGAAGGGTAGGTCAATTTGGAGGACAATACTTGAGAATTGGAAGATTGACAATGGATGGTTATCAAGTGCAAAGCTCCTTCAATAGAGGTAACCAAGAAATTGCTGAAGGTATGTCTTTTGATGATGGTTTGAAGTGTTTAAAGGCAACATTTGATGTTATCATGTTACAAATTCAAATGGACACAATTATGCATGAAATTGAGCAAAGGAGGAATGCTAATGCTTTTAACTCTTATCATGTGATTTGTGACTTGTGTGGAGGTTATCATGCTACTAATACATGTATGCAAGCACAAAAGTGGATTATTATGATGAATTAAAGCATTACAATCCTTGTTTTGATCAATATAGTGCTAATTGGAGCAATTCTCCTGCTTATGGTTGGGATAATCAACGTACTTATAGCAATTCTTCATATTTTTACGATTACCAACATGAATGTGTCCAATATGAATCAAAACCATCATGGGAGTTGGCAATAGAAAAAGTAGCTAATGATTCTAAACCATCTTGGGAGTTAGCTATAGAAAAATTAGCTAATGTAACTTCCGACCGTTTTGATAGGGTTGAGGAAAGAATAGATAAATTAACTTCTCACTTTGATAGAATACATGAGCAATTGAATGCATTGTGTGAAGTAAAATGATCCTAACATGAATGGTGGGAATGTTGTATATGAAAATGGAATGCATTTTGATGAAAATGATGAATCTCAATTGTGTTTCAATGAGCAAATGTCCATTTCACATGATAATATCTTTGGAACTAACCTTGAAGCTCAAGAGGTGAGTTTTAATGACTCATTTTTCACCCCTCTTGAGTAGTGTATTGAAAGTATAGGTTCTAAAGGTATTGTTGCCCAAGATATCCTCATTGCATTTCTTTTGGTGAGTTCTCAAGTGGTGTAATATTCAAGGTAATATCTATGAAATATTTGGGATAGGTAAGTCATTTCCATTTCTCACATCATTAGATCATGTGGCTTTTTGCTATAAAGTCACCTTTTAATGATCCACCACGGCCTAAAATGGTGGATTATTCTTTAACTAAACCTCCTTGAAAAATGAGGTGATATAATCAAGCTAATGACTATAAAGAAGCGCTTGTTTGGGAGGCAACCCAACGATTTCTTGTTTTTAGTAAAGTTTTAGTTGTTTAACCAGTGTTTTTGTGTGTTTTGTAGGTGGTAATGGCAAGAGTTCATGCAAATGATCTCAATTACAAAAAAGTGTTATATTGAGGCAAAAAGGGAGTTTTCATGTTCAATTGCTGCATTTCATGCATTTAAAGTGTTTCATGTTAAAGTTATATTCATGCATGATCATGTTAAACTTGGATTTTATTCAAAGAACATGAAAGCAAGTGGATACCGGTGGAATGCGGAAGGTTGGCCAAGCAAATTTGGAGGAAAAACTGCAGAAAACAGATCTTTCTACAGCAAATCTGGCGATAAATCCGGCCAAATATTGGCCGGATTGAAGGTAGGATAGTCAGGGGAGAAAGAAAAAATTTTCGGGCATTTTGGCCAGAATCCAACCGGAAATCCGACCAAAAACTGGCCGGATACAAAAAAAAAAAAAAACTGTAGCAATCCCTCCACGAATCCCTCCAATTTCTGGCCGGATATGAACAGTACCAACGGATTCCCTCACAATTTTTATCCCTTTTTCTTCAACCCCACTCACCACACTAACACTTCAAACACACACCACTCACTAAAACACCACTTTTCACCATTTAATCTTCCAAACAACCTTCACCAAATCACTTTCTCCCGTCCTCTAGAGTGAACTTCACAGTTCATATTCTTTCAAAAACAACTCTAAAGTGGTTTCAAACTTTCGATTAGTTAGGGTTGTACCTTATTGAATCACTCAATTAAGGCCGAATGGGGGTGAGTTTCTTGGGGTTTTCACATTATATTCATCACTAAAACATCACCAAATCACGTTGAGGTAACAAATCTTCACCTAACCTTGTCATTTGAACTTTGCCATGATTGAATATTTTCTATTTTTAGGCAATTTTTATATGTGAAGTTAGGTGTATTTATTTGAGTTTATTGATACTATTGGTGATTGTTAGTGATAAATAAATTTTGTGATTTGTATTTATTGTATTTATTTGGTGAATTCTTGCTAGTTTTATGCTTAATTTGGCTTGGTGACAAAGTTGCATATTAAGTGGCCAATGTAGCATTTTAATTAGCTTAGTGGGAGTTTTTTATATTCATGTGAATAATTTAGATTACCTAATGAATGAAAAGGTGGTTGGTTGAATGATTTCTTGAATTCAAAGGTAATTCTAAAAGAAGAGGGTGAATTGAAGATGGCCTTAATTGATGAAATTCATAAATGCACTTATAATCTTTGTGGTTCAATGGTTTTAGTATTTCATGAATTCTCACGAAGGTCATTTATATTTTGGTTTGGTGTGTTTGCCTCCATTTTGAGATTACTTTTGTACTTGAGAGAACTTGATCATTGATGACAAAATGTATAAATGGAAATTACTTTGTTCATGATGGTGGACTTATTTTGTGAAATTAGCTTCCCTTTGCTTTGGATACTAATGCATATATTTGATTAGCAAAGATTAGCTCATTTCATGTTTTTATCCCTTGAACATTGTATGGTTCCACATGCTTGATCATTTTTTCTTTTTCCTTGAATTGCATGTTTTCTTCTTGTTGATTGCAACCTTTTATTTTTAAGAAGTTGATTTTGTCTTTTTCAGGGTACAATAATTGAACTCTCCATTCTTTCTCAAATAAGGTTGAAAATTCATCACTTGGCTATGGATTCGGATTACGCAAGTTCATATGAACAGTATTTTCTTTACTCTTTATTTATTCTCCTTTTCTCACATTGAGGACAATGTGAAGTTTAAGTGTGGGGGAGGAAATATTTGAACTTGCACTTTAATGCTATGTGATGATATTTTATGGATTTAAATGCTTAGAAATGTTGGAATTGTGCTTGAAAATTTTGCCATGTGGATAATTTGCTTGAAAATGGGTTTGTTGGCAGGGAGTTTCGTCCATTTATAAGGGGAAAACTCTGTCAAAAATTTTTCTAAAATCTTTTCCAATATTTCACTATAGCTCAAAAAAAATTTTCCAACTTTAAAGGTCTAATTCTTCCATTTGTTGAAACGTTATATGTATTTTGGAAGGTTTAATCTTCATTTAATTTGGAAATAGTTATTATGCAATTAGAAATTTTTGCATTTTAGAAAGTATATTCGGTAAAGTGAGGAAAATTATGCCTCTAATTTTACATGTTTAATAAGATTTTTTCTCTTTACTTAATTTTGTAAGTGATTGATATAATCAATAAAGGTTATATTTCTCCTTTGATTATTCTTATATATTTTCTAAGAGGGAATATCTATTTATTGTCCTTTATTTTTGAAAAAAGAAAAAAAAAAAGAGAATAAGAGTTTTTCTTCTACTCCAATGATTCTTGTACTAAATAACCGGGGGTTGGCATCTACAAATGTCGACATTCGCGTAAAAAGATACTTGAATTAAGAGTATGCATAGCAATTTCAATGAGTGAAATGTTGAGTAACCGGAAATTTTCACCTAAAATTGTTGATTTTCGCGTCAAAAGACATTTTCACTATTTAAGTAAAATCAATGTGAATAAGTCCCTCTTCGTTGTAAAATTTTGAGAAAAAAAATAATTATAGGAGGAGGAATGCTATAATTTGACTATGTGATTTGCTTATTTGTGAAATTAGGTTTAGGGTGAGAAATTAAGTTTAATTTTTTGAATTTAGGACATAATTATCTTTCCTTTACTTGATATTATGAGTATTTAGTGTAATTTGAACAATTGTATAATGATTGTTTTCCAAGTCATGAGGAATTAAATTTGAAAAAGTGCATATATTGTTTCACCTCTTGAATCATTGTAGTTGATTATGTGTGGATTGCTTAAGGACAAGCAATGATTTAAGTGTGGGGGAGTTTCATAAGTGACTAATTTATGCTATATTTGAACAATATTTTAAGCTATATTTAGTCACTTTGGCAATATTATAGGAACAAAATGGATAATTTTGGCTATAATTGAATGTAAAATGTTATTAGTGATTAAATGAGGTTTTTATCACTTGTTACTTGCATTTTGTGCATTTTGACAGCTTTGACATATTTTAGTATTTCGGCTATAATTTGAGTTACAGTGATCAGATTGAGATGATTCTTGAACCATTTTGAAGATAAGAGATAGATCTACAACTTTGGTGAGACATTGGAATCCAGTTTGAAGGTTTTCCAGGTCAAAAAGTCGAATTACAGTAGCCAATTTCTATTGGTCGAAACTGAAACAGGGCATTAATAGTCAAGGGTATTTTGGTCATTTATCAGCCTACACAAATCCAAATGAGCTGATTCTTGATGCATTGGAAAGCTAACTCAAAGAGTTACAAGTTGTATGTTTTGGTCAAGAGTTAAATCAATTTCTATCATCAAGAAATGTTCAGTTGAAGTTGAGGTAAAATTAGAGTAGAGCTGGAAATTGAACAGAAATTGCACAAAAAGGTCACTGTAGCAATCCGGCCGAAACTTGGCCGGATTTCTGCCCGGATTGTGGTCAGAAAAGGTTGCTCTTTATGCGGACAACTTAATTTCACCTCCAATAAGTCACATATAATGCTAGACATGTGACAACCACTACCAGCTGTAAGGGGAAAGTGTAAAGCCTCATTCCTTGACCACCTTTATCTATAAATAGCAAAAACACTTGCAAGATTAAAAGGAGAGACATACGGAGGCAGAGCTTGAAGAGTTCAAGAAACACCACAGAAAATGTAGTTTTCTTGGTTCTTTAGTGTAGAGTAGTGTAGGATAGTTTAGCTTTAAATAGTGTATCCAATCTTGTATATTAGCTACATGAAGAGGAAGATGGAGGATGAAGAAGGCAAGGAGATGAACTCATGTGACAAGGGTTACATTCCTTCCAAACTCTTTATCTTTGTACTTGATTCTATTGTTTGGTTAATATACAAGTCTGGATCTTATGTTATTTATGTGTTTCTAAAGTTTATGTCTTGAGTTTGGTTGAACTTCCTATGACTGTTAGTGTTTATTATTCGGTATTTGGTTGCCATTATTTGAGCAAGTTATTTAGCAGTTTAGCTCTTTAAAGCATAATTAATTTGGTACCATTAATTGTGATTATCTAAGGTGTTGTTTCTGCAATGAAAATTGAGATTTAACACTGGGTTCAAGAAGTGCTAAACATGGGGAGTACACTCACGAGAGTAGAGGTTGTACCTATATGGTTTTAAATAATTCATTTCATGTAATTTCACAGAAGAAATGAACTTGTAGCTAATCTCATAACCATGAGAATAGGTATAGATTAGTTATGAGTATAATTGACTCACTACGAAAGTAGGATTCATATGCATAAGGAAATTACACCATAATTAGCCTAGATAGTAGTACTCAATGATCCAAATATAACACTTGCATGAGTAGTTAGGGATACCATAACTTAAGGAGCTTTCATTTGTTATTTTCTTGTATAAGTTTAGTAGGTTTTATTTGTTATAATTCATTGATAGTCTAAATAATAGAGAAGTTTTAGTAGTGCCGGTAATTGTTCAATCTTTCTTGTGGGATCGACCCGATATATACCCTAAACTACTAGTTGACCTGTATACTTGCAGTGAAACGGGTGTATTTCGAATTTTTTAACTTGTACGTATATTAAAACCCCATCAGAGGTGGCTGCGGCTGGCATTTCAATGGTGGTGTAGACTGTAGTTGTGGGCTGTGGTGGAAGGATTAGGAATTTGGGATTGGGAGGAAAATATGAACTAATTTTCCCTGAAGTGAAGTCAAAGAACAAAACATAACCCTAAATCCTATTCCTATTTTTATTTCCTCAAAATTATGAAATGACATATATGTCCATTCTCCTTAAGTCCAAACGAGCTGCTCGAATAAGATATCAATCGAGCTGGCTCAGCTCATTAATTATTCGAGTATATTTCCAACTCGAACTCGACTCGTTTATTGAAATTAATGAGTTGAGTTTGAATCTTATCGAGCCGACCCTATTCGAGCTTTCGAGTTACTCGTTTCGTTTAATAGAATTAATCCCAAATATGAGTCAATACAAAACAAAACACTTGTCTTTCATGCACAATATAACAAGCCACCTTATTTAGTAGATAGCAAATAAATGTTCTTATTGATAATTTGAAAGCACTTGTCCTATCATACACCATATTTACTATCTTACTACTTATGCACAAATCAATTCCATAGTGAAATAACTGATCTGAGCTTAATACGATGTGTGAACTAAATCTTATTATTGATAAAATATTAAAATGAATTAAAAGCAGAGATAACAAAACAAGGGTAAAATTAAAATCTTCTGCACAAAAATCGCACAAGGAAATTTATATCACATAATTATCATTAGAATATAAACACTAATAAGCATTTTAACGTTTTGTTTAATGTCTGAGAATATAGTTCAATTATTAAATTACCAAAATAGAGTTTTAAATGGTGCATAAGGAAATAAAAATTTCACATGATTTTGTTTCACTTTTATAAAACAATCACTATTTCGCTCGAAAAAAATCATTGTTTAACACTAGCTGGCTACCACAACTTTAATTTTTTTTTTCCTACGATCAAGGTGATAATTGATAATATGGCACTTTAGGAGGGTTATGAAAATACTTCCATACTATTAATCTATATGCAATAGGGTTAGTAATATTTCAGTTTCACTTTGTGACCATTATCATAGCAGTGCAGCTAATCAAGTTTATTCATTTTTTTTAAGTAAAATTTGATAACCAAACTTTAACCAAAATGAACCAACTTTATATTACCAATTACTAGGTTCAAAAGAACTTATAAACCCAATTTAACAAAATTGGCACCAAAAGGTTTTCATAGCTAGACTAAGAATATGCATCATGAAATTTCCAGTCTAAATAACCTGAAACCCAAAAAGATGATACCTTACAACCCAAACATATAACCTACCAAACACTAATTACTTCTTCTTCATACTTTCTGAAACCAATTTAGTGTGCTCCTTCATCAAATCCATTTCATCGATAAAACCTCTACTTCAGTTTCGTGCAATTTCTTCCACTTGCCCTCCAAATCCTTTGCCTTGGCATCCCCAATCAAACTCATATTCTCTCTCAAGAACTCCCATCAACGTCCATGTCAAATGATTATCTCAAGAATGGATACTTCAACCCAAAATCACCTTCATCATCATCTCTTCCCAACTCTTTTACCATGTTCTTATCCACTGAACGGAATCAAGTTTATTTGTTGTTGCACTTTGCCAGCCGAAAAAAGGGTCAAAATTTTGAGTTGGATATTAAGACTTGCTTTACTTTTCTATTCTTTACAACCATGTAGTTTTCCATTCTTGAGAATTTCAAACATTTGTTAACAATATATAGGTGACTACGCATTACTTTAGTAACAATTGGGATTCATCATTTAATGGAATTTTGATGTCTAAGATCCCTTTATTTGAGATATGTTGTTATAACTACAGAGGTTCTCTATTGTTTCTTTGCTGATTCAAAGTTCTTCTTTAGAAGGATCATATGAACTATTGAATCTAACATTAATGGTGATATGACGCATTTTTGTTATATATTTTGTAATTAATTCCCTCGCATTATTTTATCAAATATGCATTAATTGGCCGATTCTACTCACTTTTGGAAATTTGTATTTATTACAGGGAGTGGAATAAAATACCATAAAAAGGTGCCAATTTGACGGTAGTTAGTAGAAGAGTTTGAGCGGTAATAGGAGACATGAGACCAACTGAAGACAAAATTGAAGAGTATTTCCTTATTTGATAATGAAAGTATGGCGGATTAGTAGCAGTAGGACTCTTTCCTTCTATTTTCTCTTGGTAGCCATATAGGACAAGGAAATTAGGGAGGAAAAATAGCAGTCATTCTGGACTCCTTTTTGGCTATTGACTTTTTCGTCTTTTTGGGGGGCTATTGGTTCCATCGTATGTGAGAACCAAGGAGAAAGAATTAGTCATCTTTTGACTTGTTAGCTTTTGACATTATTCTTATTCCATCGAATTGATTTATCTCAATTGAGAGACGATGTACGCGGTAATTGCTTCTACAATTTTCCGTGGGTTTTTTCTCAACGAAGATGAACTAAGTCTATACTTCTAGTCAAGAAATAACGGAGGATTTGGTTCGACTTAAATTGTGAGATCTAACTGATTTTAGTTTTCCTATTATTTCCTAGTATTTGTATATTTCCTACTTTATTTTCTTATGGTTGTTGTATTATTCAATTGTCCCGAGCTCGGATGTTAGCTTGATTCAATAACCTAGAGCCAATTAGAATAATTAAATCTGTAATTGTTTGTTTGTTCTAAATTAGTGACAACTGGCATAATCGGAGTTATGTTAGGAAAATATATGAGCTAATTTGTAAGCAACTCTCGTAACGTGTTGTTTGGTTAGAACAGGGTTTCTCTAAATCTTAAAGCAATTGTGAAATTTGATTCTACGATCGTACCTAGGATTATTTTTCAATTAAGGCAATAGTTAACGGTCGTACCTCAACTATCGATAATTACGGAGAAATTGATTGTCATCGCTCATTTGAACAATTATAACTTGTTTATCAGTTTATATGTGGAATTATTCTTGCATCGATGATCAATTAGAAGAACCATTTCTGAAGTTGCTTCTTGACTAGAGCTGTCCAATACTATTTGAGTTTTTACAGTCTGCCATTTAAATTTTAGTTAATTGCAATATTCGATTAGCATAGCTTATTGTTGATTTTCCCTAAAATCCTCTCATAACTTAAACTTTAGTAGAAACAAATTACTCCCAGTCCCTATGGATTCGACCTTACTTGCCCTATATACAAATTAACAAGTTTTGTGAATAAATTCTAGTATATCGGATTTAACAAACTCTTCGAAGTCAGGGTGAATTTAGTAACTTATTGCACATCTAGAGTCCCTGCTCCAGTACTAAAATTGACTCGAAATTGCTTTTGTTGGCAACTAAGATTATCATTATTATTATTGTACAGACTCGACAACCTGTCAAATGGTCTTTGTTTGAGACATTGTAAGATAATAAATTACTTTAAGTTGAAGTCTTGGGATATATCTACAGCAAATATAGAGTCTCTTATTTATCAACAATCCAAGTTGGATGTTTCCTTTCCAAAGTATTCGTTCTAACCTTTTGGAAGTAACAATTGGGATAGGGGTGAAAACTTCTACACAAACACAGCACGAGAAAAGTTATAACATATATTTATGATTATATTTCTACTACTTTTAGGCTATATTGAACCGTTGATTATTGTCTAAAAAAAGTTTAATTATCAAAATACCACAATAGATTTTATAAAATACATAGAGGAACAATTATCCAGATAAATTTAGTTCAACTTTCATGCAACGATGATTGTATCATTTTTAAAAAATTTATCCTTGAAAGCAAATTAGATATTGATTTGATCACATCAAAGAGCATCTACATAGAAGCATTTTGAATAAAATGCTATCCACAAAACCAAGTCATACAAAGAAAGCCCCAATAGTCGGGAAAGTTTGATATCCAAATTACTCTCAAATGTACAACTATTTAAAGCTATACTATTCTCTCTCTAGTAGAGGCTGTTTTCTTTCTCTAAGCAGAGAGCTCTTCTTTCCGATGTGGGAGCCTCAGACCAGTCCAAAAGTTGCCTTTTCTTATAGATCCTCCAACCAACTCACTCAATCTCAGTACACTAGGGCCTTTATTTCCAGGACCACTCTGGCTTTCCGGGTAGCATTTACTACTCGGTAAGCATAACCCTGTCGGAAAAACACCCACATTGGGTGAGATTGCACCTAGTTTTACTCAGTAGATTATAAGAAAAAGAGAAAATAGTCAAAAGGATTATGCAGACCTGTAACCATCTGCGTACCATTTATAGCTCAGGAGCAAGCAGAGAGCTGACCAAGATGAAGTTCTGAACTCCAGCCAAAAAACTCCAGTCAACTCTGACCAAGCTACGACAAGTAAGGTTAAGGTCATAACTTCTTGAACTAGCCTTGTGTTTCTGTCTTGTTTGCATTAGCCCTTTTCATTTAGTTTGCTTCTGATTAATAGAGTAGATCTGGTCTCTCTTGAGTTGTGGAGTGAGTTTTCGAGTCTCTAAGGTTAGTGTGTGGTATACCAACAGTCTCTGGTGTAAATATGGCGGATGACCTTGCTGAGATCATGTAGAACTTCGATCTCTCCAGCACAGAACTTCAAGCGACTAGCTTGGGTAGTGATGAGATAGGGGAAGGAGTTCAAGAGTGTAAGATCAGTTTGATAGGAAAGGTAATGGGTGAGAAAGCCTCAAACTACACTGGGGTGAAGAATTTTGTGACCACTGCGTAGGGATATCCAAGACAAATGAGAGTGGTGGAACTAGGATTGAATATGTTTCAGTTTATTTTGCCAATGGAAAGTGACAGAGAGAGGATCCTAAAGGGAGGACCTTGGATAATGGATAATCAACTGCTTGTTCTGAATAGTTGGTATGAAGGGATAGAGGATGATAAAAGGGCATTTCGCTTAGCACCACTTTGGATTCAAGTTTGGAATTTACCGGTTCACTGGATGTCAAAAGAGGCAGGAAAGAAAATAGGCTCAGTTTTTCATCAGGTTAGAGAAGTTATAGTTCCCCAGACTGAGGGTAAGGAAGGTAGACATTTGAAGCTTCTAGTCACGGCTAATATTAGTCAACTCCTGCTGAGAGGAACAATTGTTAAGGTGGGTGATGTAACTAAGTGGGCAAGCTTCAAATATGAGAGATGCCCGGATTTCTACTATATTGTGGCATCATAGGACATAGTGAAAAGAGTTGTACGACGCCAAGCTCTTCTGGAGGAGGAAAAAAGGACAATCAATATGGTCCATGGTTGAGGGGTGGAAATTTGAGGGTCTCCCCACAAGATAAACAGACCAACATAGTGTACAACCTGCAGAAACAGCATTGGAGACTCCAAGATGGAGTGTGGAAGGACAAAGGGAATAATGCTGTGCTGGATGGGGAACAGAAGTACCAGTCACCTAAGACTAGTACTAGCTCCAGAGAGTTAGGAGATGTGATTAGAATTCAAGAGGAAGAAGGGCGACATCAGGAAGAGCAGAGGAGAGCTTTAAGTGAACGTATTAGTCAGCCAGCTAGTAAACCAACTAACCTGGCTGAGAGTGTCAGAGTTGAAGGTGTAGGTGGCCAGCTTTATGAGGAACTCAATGAAGGACATGAGAAAATTATTGAGCAAGGTAGGAGCGTAGGGGAGAAGAAAGAATATGAGGATGAAGAAAAGGAAGTAGGGAGCTCTGATGTCTTGATGATGGAAGTAGGAGGTGGTACTATGACGGTTCAGCTCCCCAAACTTGGATACGCAGAAGAAAGTAAGCAACGAATGGAGTCTGTGAGTATAAACACCTCAGCTGGAACCAAGGATGAATGCGACAATAGGTAGACAGAACAGGCGAATTCTACGAGCCTTGAGATCCCCCAAGCAACAAAAATAGTCCTTGGGAAAGACGATCTCAGATTCCTTTAGAGAGAGAAAAACAGGAAAAAGAAAAGGTATTTCAGAGGAAATGGAGATGGAAACTGATGAAGTTAGTATGCAAAGTGGAAAGAGGAGCAAAACTGATTTCAGTGGAAAAGCAACAACAATGGTCACTGAGGGGGAGGGGTCCAACCCAAATGGGACCCCAAAGAATAGATGAGAGTGCTAGTGTGGAATTGTCAAGGAGTGGGGAGCCCCTTGACAATTCCCCAGCTGAGAGAGGTGAACAACCTCTCCTCTCCAAGTGTGTTGTTTTGTGTGAAACCAAGAATAGGAGTAAGTATATGGAAAAGGTAAAAAACATCTTGAAGTTTGATGAGATAGCAATTGTGGAATCTATGAATAAGACAGGTGGTATGGCAATTTTGTAGAAGGAGGAGGTAAGGATCAAGCAAGTTTTGTGCACAGCCTTTACATTGAAGTTCAGATTGAGGATCACGAGAATAGGTGTGAATGGTAGTTTATAGGGATTTATGCAAGTTGTAATGATCAAATTAGAAAACAGCAATGGAAAGTAATTCAGACCAAGAAGTACCTTTGGGGAGATAAGTGGTTAATAGCAGGTGACTTCAATGATATTTTATCCAATGCTGAAAAGTGGGGAGGGAATAGAAGAAAAGAAGGTAGTTTCAAGGCTTTTTAAAGATTTCATCAATCAAAATCAGCTTATGGAGATTGGATTCGAGGGTCACCCTTGGAACTTGGTGCAACAATTGGGAGGGGGAAGGTGAGATTAAGCAGCGACTGGATAGAGGCTTTTGTAGCTGTCCTTGGTACCAACTCTTTGAGCAGGTTAGCTGTCAACATTTGGACTCATTTGCTTCATATCACAACAGTTTGATTTTTGACACCAAAACAAGTCGTGCTAGGAGGAAGAAAAAGTTTTACTTTGATAAAAGATGGCTTCAACATAGAGAGATTTATGAGGTGGTGGAACAGGCCTGGAGACAAGGAAATGATGGTACCAGGATGTATAAAGTGACCCAAAAGATCAAAATGTGCAGAACGGCTATACTAGAGTGGCGAAATAAGTTTCAAGGTAATTCAAAACTTAAGATTGAAATGGTCAAGGGACAGTTGGAGGAGCTCAAAAGAAGTTATATAAGTGACAAGAAGCAAAAGGGGAAAATTCTGAAAAGTAGCTTAAGAGAGGCCTATAGAGAGGAGGAAATATATTGGAGCCAAAAGGCTAGGCTGCAATGGCTTAAAGAAGGGGATAAAAACACCAAGTTCTTTCATACTTGTGTTAAGGATAGAAGGAGGAGGAATAGAATTACTGACATCCAGAGAGAGAATGGGACTTGGACTAGGAATGAAGAGGATCTAGGCACTGAAATTGCAGCTTATTATACGGACCTCTTCAAAGCTTCTGAGGAAGGAGACATGTAGGAAATGTTGAATGGTATACCTCACTCTATCTCAGGGACTATAAATGACAAACTTACAAAACCTGTAGATGAGTTAGAGATTAAGGCTGCCCTTTTCTCCATAAGTCCTGACAAAGCTCCTGGAATAGATGGGATGTCTCCTATCTTTTTTCAGAAGTTTTGGAAAATCATTAAAGAAGATCTGGTCAAGGCTATTCAAACTTTCTTTCATACTGGACATCTCATTAAGTCTGTCAACAACACAATCATATCCTTATTCCCAAAGTCATGAATCCTATATCCCTTAAGCATTATAGACCAATCAGCCTATGTACTACTGTGTACAAAATCATAGCCAAGGTCCTTGCTAATAGGCTTAAGCAGGTTCTTCATCACTGCATTAGTAAGAATCAGTCAGCCTTCATTCCTGGAAGGGAAATCCTTGATAATATCATGCTCTCCCACGAGTTCATTCATTACCTTAATAACAAAAGGCTAGGCAAAGATGGTTTTATGGCTGTGAAATTAGACATGTCAAAAGCTTATGACAGAGTTGAATGGAGGTTTTTGGAAGCTGTGATGAACAAAATGGGATTCAACGACAAATGGAGGAGGTGGATCATGGAGTGTATATCAAACAGTCAATTATTCATTCACGATCAATGGTGAAGTCAGAGAATATGTGACTCCCCAGCGAGGAATTAGGCAGGGTGATCCGTTATCACCATACCTGTTCCTCTTATGTTCAGAAGGACTCTCTAGCCTACTCCACACAGCTACTAAGGAGAAAAGAATAATGGGTCTAAAAATCAGCAGACAAGGTCCTAATGTGTCTCATTTATTTTTTGATGATGACTTGTTGATAATTTTGTAAAGCTGACCCAAAGAATGCAACTGAACTGAGAAGGATTCTTCAAGTGTATGAGAAGGGTACTGGACAGATGATTAACTTGGAAAAGTCCTCAGTTTTCTTTAGTAGAAATGTGGGACAGGACATACAACTGACTACTTGTCAAGCTCTGGGCGACATTCAGATAGTCAATAAAGGGAGATATTTGGGGCTTCCAATGGTGGTTACGCGATCCAAACATCAGTTATTTGGGTACATTAAGGATAATATCCAACACAGGCTACAAAGGTGGAAAAAACAAGTTGCTGAGTACGGCTGGGAAAGAGGTCATGCTTAAAGCTGTAGCTCTAGCTATGCCAACATATACTATGTCATGCTTCAAGATTCCCAAAAGGCTGTGTAAGGATATAAACTCCATGATGGCAAATTACTGGTGGGGAAAGGCAAATGGAAGAAACAAAATGCATTGGAGCTCTTGGAGTAACATCTCTTTGGACAGAAAATCTGGAGGACTAGGATTTAAAGACTTAGAGGCCTTTAATACAGCCTTACTAGGTAAGCAAGTGTGGAGATTACTCACTCAACCAAACCTGCTTGTTAGTAAGGTGCTTAAAGCTCGATACTTTCCTAAGGACTCGATTTTCAAGTGCAAGGTTCCCGCAAATGCTTCGTGGATATGGAAAGGATTGATGGGGGCTAGGAAGGTTGTGGAGGAAGGAATTCGGAGGAGGATAGGGAATGGGAAAAGCACCAATGTATGGGAGGATTGTTGGATTCCAGATGATCATCTTGGTAAGGTGGTTTCAAAAAAACCACAGGGAAGCTCGCTCCACAAGGTTGAGGACCTGATACATCAACGAAGATGGAACAGACCACTGATATTTACGAACTTCAACAGCCAGGATGCCGAAAGAATTTTGACCATCCCAATCAGTTTAGTGGACAGAAAGGATTGCAATTATTGGATTCATGGAACCAATGGCATCTACACTGTGGGTTCAGCATACAGGAAACTAACTCAAGGAAAAATGCAACACAAAAAGAATGGTGGATTGAAGGAAGATAGTACAAGCTGGAGCAACCAAAGTCAAGGAAACTGGGCGTATCTGTGGAAGCTCAAAGTCAAGCATAAAGTGAAGATCTTCCTGTGGAAATGCCTTAGCCAAGCTCTCCCAGTAAGACAATTAATAACGAGCAGGACAAAACAAAGTGATCCAATATGCAGAGGGTGTGATGAGGATAGTGAGACAATTGAACATGTTTTGCTCCACTGCAGCTATGGCCAAACAAGTATGGAAGTTAGCACCAATCCAATGGGATGCAGCTCTGTACCAACAAGGCTGCTTCAAGAGATGGTGGACCACTGTGATAGAAGCCAAAGCTCGAACAGAAGGAAATGATCACCTATCCTTAACAGCCAACATTCTCTGGCAACTGTGGAAAAGCAGGAACGCAAGAGAGTTCGATGGGAAACAACACCATCCATTGAAAATTGTTCAAAAAGCTCACGAAGAGTGGCTTGAATTTAAGGAAGCTAATGACAAGTCATCAACATTGAGTACAGAAGGAACAGAACTTGGCAGACACTAGTGCAGCAACACGAACAAAATGACAATTCAATGACACTGAGGCTAGCAATACTGATGCATAAGGTCAGTTCCCAACTTGGAATTGGGATCACATGCTCTGGGAATAGTCAACAACAGGCTCAAGGGTGGGCGCTGCATGAGAGAAGCTCAGGAAATCACCTCATTGATGAGTTAGCAGCTCTCAAACTCCTACTCTGTAAAGCTGATGTACACCAATTCCAAAATATTGAGGTGCAGCTGGACAACAAACGAGTTTTTCATCTCTTTCAGCATATCAAAATACAGGATATGCGTGTCACAACACTGCTGGAGGATATTTTTAGCTTGAAGGTCTTGTTTCGAATGTGCTCTTTTTGTTTAGTCACTAGAGATGATAATCATTTGAGTAATAGGATTAGCGCTTATGCGTTGAATATCATTCAAGATGAGGAATTTTGGATTCCTTAGTGCCACTGTGCACTGTGATGTAATTAGTCTATCGAGCATTTGCTTGATTTTGTAAAGATTATCTTATGCTATAAAATCAATTATCGTTTCCGAAAAAAAAATTACAACTATTTAAAGAAAAAGATTTTTGTAACTTAGAAAGTATGACAAACTAAGAAATGTTTTAATCACCTAGCACTACTTGATAAATTCTCAGTGTAAAGTGCAAGCTCATAATATACTTCTCTATATGCTAGAAAATTTAACTATCTAACTTGAAAGCCAAAAATCTATATTAGAAAATCCAATATGTAGTTGAAACTTGAATGTATTAGCCTCCTACTTGATATGCCATTGAATGGATTTTTGAACCTTAAACTAAAAATCGAGTTTATAACATCAAATATGCTTGTGAAACATTTCAACAAGAAACTCATCACCAAATTCTTTTTCCATGGCTGTTTTTTGTAAATTAAATGGAAGGCAATGTAAGAATCAACAACCAAGATACAATACCAAGTCTTGGACAATATAGAGGTACCAATTACATGTTGGGCATTTTCAAAAAAAGAGTAAATATGATGGATGATCGAATCGAGTAAGGTTGAAAATAGCTTGCTTTGATGTTGCATTTATACCAACTAAAGCAAAAATAGAATTTTGTTTACTAATAATGGTTAATGGAAGGATAGACGACTCACTTTGAGATCCCATTATATCATTGGATAGTCTGATTAGTTTTTCCTTTCCATTTCTCTAAAAACTAGAGGTTTTGGAAGTGTTTTGCTTTGAATTTCCATTCTCTCAAAAAAACTAGAGGTTTTGGAGTTTTTCCTTTCCATTTTCTCAACAATTGGAGGTTTTGGAACTGCTTGATCTAATAGTACTTTATCAACTTTTTTGCCTCTCCCTTTTGTGGCCAAAGCAATTACAACTAGAGGTAAATTAGCTTGAATTTTACCTTCGTTTGTAAGATCATTATTGCAATTTTTGTAAGAAAATGAACGTGCACATCCAGTGAAAGTTTGAAGAGCAGTTGTGGGTTCTTGATTTAACTCCTACACACCTATATTAAACAAATAGAACTGGAAAAGCTTGTGCATGAAGTTATGGCTCTGCCAGATGATTTGAAGACAAAGCTTAGCAAAGATGGGTGTAAATATTAAGAGAGCTATGTCGGATATCTACTTTAAATGCTCGGATGGATGATTTCACATCTCAGGTTGAAAAATTTAGCTCCAAGTTAACCAGCAGACTATCATCTCCAATTTCACAAAATTTGGCATTTGTGTTGTTTATGCGATAAGTGAAATCTATATCCCTAAACTCCAACTTTTAGTGAATTTTCTCCTTTGTATCTTGTAAGAATTTAGTTAGAGTTAGTTGGTTAATAGTATCTATAACTTTTTCTACTCCAATTTATTGTTAGTCTAAATAATAGAGTAAGTAAGGACCTAGTACTTGAAAATTCGCTCTCCGTGGGATTGACATGATATTTGCTCTAAACTACTAATTTGACATGTATACTTGCAGTCCAAACGGGTAAAATTCGGAATAAAACTTGTACTTATATCAAAAACTCGTCAAATTTTTGGCACCGTTGCCGAGGAGCGGCAATCTTAGGGCCTAATTAGTTTGATTAATTTATATATTATTTGTAATTACTAGTTAATTTGTTTATAGTTAAGTTACAATTTTAATTGATTTTTGTGAATTAATTGCTATATAATCTCTTTTAGTTTTACTTGTAGTGTATGCACCGGCGTTACGGGTAGTAGCACCTTTTGATTCAAAAATTGAAAGGACACTATGTAGACAAAGAAGGCGTACACCACAACAAGAAGAAGAAGAGATTCATCAAACAGAGAGAATCGCAATAGAGCTACCTTTTGAAGAAAAAATGACGAAAATCGAAACAAATAGGCGAGTTCTAAGGGATTTTGCTCTACCGTGAACTCAAGGATCCCAAACAAGTATAGCATGGCCGACGGTAAACGCTAATAATTTTGAGATTAAACCATCATTAATCCAAATGGTGCAACAATCTCAACTTGGAAGTAATGCCGTAGAGGATCCAAATGCATACTTAGCCACATTTTTGGAGATATGTGATACTATTAAAATGAATGGAGTTAGTGAAGATACAATAAGGTTAACGTTGTTGCCATTTTCATTAAGAGATAAAACTAAAATTTGGCTACATTCTCATGTCCCTAATACCTTTATCACTTGAGATGATTTATCTAGGGCATTTTTGAATAAACATTTTCCACTGGATAAAATAGCTAAGGTTAAAATGGATATCACTAGTTTTAGTCAATTTGATGGTGAATCATTGTATGAAACTTGGGTACGGTTTAGAGAGTTGTTTCCGAGATGTCCAGATCATGGACTTCCCGATTGGCTCATTGTACAAACCTTCTATAACGATTTATCTATCTCTACTAAAACGATTATTAATTCAGCCGCAGGTGGTGTTTTAATGGGTAAATCACCCGAAGAAGCTCGAAGTTTGATTGAAGAAATGACGGCCAACAACTACCAATGGGCTAATGAAAGAGGTAATGCAAGACGACAAGTAGATATGATTGAAACTAATGCAATCAATATGCTGAATGCTCAAATGAATAATATGATGCAAATGTTACGTCATCAAATCGGATGTGGTCCGAGTTCTTCTACTCATGCATATGTTGCTTGTGTTCCTTATATGGAGGAGAACACGATTCTAATGAGTGTGTTGATGTTGAGTAGGCTCAATTTGTTGATAATTATAATAGGAATGCTCAAAACAACCCATACTCGAATACACATAATCTCGGGTGGAGAAATCATCCCAATTTTGGATGAAAGGAGTAAGGCAATCCTCAAAGGCCCAATAATTCACCGAGATTCCAACCAAGGAAACAACAGACAAATACTAAACCGGATTAGAAGATTGCGATGAAAAAATTGGTAAAAGGAACATCGAAAAAGTTTGAATGAATAGAGGGACGATTGGACCAATTGACCGGGATGCATAGAAATTTGGAGGTTCAAATTGGTCAAATCACCAACTCTATTAACAATATAAACCCTGGAAAATTGCCAAGTAAAACCGAAGTCAACCTAAGAGAGCATATCAATGCTATCACTCTTAGAAGTGGTAGAATAGTTGAGGGGCCTAATGTTGGCAATTCAAGTGGTGAACAAGATAAGGAGCAGGCAGTTGAAGGGGAGAAAGAAAGTCGATATGATCATGTTATCATTGATATTGATGCACTTCCCCCAAGTTAAATTCTAATGTGATTTCTTTTCCTAACAGGTTGAAGAAAGATGACAAGGATCAAGAGTTCGAGAAGATCCTTAAAATTTTTAAACGATTGTACATTAACATTCCTTTCATTGATGCTATTACACAGATTCCCTCTTATGCACGTTTCTTGAAGGATATCATGTCAAAAAAGAGAAAATTGATGGATAATGAGACGATAGCATTAACTGAAGAATATAGTGGATTGATTACGAACAAATTCCCTCCAAAATTGAAAGATCCAGGAAGCTTTTCTATTCCTTGCACTATTGGTCAATTGTATTTTTCTTCTACTTTATGTGATTTAGGTGCGAGTGTATCGCTTATGCCACTATCAGTTGCCCGGAAATTGGAACTTCAAGAGCTTAAAGCTACCAATATCACATTGCAGTTGGCGGATCGTTCAATTACACATCCAATTGGTATTTTAGAAAATGTGCTCATGAGGGTAAGAAAATCTATTATACTTGTAGATTTTATTATCTTAGATATTAAGGAAGATATAAAAATCCCAATAAGTTTAGGAAGACCATTTTTAGTCACTGTACGGACTATAATCGATGTGAAAAAAGGTAAGCTTATATTTAGGGTAAATGGTGAGGAATTGGAGTTTAATTTAATCAATAAAGATGGGAGTATAGAGTCTATTGCTCTTGTTTCTAAGATGCCATGTGACGTAAGGATTAACCAGGAAATGAATAAAGAAGTCAAATCTATAAATTTTCTTGGTACTAATTTTCATGGTATAGGAGCAAAGGAGGCAAGGTCAAGGACTGAAGTTGGCTTAATAAGTTCACCATTCCATGAAGAAATAGGTGAAAAGTTAAGTTGGCTCGAAAAAGGCAAGCAAATTCTACTTCAAGATGAATTCGAGCCTTTATATGACAAATCTAATACTCCTCCTTGGTAATTGAGGAAGTGGGACGATGGTGATACATGCACGGCTCGTCACACGATGGAATGGCTCGGGAGTTTCGACCCGTGGGGAGAAAATCACTCCCCAATAACATAAAATGAGCAAAATCTTTTGAGTCGAACCAACGACTATAAACAAAAGTGCTAGTTGGGAGGCAACCCAATGTTTTTGTTAAAGATATTAATTTGGTATGATTTTATGTTTAACGCATGTAATTAAGTTAGTTTGTTGTTTATGTATTATAGGTTTGGTAAATGGAGACAAAGGTGACCATTTGAGGTGAAAAAGTCGAAATTTGATCAAAGAACTCAACCCCTCGATTTGTGTTAAATGAGTGTTTGATCCATTAAAAAGGGATAAAATGCATGTTTTGATCATTTTACATGTGCTTGCGATGATAATTTTGGCAAAAGAATGATCTAGGATGCATTTTAAATTTTTGGGATAAAGTGTATAAATTTTGAGAAATGGAAGTTTCTGCAAAAAAAATTGCAGATGAAAACGTGACTGCAGGCAAAACACGACTTCAGTCGCGTATTGCCTAAGTCGTGTTTTCAATTCCGCATTGTCATAGAAGAAAACGTGACTTCTAATACGCAACTGAAGTCGCGTATTGCATGAAGCCGCATATTCAAATCCGCACCAAATCATTGCATGAAACCGGGTATTCAAATCCACACCAAATCAACAGAAAATATGCCTTTAAATATGCGATTGAAGGCGCGTATTCCAACTCGCGTATTCTGTACTTGGTACAAAATAGAAAATGCGAGTTTTACTTTCACTTCAATTCTTTCTTCTTCTTCTTCTTCAACCCAGTCGCGTATTCCCTTCTTTTCTCCACACAAATTCTCAAATCTCCATTATTACTCCATTTCCTTGCTAAAAAACATCAACCCAATATCTTTTGATCATGCTTGAGTCTTTCTAACAGATTGAAATTCAAGATAAACACATAAAAATCGATTTCCTAGAAGATTGGAGGCTAGGGTTCTTAGACTGACAATTCTTCAATTGGAGGTCAATTGGAGTGAATTTCATAAGGCTTGGTGCACAATCATCATCTCCAAACATCCTACTACGTAATTGAGGTAAGTTTCTTCATCAAAGTTTTGTATTTTAGAAGTTGGTATTTTTCAATTTTCTGAATTTTTTGACATCTTCTAATTTCGAATCTTTGATGCATATTATGGATGTTTATGGCCTCTACTATGTTTATTATGATTTTTTAAGCATGTTTAGATGTTTAAATGTAGCAATTAACGGATTATTAGCTGTTCACTTTTGTAAATTGCTATATTTGAAAAAAATTGGAAACGTTGCTTAGATGGTTATTGAACCCTTGCAGATGGTTGATTATTGTATAAATTGGTTTGTTGATGATGTTTAAGCATTTGCATTATATATAGTGAAAAATTTGGATGATTTTGTGAGTTGTTAGGATAATTTTTGTTTAACCATGTTTATAGCTAATTGCGCATTATTGTTGCTAATTACCGATTGCTATAATCATGACTAATGCTAATTTCACTGATTGAAATATAATTGTTGCATATTGTGATTAAGTTGGTGATTTTGGACAATTTTTGGTATGATATATGTCCCTTCTCGTAGGGTTGTTTAAGTATGTTTATTTGATTTCTTATGACTTGGAGGGATGTATTTGTGGTTATTTGAGTCAATTCATGTTAATTAACGTCAAAAATATGAAATGTGTCTTAGTACATGTGGATAATTGAATCCTTTTTATTAGGTACTATGGTTAGAGGAAAACAGGTTATATATTCGTCCTCCAGTAGTGATGATATGGAGGTTAGTGAGGAGGTAGAAGTAAGTGAGGAGGAGAGGTCACCTTCTCCTCAACCGGTTAGAAGACAACTAGGTGAGGGCACTTCTCGTAGTGCCGAAGCATCAGTCTTCGACAGTGCCAGGTTTTCTACTTGAAGGAATCAAGAGTGGCACGAGAAGCACGCTGATTTGGAGTTCCTTTTTGAGATGCACGTGAGTCCAGAAGTTGAAATGGTTTATCGCATCTCGGAGGCATTCGATCAACTTGGTTGGGCGTCGATTCTCACCTTGCCGACTTACTACTATCCGGACTTGGTGCGCGAGTTCTACACCAACATTGAGTTTAAAGCACACCATAGTGGTGAGATGGTGGAATCTTGGGTGCGTGGGAGACGTATAGTCTTGTCACGTGAGCGCCTAGCTGCTATATTAGGGTGTAGTGATCAAGGCCGGGCGGCCGACTTGAAAAAGAGATTCGTTGTACCAAATAGGCGGTGGGATTCATCATAGGCCATGAATAGATTTGGTTTTGAGTACCAACCTTTTCGATTCTCAAGAAAGGAGACAATGTTGGCGAGTGTTTTCGAACCTCGCCACCATCTCATTATCTACATGATGGCCCACAACGTCATACCTAAGAAGACGGGGCATACGGAGGTCCGCAAATGTTTCACAATCGAAACTGCTTCAACGCTCGGATTCTCCTGCCGAACATCATCATTAGTCATATCAGGTCTACAGCGAGGCGGCGGACAACTTCGTTCAAATTGCCATTCCCTCGTCTCTTCTCTTTGGTGTTCGAGCATTTTGAAGTTAATTTACAAGGTATATGGCGGCAATTTGTTACGCTTAGAACTGAATTATTGGCTTTTATCGTTCGTTGTCTAGGTATTGGCATGGGAAAACATCCCTCGACCTGGTCGGGAAAGACGACAAAAAGGCACGACATGCTCAAAGAGAAGCCGGGCTGTCTACCGTGGCACTACCACCTCCTCCGCCGGTGCATTCCTCCCAATCCAATTGGCAGCGACTTTTTGGATGCTTGGACGACATTGAAAACCAACTTGCCGGAATGAGCACCCGCCTACTTCGCATTGAAGATCATCTCAACATCCATCCATATCCCACGGGCGATGAAGATGACGACGAAGAGGATGATTGAAGCCGCACTTCTAGATTCATCTTTTGTTTCTTTTATTTCTAGTTCTTTTAATTTTCGTTTTGACGGATGTTTAGCTTGTCCTTTTTTTTCTTCCATTTCATCGTTGGAACAGTGTGAGTAGATTTTATGTATTTTGGCAACGGTTCGTGATTCATGGTTGATCTAGATCTCAGCCATTGTACTCGGGAGTACTTCTTTCTAGCTTTTGTTTCTTTTCTTTCCCTACACATTGAGGACAATGTGTATTTTAAGTGTGGGGGAGGAAATGTGTGTTTACTTGTAGTATTTTTGTATTTAATGTTTGGACATGTTATTGGAAATATTTCTTGCGCTTAAATGCTGTTAATTTTGGGTTTGCTAGCAGGGAATTGAGTCCATTTATAAGGGAAAACTCTGTCAAATTTTTTTCAAAATCTTGTCCAAAATTGCAAATTTGCCCAAAAAAGTTTAAAATTTTTTCAATTATATCCAAGGGGTAACAAATACCATACTAGGAATACCTCAAATTCCTTCTACTTTTGAGAGATATATATGTGACTTAAGAACTTCTTTTCTTAATTAATTTGGAAATGATTATTATGTGATTATAATTTTTGCAATTGTAGGAAAGTATATCGTGCAAAGTGGAGATAATTATGCCTGCATTCTGCATATTTGATGAAATTTCTTCTTTTTACTTGATTTTACGTAGTTAAGTGATAAATATGGTCAATAATTATAACATTCTTCTCATGATTATGCTTTTGAGGGAATGTTATTATCTTTGCTTTGGAAAAAATGAAAAAAAATGAAAAAGATAAAAAAGAAGAGAATAAGAATTATTCTACTCCAATGGTTCTTGTACTTAGTAACTGGAAGTCTTCATCTAAAAATGTCGACTTTCACATAAAACGGTACTCGAATTAAGAGTATGCAAGGCAACTTGAACATTTGAAAAATTGAGTAACCGGTGATTTTCATCTAAAATTGTTGATCCTCGTGTTAAAAGTCATTTTCATAACTTGAGTAATATTTAAGTATATTATATGAATAAATCCCTCTCTAAGTTGAATAAGAAGATGATCATGGGATTAGTTAGCATTTTTATTGACCATATGAGTTACTTGCTTGTGAAATTGGGTAAGGATAAGAAATTGACTTGAACTTGTTATAATGGCGGTATAATTGACTCTCCTTTACTTGATATTATGAGTACTTGAGGTTAATGAAGTGATTACATAATGGTTGTTTACCTTGTTTTTGAGAAAAGAAAGTTGAATGGCGCACATATGTTTATGTTCAAAATGTTGGATCATTGTTGATATGTATTTCTTATTGCTTGAGGACAAGCAATGGTTCAAATGTGGGGGTATTTGATAAATATATATTTTACGTGTTTTTAGTGTGATTTATTAGTTAGTTTTGGTGTGTTTTAACTAGTTTTATAACTAATTAACTAGGGTTTTGGTAAAAATATACATTTTGTGGTTTAAATGGCAAACATTGCATTTTTATAGATTTTAGTGGTAAAAATTTCATATTTTTGTAGGTTAAATGATTCAATCATCAAATGGGGTGAATTGAGAAGATAATTGGATGATAATTGATAATTTGAAGTGCTTAAAGAAGACATGAAGTGCAAATCATTCAAATGAAGAAATACAAGTGAAGACAGTTTTGACATATCTTCGTATTTCATCAATATCTTGAGCTACACGCATCGGATCGAGGTGATCTTTATACCATTTTGAAGTTAAGAGATAGATCTACATTTGGCATGAAGAAATCGAAGTCCAATTCAGTTATTTCCTGGTCAAAAATTCTAAACATAGAAGCTTATTTGTATGGTCGAGAGCTGAAACAGGGGATTGACCAGTCGATAGTATTTCGATCATATCTCAGGCCATAGAGCTCCAAATTGGATGATTATTGAAGCATTGGAAAGCTAACTCAAGGGGCTACAACTTTCATGTTTTTTACAAAAGCTATTTTGGCCTCCATCATAGAGAAAACAGCAGTTGAAATGAGGACCAAATTCACAGAAGTGAATACGCGACTTGAGTAAACGTGGGTGAAGTCGCGTATTGTAGCCTGATTTCAGCAACTTGCTCAGCCACTTGCCTTGTTTTCACACTACTTTCCAACTATAGTTGGAGAGAGAATTTTGGTTCCACATGCTTCTGATGCAAAAAGGAAGAGGAAAGAAGCTTTATGTCTTGTCCAAAGCCCACCTTTTTGACTCTCTTAACAATTAGATGTTAGAATTATTAGAAGAAAAGAGTAGAACATATTAGAAGTAGCTCATATCAGATTTTAGCATTAGAACTTAGAAGAGAGTCTTATCTTGTTCTCTCTAGCTAACACTTTTTGTGAGAACAATTGGAGATTTCATTGTACACCATTTTGTTGAAGAAATTGAAGATCATTGGGAGCTTCTTCATAATTTTGGCTAAGCTTTCCGTTTCTATCTTTAACTTGTGATTCATGTTATGTTCATGCAATGAAACTATGTGTTTTTTTTGTTATTTCTTACATAAGTAGCTAAATTTTTAGATCTAAGAAGTAGATGAAACTTATGACTATTTGATATGAAGTGAATATGATTTACACTTGTTACATCTTGTATTAACTTGTCTATTTGTGTATACTTATCACTTGTTGTTACTTGATCACCAATAACAAGCTCTTAGGTGTTATTATTCAATGAAAATTGGTAATAATGATGGAACAACATGAATAGAACTTGAGTAGTAGACTCATGAGAATAGAGGTACACTTAAGTGGATTAACTTGCATTTCATGAAGGACACAAGAGTAGATCTAGTTATTCACCATGAGAATAGGGAAAACTAGACTATATCTAGGCCATTTCATCATGAGAATGAGATTTAGTAATATTGGAAATGAATCCCTAGTTAAACAAGAGTTGTAATAAGAGGTAAATCTATTCATTTGTGTTGTTTACGCCATAAGTGGAATCTATATCCCTAGATTCCAGTTTTTGGTGAATTTTCTCCTTTATATCTTGCAAGAATCTAGTTAGAGTTAGTTAGTTAATAGTAGCTATAACTTTTTCTACTCCAATTTATTGTTAGTCTAAATAATAGAGTAAGTAAAGACCTAGTACTTGAGAAATCACTCTCCGTGGGATCGACCCGATATTTGCCCTGAACTACTAATTTGACATGTATATTTGCAGTCCAAACGGGTAAAATTTGGTATTAAACTTGTACTTATATCAAAAATCCGTCAAGAAAAATCACACTAAGCATTCTAGGATGTTTTGTAGTGTTCAAACCACTATCAATGTACTTTTACTCATTGAATTCAAGGCTAGTTGTTATAATTAGTATTGAATTGAGGTTCCATTGTTAGTGATTCATGGATTGGATTTCAACTTCATCCCTTTAGATGTTCTAACCATTACTTCCTTTGTTAATCTTTTGGTTAAACGATCAGTCAGGTTCACTTTTGATCTTACAAAGTATATGGTTATCACACCATTCGTGATCAAATCTCTTACTAAATTATGCCTTAATCCAATGTGTCTAGATTTGTCATTGTACACTTGTCTATGAACTTTTGCAAGCATAGCAGCGCTATCACAGTGTATGAAAATTTCATAACCAATCGGCTTCTTTACTAGTTGAAGTCAAAGCTATAAATTCAGCTATCATGGTGGAGTCAGTTATGCATGTTTGCTTCTTGAATGCTCAAGAAATCACTCTTTCACCTAACATAAAGACCCAACCACTCGTTAACGAATGATCATCTTTATTGTCATCCAACTAGTATTCGAATAACTTTCCAATACTTAAGGATTGCCACTGTAGCAAATGTCATAGTTTTTGTTATGTTTTAGATATCTCAAGACTCTAGCACCAATGCTGTTTGCTTGGATTGATTGTGTATCTACTTAACATGCCTATAGCAAAAGCTATATCTGGCCCTGTTTATGTCATTGTATATATCAAGCATCCAATCACTTTGGTGTAATCCAATTGAGACACAGGATCACAAACATTTTAACAAAGTCAATTTTTGGATTAATGGGAGTTAAGGCAGGTTTACAATCTTGATAATTGAAATGACTTAGAATCTTCTCAATGTAATGAGATTGTGAAAGAAAAATTTGTCCTTACTCTCTCTTAATTCTTATTCCTAGGATAACATTAGCCACCCTCATATCCTTCATTTCAAACTTACATGATAGCAACTTTTTGGTCTCACTAACTTGTTTTAAGTCAGTACCAAAGATTAACATATCGCCCACATACAAGAAAATAATGATTTCTTTACTACTCATATACTTGTTATTTGTCCGATTCATTAATCTTGAACCCACTAGCAAGCATTACTTAGTCAAATATTTGGTACCATTGTTTTGGAACTTGTTTTAATCTGTACATGAACTTTACAACTCTACACACTTCGTGCTCTTGTTCAGGTACTACAAACCCTTTAAGTTGTTTCTGTACACTTCTTCATCCAATTCACCATTAAGAAATCCTGTCTTGACATCCATTTGGTTGATTAATCATTTTTGGATTGAAACTATTGCAAGTAGCACCCTTATAGTAGCTATTCAAGCTACTGGCGAGTAAGTATCAAAATAATCAATGTCATGTTTTTGAATAAACCCGTTGGCAGCTAATCTAGTCTTAAACTTGTCTATGGTAACATCCATCTTCAATTTTTTCTTGAAAATCCATTTGCAATCAATTGGTTTGGAATCGGTAGTAAATCCACCAACTCCCAAGTTTTATTGGTCATAATTGAGTCCATCTCATAATTTATAGCCTCTTTCCAAAATGAAGCGTCATGTGACTTCATTGTTTCATCAAATGTTTTAGGATTGGCTTTGATATTAAAGCAATAAGTAATACTATTACTTATTTCATACCTTGTCCCTTCAACAAGGTAAGTAACAAATTCTAAGCCAAAAGACTTCGCCTTTGTAGCTCTTTTCCTCCTTCTTGGTTCAATGATTTTATTTTCATCATTTAAACTATATTTAGGTGATTCATTATGGTTTAGCATATTGTCAATTTCTTTAGATATAGGGATGAATTTTTTCTCATCAAAAATAGCATCTCTTGATTCAATGATCGTGTTAATTGAGATTGAATCATTAGACTCTATTACTATGAATCTATAGGCCTTGCTATTTTGTACATATCTTAAGAAAATGCATCAACACCTGTCTTACCTAATTTCCTTTTTTTAGATTCAAGAACTTTGACAATGGCTGTGACGACCCCACCTCCCCTTAGGGCGTACCCTAGGATTTAGCGAGTCGCCTGCCCAACTCTCGCCAGGACTCACTCACTAGCACTCGAGAAAACCATCATCCATTGAAGATAAATACCACAACAAGTTCAAACTTCTTATACATATACATTGATGTTCACCCAGATACAAGGCTTCCACATGCCATAATACTTTAAAGTGCTACAAGTCAAGTACATACAACCCTAATCGGGTGTTAACGCGAGTACAACTTCAAAACTCAAAACTACTAGACTACACTAGTCGTTGCAACTCTCGCGCCTAACTCGTACCTCCTGTAAGGAAAACAAATGGCGTGGAATGAGATAAAAGCCCAGTGAGGTTCCAAATATCAAATTAATCATCAAATAACGTAGAAGCAGCACAATAGTGAAATAGTAAGCAAAACAAGTCAAGAAATGAGTAATAATTCTTCATATAGCCAAACAATAACCATTCGTATTTCACAAGGATACAGTTGCTCATATATCGGCTCCACCATGGCTTGATCAATTGGTAGTCGACACTCCGTCAACTTTCAAGTGAGGTAACTAGTCCAGTAGAACACTACTTAACTCCAATCTCCGTCCACCGACCAAACCCCCTTACCGGGCCCGAACTCCACAATAAACACTGGTGGTAATACTCGAGTATACTGATTAGTTGAGGAGATAACACTCCACTCGACAACACTAGATACCCATGGTTTGTTATCTAATCGACCAAACCCTTGCCGGCTCGACTCGATTAACTAGCCAATGGGGTTTGGGTTCCCAAGTAGTCACTATAGTCGATGACCAATCGACTTAGTCAAGAGAAAGTACGGAGACGGGAATGAGAGGTACCTCCCACTCGTATCGAGTGTGGTACATACTGCCGCTCAGCACTTACTTACAAGTCAAGCACAAGTACAAATACAAGTACAGGTCAATGCAAATCAAGTCACTTGTATAAGCATAAATGAAATATCAAGTATTTAGTTGAGTTAGGTCAAGTGCGATAAAGTACACACTTGCCCGACCAAACTAAGCAAATCTTATCCGATCACGTTGGTAAATCAAATATCAAGTTCAATCATGTATTTGGAAGCACTCACCAAAGATTTAGTGCTTGTCAAAATCACGTTCAGGTGTAACTCCGTGGTCGGAGTCCAAATCTGCGATACAATATCATTTAAAAGCTTGAAATCAACTAGGGTTCGAAACATAGGAGTTTCGCTTCAAGAAGATCAAGTAAATGAAACTCATTTAGATAGGGTTCATGTTACGTATCCAACTCTAGAGAATTCATACTCGCTCTTTTGGTGTTGCTAAAGAAGCAACTAAAACTTTGGAATTCGCATTTGAGTCTACAAGACGAGGAAAACATATTCCGAGTGGTCACTACTTTCATTTTTCCAAGGGTACGAGTTTCGGCCAAATTTCAGCTTATATACCTCTATGAAAGAAGACTCGAATATCATAGACAATCCAAGTTCAATTTGACTTCAAATCTTCGCTCAAGTCGCGAGTACACACGCCTAAATTTCGAGTGAAAATTTGGGCGGCATGCCCTTTGTATTTAGCTATTTTCCAGCCATTTATGGCTTCATTATTTTCCTCAATTCAGCCCAAATTCAGACATAAGCAATCTTAACACAATAGCCCTTCAACTAGGCTCAATGTCATCCAAACACAAGGCAATTCTAGCAAGTAAGCTTCACTTGGAAATTCGAAAATGGTGGCTACAAGCTAAGTACAAGTTTTGACCGCTTTAATTAAGGTAACTTGTTAAAAGTGTAAAATTTTGAGGAAAGGAGAGATACATTAGCGAGAGAAGTTCAATAGGGATACATTTGAAGTCAAGGAAGTGGAGAAATCAAGGTAAGAGGTTGGAAGTAGGCCGTCCGAGGTTTTAAAGTCAAGAAGCCCGTTTCTATGTTTCAGGAATCTACTAAGATGAATAGTAACAGTAAACTTTAAAAAATTCGCAACTCGAGTTTCACAAGTTAAAAAAATTATGAAAGTTATATCGTTGTAAAATAGATTTTTAGTACTACCTTATCCCAGAAGGCACTTTTCAGAGATTCAAATCACAAATAGGCCAAATATTCGATCCAAGTCAAAAATTCATTTTCCTGAAGAAACAGGACATTGAAGCAGGACAGCCTACTTTGAGGAGTCACGGACAGCAGTACATATGGAGGAAAAATATGAAATTTTTACAGAACAAAGGCCCATGAGTCTAGTTTCAAATGCCACTGACGGCACCTCAATCGGATGTTTCTACACCAAGATATAAGCATTTTACTGAGACTGGTCAGTGAAATCCGAAAATCTGGAAACTTATTTTGCACTTGTGAAAAACTCCTTTTTCTCTTTTAAAACCACAAGACTTGTTTTCAAACCACCCATACACTTAAGTATGACATTCATACCAGAAATTTTAACATAATTTAAGCATCAAATTTCAACAAAAAGCAAACGTGAAGCTCGGCTCTTCCTCTCTCCCATTTCGGACAATTTCAAGCTTTCACAAGAGTTACTTCAACTTTATTGCTGCCCAATCTCACCTCTAAGCCAGCAATTTGCTACCAAGATCAAAGACAACATGCTACATATCATACTAAACAAGAAATATAACATTTATAGCATGACTTCCTAGTGGAAACTCTTCAAAAATTCACACTAAAAAGCTGTAAATTGAGCTCATGTTTCTCCCTCGGTCAAATCTGGAAATTTCATTTTAGCAACCACCAGCTCACATGGATGCTATATTTACACCAAGCTTCATCTATCAAAAGGGATTCAAGGATTCCCTAGCAACTTGCAGCAAAACAAGAGCCAAAATCTAGGAAACAAAAGGTCATTCCTAGTTCAATCCAAGTTGGAAAATTTCCAGCAATAAAGCAAGTCTCTACAACCTGTTTCTACCTCAGTCCAACCTCATCCAAACATACATCAAAAGCCCTCTAAAACATGTGAAAGAAATTGAAGTTCCAAGTCATGTTACCTTTAAAACAAGCTAGAAGTTAACTCCCCTGTTTTGGTCCTTCTACTCGATCAAGCAAGCTGGAAATGGAAGTAAGACACAAGCTTCCTTTCAGTTTTCTCTCTCTGGTTCCTCTTGGCTGAAGTGGAAGCAAAACAAGAGAAATTTCCTTGTTTTCTCTCAATCTTCTCTTGGTTGGAAGGTTGGAGCAGGAGACAACCTTTCCTCTCAACTCTCTCTACTCTCTCTCGGCTAAAGTGGGACAAAACAAGAGACCAGTCTTGTTTGTTTTGTTTTCTTTCTCACGGTGGTAAAGCTGAAGAAAAGAAACAAGAGGAACTAAGTTTGGGCTGGTCAACTCTTACATGCTACTTGGACTTGGTCAAAAATGGAGGCAATGGAGAAACACCTCTCTCTCGGTTGGGAAATTGGAGCAAGACAAGGAAAAAAAATCCCTGCAGCCTTTCTTGACTTTTTCCTACTCTCTTGGCTGGAAAAATGAAGAAGGAATATCTCTCACCTTCCCTCTCTCTAGAACCGGCCAAAGCAAGAGAAAAAGAATGAGGAATAGGGCTGCATGAAGCTTCAATTGGATAGATATAACTCTAGTCTTGGTCAAGGTTGGTCAAGAGTTATTCTAACAATTACCCCTCACTTCGATATTCTCATGTTATGTTCCTACTAATTTCTTATTCTAGTGTTAATTTCTATAAAGGTTGATCCAACACTAATATAGGGTACATCCAAGTTATTTAATCACAAAAAACAAGTAACAAGTAAACACAACACCTTCAATTCTAAAACAAAAATATGAAATACCCAATAAATTTTGGGCTCTCACAATGGCTCTACAACCCCAAACTCTCAAATATTTGAGATTCGGCTTTCGTTTGTACCAAAGTTCATAAGGAGTTATAGAGATCCTTTTATTTGGAACTCTATTTAATGTGTAACAAACTGTAAGTACAGCTTCTCCCCAAAAACCTTGACTTAAACTAGAATTTGATAGCATTGCATTCACCATTTCCATAACTACTCTATTTTTCCTTTCAATCACACCGTTTTGTTAGGGTGTGTATAGAGCAGTGACTTCATGCTTACTACCATTGGACTCGAAAAATTTCTTTTGATAATACTCACCACCACGGTCTGTTGTCAAACATTTAATTAAATTGTCACATAAAAATTCTACTTCTGTTTTGTATATCTTAAAGATATGCATGACTTCATCTTTTGAATGTAACAAATATACAAAACAAAATCTAGTGCAATCATCAATAAAGGTGACAAAATTCTTGTTTCCTCCTAAACATACAGTACCATGCAAATCACAAATATCACTATGAACAAGATCTAATTTGTTTGTTTTCCTTTCAATCTTTTGAAATGGCTTTTTAGCTATTTGTTAACATGCATGTTTTACATTTACCATCCTCCTTTTGGAAACATTTAGGCATGAAATCAAGTTTGATCATATCATATATCCTCCTATAATTAACATGCCCAAACCTATTATGCCACAAAGTGGTAGTAGACTCAAGCACATAAGCAAAAGAAATATTCTTATTCAACTTATTAATAGGATGACATTTAGTTTGAACATGCCATTACATATATAGCACTTGCCTACAAACATACCACCCAGAAGAGTACAAATTTATCAACCCCAAATACAAGTTTAAATCCAAAATATTCATCAAACTACTTGAAACAAGATTCTTTCTCACTTCCGGAACAAACAATACATTTGTAAGAGTTACAACATGTTTAGATGTAAACTTTAAATCTACTTCCTCAACCCCTTTAAATAGGAGTAGTCACTATAATTGCCCATGTATACAATGGGTTGTTCATCATCACTTCTTTCAAAGACTTGAAAAAGTCCTTGTTCTTGCATATACAGTGGGTAGAACCAGAATCAATCCACCAAGAAAAATTTTCCTCAACCATATTGAGTTTAGAAATCATAGTCACAACACTCTTTACTTAATTGTTTGAAAAATCGGGGTTTTCTAGCTTCTTTTTTTTTTTTTTTTGAGAAGCTTGCATTCATATTTGTAATGTCTTTCAGGTAGAACTAGAATCAATCCATCAAGAAAAATTTTCCTCAACTATGTTGACTTCAGAAATCATAACCACAAGACTCTTTACTTCATTGTTCGAAGAATTGGGATTCTCCATCTTCTTCGTTTTGAGAATCTTGCGTTCATAGCTGTAATGCCCTTTCTTCTTCCAATGATACCATTTCCCCTTTTTCTTCCTTTTCTTGTTCTTGTTGGATTGATTCTTCGATTGATTGGATTTGTTGTTACCCTTGGACTTACTTGTTTGTCCCTCTTCAACCACATTCACTTGGACGTAGGATCTTTATTCTCCTACATTCTAAACTCTTCCCCAACACAAAAAGAAAAAAGTTAGCAAGACTTTCAATAGTGATTTCTCCATTTTTGTGTTTGAGATCTCTCCTGAAATCCTTCCAAATGGATGATAGTTTATGAATTATGAAACCATCAACAATTGTTTCATCCATGAACATATTGTGTTGAGAAAAATGATTAAGCATCTTTTCAAGTTCAGCAAATTGATTCATAACATGAAGCCTCTTGTCTATCATTTTATAGTTAAAGAAACTAGAGACAAGAAATTTCTTACTTGTTGCATCCTCCCTCATGTACCTTGTTTCTAACTTGTCCCAAAGTTTCTTGGCTATTGTCACCGAATGATAGACATCAAAAAGCTCGTCTCTCGTTCTATTGAGAATGTGTCCCCCATAGATCTTATCATCCATGTCCCATTTTTGCCTATTGTGGATGTCATCCAACATCTTTTTTTCATCATTTGTTGTAGGCCTTAGAGTAGTTAGAACGTACACCACTTTGAGGACACAAGAAGGAAATGCACTTGCTTCTTTCAGTAAATGAAATTGCCTTCGTCGAAACGGTCAAGTTTAACAATATTGGAAGCCAAATCTTTTAAAGTGCTTGCCATTTCAAGGGAGGAATAAAGCCTTAAGATTGTTACAAAAACAACAAAGAGAATACTATAATATGGCTGCAAAACTAACAAGAAAAAGGCTTCGTATCGTGATTACAAACCACTTTCCTTAACCCTTTATTCGTTCACTATAATGTGTAAAACAAGAATGAATACTCTCTAGAATAAGATGAAATTTGATTGCAAAACTCTGCACTAAGTTGTTACAACCCCCAGAACAAAGAAGAGAAATACAATATTTTTCTAGAGTTTGTAGATCTTTTTTGTTTGCAGCCAAAAGACCACAAATTGGCCCATTTAAATAAGGTTTCATATCTGCTAAACAGTTATTAATCATTAAAAATATGTATGGAGTAGTATCTCTTCAAATGATGGTTGGAACCCGTTATGAATGAAACGGAGAATACTACTTCTAGAATTTTGTCCAGATTTTCAATATTTGAAAATATTCTAACAACCTGAATATGGTAGTGGCGGTCATGGTAGAGGTGGCATTTAATTTATTAGTGCAGAGATAATCGAGATAAAAGAGTTTTTGTGAAAACTGGAAGCAAGTGCTTCAAACAACCCTTGTTTGTGCTCCTTTATCTTTCTAATCCGCTCTCGCTAGAAGGGAATCTATTTCAGCAAGTTCCATCAGGTGACTCGCTTGGAAGCTGGGGTGCGTCTGGTGGTCTTTTGTATAAGAGGAAGGCAACGCTTACTTTTAGTACCTTTTTCATCGAACAAGAAATATCCTAAAAAAAGGAAAGGTAATATCGGTATCTGAGAAGAACGTATCTCCAGAATATTAAGGTTCTTTGTTGCCTCTTGATTTTTGTTTTCCTTTCAATATTTATTTCTGTGATTTCTTTCCTGAAATTTTCTCCCGCTTGCATCTAAAATTCTAAGCAAGTATCTGTTTAATTTTTTCCCGAAATTTCTGTTCAAGTTTTCTATCTTGTTAAAAGTGTTGCTGCACGTTTACATTTGGAGGAGTTCATGTGCACTTTTGTTGGTAGTTCATCAAAATTTTATGCCTCTACTTGTCTCCAATGAAATGCATGGCCTTGCTTTAGCTAAAAAGGAGATTGTCAGTGACAATGTTTATTGCAAAATCATAATGTTAGAAGTTTTTCAAAAAAAAATCCCTTTACACTGATGTTGAATTTTATAAGCCCCTGGAAAACTGGAAAGTTAAGAAAGTTGTTTTGACAATGACATTACTGATATTTGAGATATTTGAGAGGATTGGTTATCCTTTTAGACAAATTTTCTGGCTAGAACGTGGTCTCCTATGGTTTTTGGCATGCTTCTTTCGTATTCTATGGATTTTATCTATACTTTGGAGATTTAAGTGAGATTTAACTTGTATAGACATTTTGCTTTTATATTAACAAGATGCTACCTTAGGATTCACTTTTGTTTTTATCTTTGTTGACTATGGAAGATTTATGTCGTTATTAACCTCTTAAGGACAGAACAAGTACATAGGATGTCTAATAACCTTCTATATAAGAAAGGTATATTCTTCTAATTCTCCTGTAATAACTATTTTAGGTGATTTTATTTTTCCAAATGAAATCCACTTTTTCTCCCATTTTGTACTTGACTCAGCAAAAAGAGAAATCAAATTCTGATTTAATTCTGTGTAATATTTTTGCACTCTGTGCTATGCAAAGCTTCTTTACTTGCTATCTTTACAGCCTAAAACAATATGCATGTGACGAAAGAGATGTTTCTGCTCCGAAGAAGGTTGATGTATCTGCTTTGCATTTCATTGTTCAATTGTTCTGTTGTAAACATAAGCCAAGTTATATGTTCCAGACTGATTGTGCCTTTTTCTTCCTAATTTTTCGTATCCCAGGACATTTACATAAATTTATAGACCAAACCCAGCATATTTCACATGACATTACATAAATTTTCTTTTGCAGTGAACTTTCAGGTGAGTTCAACCAAGGCAAAAAAACGCGAAAGCATACTAGGGAGGAAGGGATAAGAAACATTGCACAAATTTTCTTTTGAGCCGAGTTTTGACAGCCCCAAATTTGGCTCATAAATTATACAAAATTTCAGGTTTTGGACTTTTGAACTTAAGGTTCAAACTCAACTCACACTATTATATAATTTCGAATTCAAATCGGCCTTGATCATTGCTCATAATTAAATACATAATTATATATAATATATATTTTATAATTATGAATTAATATAAATTATTAACATTTTATGTCATAATATGTATAATTATAAATTATAGATATTATTAAATTTTTATATATTTAATTATACTCATATATGGTATGGGCCTTTATTGGGCTTGAATGGCATGGCCCAAGCTCGGCTCGTATATAGTTTGGCCCTAATATTTTAGACCTAATTTCCGCTCAATCGAATTAAAGATTAACCTCAGTGAACTTTTTTCAGACCGAACAAGTTGAATTCGAGTTGGCTCGACCCTATTAACAACCCTAGTATTCAACAGTTTTAGACTTTAGGTAAGGTAGCAATTATGTTTTTTTTTTTTGTGCATTCCTTATTGTTGCACATTTTATTTCAATTCATAGTACTTGACTTTGGTCTTAAGGGTTAAAGGTTCACTTGTGAATTTTCTATCTTGCTCTTTTATTTGCCTAAAATGATGTTATATTTTTGCTGCCTATGCTTTTTTATGTCATTGATTTGAAACCTTTTTAATAAAACTTTGACTTGTGGATAAACAAATGCTACAAATGTGTATTAGACAAGGGAGGCGATGTTTCTAAAGTTACCTTTTGTTTTATGCTTTAGTTTGCCACTGTGTCGCAATTTCATACTGCTAGATGTCAAGGTTTCTTTTTTCATTTGATTCTGGTCTCTCCAAACATTGATTCTTACTTATTTAATAAGACATGGTGCGGGATTGCAGACTTGTATGGCTTGTCCTCTATTGAAATAACTCATCTATTTGACTCTCGCAATCTCACATAATGGTTTTTAGCTTGTAGAAGAGACTTAATTGTATATATTGTGTTAATATTGGTTAAACCATGATCATGCCGTGTTGTATATCACTGCCAGAAACTTTGATTGAAAGCCACTTGATGTTTTATACTATATTACACATGATTTTATTTTCTTTTCAAACAAAGAGGAAAAATCATAAAGAAATAAAAAAGCACTAACTTTTTTACCTATTCTGTAAATTTCTTTCGTCACAAACAGTCCTAGCTATTTTCATTTTCCCAGAATTAATTTTCCTCCTATCAAAGAAGTCCCTCGTATGGATAATAAATCAAGGTGACGTTATAAGAAAATTCAGTAGGCTAGTGATTGAGGGAGAGAGGACAAGGAAAACAAAATGTCCTTAGTAGAAGATTGGAAGAAACGGTAATGACGTCAATCTTGGTGGCTTTAGCAAATAAAAAATTCTTAAAAATAAGGGTTTTTCTAACGATTGTCTAATGAGCACTCATCAACACATTTAAATTCCATCTAATCTGCCATTTGTGTATCTGTATTAACAAATATTACCCTTTCTTACATTTATACACTTTCTCTAATTAATATCACTTTTCTGAAAATCCAACATCTAATGTACATTTTAACGAGTGCTCAATGGACACCTATTAGACAAATCTTAAAAAAAAAGAGAGAAACTGTTAATCTTATATACTTATTAAATTAAAAGTTGTAGAAGAATAAAGAATAGTCATCCTCAAGTGATTTCTTAGTCCTTTTGAATAGTATTACATCATTAATAACCCATAAAATCTTAAGCCTACAATTTGACTAGTATATTCAAAAGACCATAAATCTATGAAATTAGAAAAAAAAATTGACTGTATAATTCGTAATTAGGAAAAAAACTAAACTGCAAACTATAATATTCATGGAATTTTAAAAAAAAATCATATATTAAATGATAATTAATAGAAGATAATATTGGAATTTTTGACCTCCCACCATACAAATGCACTTAAGACGTTGATAGCAGCCAATAACCCAATAAGCTGTTGACAAAATGCAAGAGTATAATTTCCACAAGTAACAAGTACCAATGGTGGGGGTGGCCAATTGACAACTAGTGATTAGATTATCTGCATGGGAAGAAGATAGAATATTCCAAGTACATGTTCAATTTATATAATATTCCAATTACGTGTTCAATGTACATACATACATATATATATATATATATGTGTATATATATATATATTAGGCAAAGCAATACTGTCGTGCAGCACAGGGACCCAAACGTTAGAACGTTCAACGATGAAATTAAGCTTCACATTACGTAATTGACAATCATTGGACAGTGGCTCATTGCATAGCCCCGCCCCCTTCTTCTTCGTGGGGTCAAACTTCATGACGAACAACGACCGACATGTGACTTGCAGGAAAAATAGAAATGTCCTTCTGATAGAAAAGTCCTGTTCTGACTCTGAAAAAATAGAAATGTCCTCCTGATAAGAAAAGTCGTGTTCTGACTCGCAATCTCCAACATAGAGATAATTAAGCCCATGGTAAGTAACTAACAGGTTTAAGCCACGAAAATTAATATATATAGAGAAATATATAGGGAGAGCGATTCGAAATCCTATATATATAATATTATGCGATTACAATTCCTTGGAATATAAGAATAACCATTTTAAATGCAGATAGCTGAATTGAGCATGGAAGTTGTCTGGGTATACACAGTGATTTCATCTTTTCTTATTTTTCTTAGTTTAAGGTTCCTTTCGAAGCGGCTCCGAAACCTCCCACCAAGTCCAATACCAGCTTTTCCAATAATAGGTCATCTCTACCTCCTGAAACCGCCTCTCTACAGAACCTTCTACAAAATCTCCCAAAAATACGGCCCCATAATTTCCCTCCAATTCGGGAGCCGCCTAGTGGTGGTGGTATCATCTCCTTCGGCGGCGGAGGAATGCTTCACCAAGAACGATGTGATCCTCGCCAACCGGCCTCGCTTTGTTGTAGGAAAGTATTTTGGTTACAACTACACCAACATGACCAGTTCCCCATATGGTGAGCATTGGCGGAATCTTCGCCGTCTGGGTTCGGTGGAAATATTTTCGGCCAGTCGTTTGAACATGTTCTTGTCCGTCAGGAAAGATGAAATCAGACGGTTGCTTTGTGAAACTGGCTCAGAAGTCTCGCCACGATTTTGCTAAGGTTGAGATGAAGTCGAGATTATCTGAGCTTTCTTTGAACATTATTATGAGGATGGTGGCCGGAAAGAGATATTTCGGTGAGGAAGAAGATAACTACGAAGCAACGCAGTTTCGGGGGCTTATCAAAGAGGTATTTAAACGTGGTGGTGCATCAAATCCGGGAGATTTCCTACCGCTGTTAAGATGGATCGATTATGGAAACTTCGAGAAAAACTCGATGAAGCTCTTCACCAAATTTGACTCGTTCTTGGTGGGCTTACTTGAAGAGCATCGCCGCAACAAGAATAGTAATACGATGATCGATCATCTGCTTTCTTTGCAGGAATCGCAGCCAGAATACTATACGGACCAAATCATCAAAGGGATTATACTGGTAAGTATATTCTTTCCCTATTAGTCATTCTTCACCGTTGAGCTGGAATGAGCACTCAATTGAACCACTAGTATATTATTGATAGGTCATGCTTACGGCTGGAACAGACACTTCATCAGTGACTATAGAATGGGCCTTGTCTCTTTTGCTCAACCATCCGGAGGTGCTAGAGAAAGCTCGAGCTGAATTGGATGCTCAAGTAGGGACTGATCGATTGGTCGACGAACATGATCTATCCAATCTTCCTTACCTTCATAACATCATTTCAGAAACACTTCGGTTGTACCCCCCAGCACCAATGCTATTGCCACATGAGTCGTCCGATGACTGTAAAATTGGGGGATACAATATTCCGCAAGGCACAATTTTGCTAGTTAATGCATGGGCAGTTCACAGGAACCCAAACGTTTGGGATGATCCAACAAGCTTCAAGCCAGATAGATTCGAAGGCTTGCAAGTTGAGCCATCAAAGCTGATTCCATTTGGGATGGGAAGGAGATCTTGCCCTGGTTCTGGCCTAGCATGGCGGGTGGTAGGTTTGGCCTTGGGATCTCTAATTCAGAGTTTTGATTGGAAAAGAATTGGTGAGGAGGAGATTGATCTGGCTGAAGGGACAGGAGTGTCCATGCCAAAAGCCAAACCACTAGAAGCCATGTGCAGAGCTCGTGACATAGTTATAACAGGATTGTTTAATCAACGATTAGTTTGTGTTGTTTGATTGAGTTTATGCATGTTTTCTACAAGTAAATTAATGTGCATTGTTGAATTCAGGAATAAAAGTTAACTTGTCTGAGAAGGTTAATCAGAAGGTATGAAGGAAATTAAACCAAGTTATTTTAGTGTTTAGTTTCCTAATTCTTTTTGGTATCTTATTTGTTTAGTTTCCATATTAGATTAGGAAATCTCAAGTCAGTTTCCAAATAAGTTTTGGTTTACAATTATATTTGTTTTAGGAAGCTTTAGAGTCTATAAATACTACCGGTCTAGTAGGTTATTTATTGAAGAGTTGAGTTAAGTTTAGAGAATAAGTTTGATAGAAAATCTCATAGTTGAGATTTGTGAATTGTCGTGAGCGAAAGACTACGACTTAGTATTTGTTATTGTTGATATTTGAGTTTTGGATTAATAAAATTATTGAGGATTTATTGTGTATTTGTTCTCCTCCTCTTCTCACATATTTTTATATCTGTTAGAATTGCTTCCGCTGTTTACACACATTTTGTGTGCCAACAAGGTATGACATAAATTATGATTATCTATCATCTCTGAAGCAGCAAATGTTAACTTATCAGGATGTCTACCATCTCATGATTTAGCTCTGCATTAAGAGTTTTGTAGTTTAATCTAGCGCCCATTGCTGAAACCATTTTGGTGGCAATTAATAGTTCCTGCTATTTATGAACTCAGGTAGAGTTAACATTTGGAGGTGAAAAAGACACCAATCATCTTGAACGCAGACGACCTTTTTACTTCGAATGTAAAAAGTTAAAGATTACAAAATAGGAATCCTTCAAATCCTTATGAGTAGGAAGATCCACCATATTTTTGTCCAGGAATCAACATTCAGAGTCTCTTATGTTGGTTTGCCTTCAACAGAAAGTGAAGAAAGCTCTATGACCCAATAAAGAAGTTTCTGTTCCAAACTTCCATCATCCTTGCCAGTTGTCAATGTAACAAAGCATTCTTTGCTAGTGGTTCTGCTTCTCAAACAACAGGAAGATGCATTATCTAAAGCTTTACCTTTACTTCATGGGAACATGTTGAAGAGCTCAAACTTGCTGAGTTACACCTAGTAATATTTATATTTACAATACTAATCGAGTGAGTGAGAAGAGGAGATCTTGAGGAAAATTTCTGAAACAGTTGTGAACATGGTTCGCCATATCGGTCGATACCGATACGTATCGGTGAGTCGTAACTTGAACGGAGGGAACCAGTACGATACCGATCCCCGAATCGCGGCTATGGACGACTCACTCTAATTCGGCCAATATTGGATCATTCGAGTCCGTGATACATGATATCGGGGCGATATATCCAAATCAACTCAGAGTCGACTCGGATATTTTTTTTAAATTGTGCCTTTTTTGTATTTTTTAATTTTAGTAATTTTTTCAAAATTTTTGAAAACTTTCATGTGTTATAATGTGCGTATCACCCAATATTCAACCGATATGCCGCGACGGATGTAGAACAACCGAGACCGCGACGCGACCACGACCCGCGATGGAGAACCATGGTAGTGAAGGAGCAATAGATAATTAAGCAATACTCTATAGTAGGCACTCCCATAGGCCTAGATATGGCATATTTGATTTTTTATGTATTCTTGTATAATATACTTACATCTTAATGACGAACCAAGCTGAAGAGATACTTTCCTTTGCCAATATCATGCCTAATTTCTCTTCCTACAAGCTAATAAAAACAACTACATGATTCTTTCTTTCATTTGACTTAGAAAGGACAAATAACAAAATGACTGACATGCAATTGGTTTGTTGAGAAATCGCAAATTACATGAACGATATGAAATATCAGTAATGCATTTTCTTCTCTTTTCTCAATAAAATTTGTATGTTTACCTCATGGTAGCTGATCATCTATGCATGCTGATAGCTGCAGCACTGCAGCTAGACTGGCGATGATGAACAACTAGATAGCTACTCATTTTCGTTGTCAATTGTTTAGATCAAGAAACCTTTTCGACAACTTAAATGCAACTTGGATTAGTTTTCCAAATTTCTTACTGGCTTGTGGTGCAAGTGTTGGTTATTAAACTCTGTAAATCCCAAACTAGAAATTTCTCCGGTCTTTTAATCGTGCTTAGACCATGAATGATGTTCATTCTGATTTAATGGTCAAGCGATGAAAATCTTGTCACTGCTTACCTAATGTGGTCCAATGAGTGGTACAGTTAGAAGACTAATAGGACCCGTTTCACCATACACGTGCATATGGCATGTGTGTTGAGGTTCAAGCTAAGATTGAATTTTTCTGGTTCATATGGCATGGTGGAGAGTTCAAGAATGTGGACAACAAGTTTTGGTTAGATGTGGGGATGGTGGTTTCTATTGGACGGATTCAAATGCCTTTACAATATTTAAAATATCTATGGAGTTTGTTTCTATGGCATTGGTAATTTAAGCTCGTTGCAAAAATTCCTAGATGATTGTCAAATTTTTTAATTATTCTTGTATTGAGAATCTGATTTCTTTTCCTGACGTATTCTTCTATCCTTTTAAAATTCAGGCTTAGAGAAAAATAGTTTCTGGGACTTGGAAGTAGAGGAATTGCTTTAGAATTAGATAACTTTAATCCGAATGTCTTTCATGTTATCTTTTTTTTTTTGGTTATGGCTAAAACTTATTTGATTTTTGTAATTGTATCCAATTACCATTACTTTCTTAGTTGAATTTGCAATCCATTTCAAATAATTTCTTCTCTCCATTTCTCAAACAGGGTGCTGGGAAAAGGTTTAAGAAACTACTTTGACACTGAAGTTGCCTTTCATGTAATTTAGAAGTTATTTTTTTCTCAATATTAGATCTTATATATTTACTACTATGTTGTGATTTTTGCTACTGAGGCTTGTATTTTGATTGTGAAGAAAAAGTTTTGTTTCAGCGTCACTTATGGTGTATTGATTTTCTTTTATCTACTTGGTTGAATTCTTATCAAGTATATCATATAGTGATCCCTATCAATTAATTTTTGGCATTTTGTACATGGTCAATGATGAAAAGATGGCTTGAAAAAAGGGTATGGGTATAGGCGCTAGAACAACATATGATGATCTTTGCGTAGTAAGAGGTATTGTTTAAAAATGATGGTGGTTTAAAATTAGGAGTATAGTATGTGCTCTTTACGCTGTCTAGCCTGTCTTAGATTGTTCTTGTCAGGTACTTGAAATATCTTCTTAACTTTTTTTCAACAAAGCATGGCAATGAATTCTAGTGCCTTGCCCGTGGTTTAACCAAAACATGAGCTTGATATTTGTACGTGAGTTTATTCACTTCTCATATGTCTTCTATTGGCGGATTTGATTGACAGAACATGGATAATGGAACATACAGAAGTTAGTAGAGTTTTGATCTTCATACTTTCTTTCTTCCCTTCTCTATAATGTTTTTAAGCAATTAGTCCTTATTTACGATGAACAATCACTTGCTACACAATCTACATCAGCTTTTATGATGATTTAATCACTAATTTGTACTCTCATTCAACTAGCTAATCCAATTCAATATGGTATTTTCAGATGCGTTATGTTCTTAACCTTAATTTATATGTAAGATATACTTATTTCCTTTTCACAACTGTTGATTGATAACTTATAATTAATGATGGTAATTGGAGTGGGTGTCCACGGGCTGGGGGGGGGGGGGGGAATTTCCCACGCCCCTCCCCCCCCCCCAATTTAAAAAAAAACGGAGTAGAGGGCTGGGAAGTATACCCCTTACCCCTCAACCCATTAAAAAATTATATATATGTGTATATATATTTAATTTAATTAGTTACAAATTTATAATAATGATATTATTAGTTAATTATATGTATTATATAATATATATTAGTAGACATAATATAATTAATATTGTCAATTATACTAATAATTATATATGTCTACTAATAGAAATTATTAATTATTTATGCTAAATTTACTAATATATTTATACTGAATTCCTAATTACACTTAACACATTAACACTTTTTTCTCGAAAAAAAAACACAATAATGACTTGATGATTGTATTTGTCTCAAAAGTGAAAACTTTAGTACTTTAATTGTATTTATCTCATCATATTGGATTGTATTCAAATAACTTTTATTTGATTGTTTTTATGAGTTTCCAATGAAAAAATAGTACGTTATCTAGCTCTAAGGCCAGCTCAAGCACCTATTGCTATTCTCCATCCTCACAAGCTCTGATTTGTTAAGATCTTTTTATTCCTGATCTTTTTTTTTTGGGATTATGTTTTTCTATGTTTTCTTCCCAATAAATAATGTGAAGGAGGTGAAGCTTCAAGCCCGCATCAAATATTCAGCGGTTCAGTTTCATCCTTATTTGGATCACTCATTGTTTCGTAAATATGGCCAAAGGGTATTTATAGTCGTGTTAGGTGGAATTGTACGTTGACTTGTACTTGCATTACATGTATTGATGTGCACTTGCATTATGTAGCTGTACATGTAAAATTGCTTATTCTCTTCGTTAAGTTTGTTCATTTACATCAAATCTTGTAAGTTATACAACAGTTCATTCCTAGTCACTGTTATACAACAGTGTATATATATGTATGGACAAGGAGTTAATTATGTTTTGTGCGATTCCGTTTAATTGTTATATATATTTAAATTTTTGACGTATAAATATATTATAATGTTATATAAATATTTTATTTATATACATCACTTTTACTTCAAATATAATAATATAATATAATTGTACATCAAGTAACATAAAAACAATAACCATATTGAACGGCATAGAATTCCAACCACACTAACTCCTTTCCCTATATGTAGACTTTTAAACATTATTGTTGCATGAGGACTGACTTGCAGCGTTACCGTGGTAAACCAAAGCAAGAAGAACCCTGCTCAGCGCCCATAGCAAAGGGAAAGTAGGGCCTCACCTTATTCATCAATTTCAAGCTAAAGAGTGCCTTTATTTCATATACAATCTCGAAGCGAACCTTGAATCACAGGAGTTCAAATCTAAATACGGCCTCCATCTGGGCAAGGAAGGAAACCAAAGACGGATCCATGCAAAGCTCTCAGTTCTTCCAAACGTAAATAGGTACGAATGATGTATCAATCATTTTCAATGCAGAAGCCGACGCAAGAATTTCAGTGAGAGACCAGTTGTAGTGACAGGTTCATGAGTAAGAGTTATTGGTCCTACATTGGTTTGAGAGCAAGAGAAATATTGTGCAGGCTTCCCTTTACTAAATTGAGGTATTAATTTCATGCTTCTACTTTTTTACATATTTTACTTTTTAAAATAGGGGTTTTTTCTTAAATTCTCTGATCTTATAATAATTAAATTCTATTTTGCTTGAAAACGGTGAGAGATTTTTTTGGGACCGAATATGAAATGCAGGTGTCGACAAGGTTGTTTATGTCACAATATTGTTTCAAAGCAGTAAAGTAGAATTGCAACAATGTTCCAGGGAAAAGTGAAATTAAACCTGAACTTTTGGAGGTGCAGTGAAAGAAGGAATTTACCTTGGAACCCTTCGGAATTAAATATCCTTCATAGTTGAAGTCAGTGATAGCCTCTCTGAAACTTGCAGACCCTGGTGAAATTCTCAACACTTCACAAGCAACAGCCCAAGAGTACTTCATCTTCCGTATGTCCTCCCATGTAGGTTTATCATGCAGCTCCTCTCCATCAACAATTTCTTTTTGTTCTTTATGTAGCATATTGAAGTTTATTACAACAAAAAACTATGCCAAATTTCACGAACTTTAATATTGAAATTTCAAAAAAAAAATAAAGGTATTTGTTGAGTTTAAAAATTCAAATAACCAATTCTAATGTTATCCGAACAACTTCCTAGATGACCAGAGTAATATACTTACTTATAACATGAATAATCTAAGGGTTCTTGGCCTAATCAAGTTTAGTTTCCTACATGAGCATCATTCAACATCTTACATTTTGTAACTGGTCATCATATTCGTACATATAGGCTGCACAGCCATATATAGAAGGTTGTCTAACGGTGCTTCTGATCACTTGTTAAAATATGTTTAAAGTGTTAGATTTTTTAAAATGTAAGATTCACTAGAAAAAATGTGTATAAATGCAAGGGATGATAAAATTATTAATGTGTATGTACATGAATTGATAAGGTTAGGTAGAATTTAGATTTGTTAAATAAATGTCCAGTGCCACGTATTAGAAAATCCTTATATTGAATATAAACTTTTAACAGTTAGCTAGTTTAGCCTTTGGGAATTGCCGAAATTATTACCAAGCTTAACATTATGGACAACCGCGTACACATCTGGAAACTCTGCAAGATACTTCATGACGCTAGTGATTGTGCTTTGCATAGTTGAGTAGCTTCCCAGTCATAAAGATGCCAAATTTCTTGCAATGTCCTTGTCGAAAAATAACTGACCATTTTCATCTTTGCCAGGATCAAATGCCACATGAAGTCCATCGCTGAAGATATGAATCATGTCCTGAAAGATCAATCCTTCTTTGCCTGATTGTTTCCTCAATCTCTTTCTGAATATGCCTGGCCGCTGTGATGGCACGATTCAGAGCCTTTCCTGGCAGGTTTATGGGTATTGATCGCAAACCGTTGTCTATGTCCCGCATATCCTTTTGAAGTTTCTTAATTTTTCTTGGATCATTGAAGATTATATTACAGGACAAATTGAACAAGTATATCGCTGCAGCATCACTAAGGCTCACTAGTTTGCAGTTTCAGTGTGCCTGCAAATGATTTTTGGTTGCCTCATCCATGAATCCAATGTATTCTCGACGCACATCTATCTTTAGAATCGATCGAAGAAGTTCACGCAGTGTGTTTGAGTCCTCACTGGAAGCTTCTCCATCTTGGGAAATATTTTCTTTATTGTACTCCGCCGCCAAACTTGGACCAATCTCTTCTCGTTCGAGAACAGCAACTTGGTCCCTTCGGCACCAGAAAAGATCACCACTGTCTCTCCAATCAATGAAGTCTTGAAAATGGTGGACGAATACTTATTCCACCTTTCTGTTAGAAACTTATATGTGAGACCTTGTCGACGTTTGGAAAGGTACTCAAAAGTCTCTCCAATTAGAGGCCAGCCCATGGTACCTGGCAAAGGCTTTGGTTCTCCAACCCCAGCAAGGCTGTTACATTGTTGGACTTGTTTCTCAGGGTAAGCTTGTGTAGCAGACATGCGGCCAGAACTAGGGACAGAAGAATAAACATCAACGGTAATAATTCCATCAGCAACTTGGTGGAATTGGGGCTTTTCGTTTGGGTATAAATTGATTGCTGAAGATTAGATTAGACAAAGAAAAGCAGAATGAAGAAAGCTACCACGCTGTAGGGATCATGAGTTTCTAGTTACCCGCTTCAGTGCTTATATAATAGTTGTTGAATCCTGTTCGTGCTTAATTGAAAATAGAAACAATGCTTCTTGACCCCATCAACACGGTCTGCCGAAATCTTGGAGAATATTCATTCGGCTAGAGACATACAACCATGAACACGCGAACGCAAGAGACATACAACCCAAGAATACATGAATGCAGTATTAGGTTTGTGGATTCACGTTTGGAGGATTAGCGTATCCAAACGTGAATCCATAAACCTAATATTGCATGAATATGCGAATCCATAAACCTAATATTGCATTCACGTATTCTTTTTGTTTTTGCACAGGTGAGCCGCCTTTGCAGTTAACGTGCAAAAAATGAAAAAAAAATCCAAACAAGCAAAGGTGCACGGTAAAATCGTAAATGTGAAACAAAACCAATCATGAATAAAATAGTTAGAATGCTACCAGCAGCAAAAGGCGCATCGGATCTTCTGTCTCTTACTCTGTGCCATTTTCTGTCTCACTTTTTATTATATTGCTATTTCTCCTTCATAAACATCATGTTTTAGTTCTTTTTTATTTTCTTAAGATCCAATAACTATTAATTCAGAAATACACAAAATTTAACAAACTCAAAAAATCAAAATGCATAAAAAATGAGATTTTTTATGAATTTTCTGCTGTATTTTTTAATTTTCTATTATATATTACTTTTTTAAAACTGTTGTATTTATTTTTTACTGAATTAATAGTTATTGAATCTTAAGAAAACAAAAAAGAACTAAAACATGATGTTTATGAAGGAGAAATAACAATATATAAAAAGTGGGATAGAGAGTGGCACAAAGTGTGGGACAGAAGATCCGTTGCGCAGCAAAAGTCATTTCTTGGAGTTTAGAACAAGTTCTTTTCACAATCGCATTCAGGACAGACACTTTTTTCCCCCTGCTCTCTGTCTGAATTTTCTAATGAGTATGCTATTTCTTGAAACTTCAATGACATTTGGGGGTCCTGGGGCTAGTCAGATAAGTAATATTCAGCCATGTTCTAAGTTAAAAATTTGAGGTTATGATGTCCATGAAATCTCTAACTGGATCAAACAATTGGAAAGAAATAATGTTTAAAACAATAAAAATTTAATATCAAGATTTAGTATAATAAAAAGCCTGAACAGAAAAAAACAAATGAACATACCTAACATTAGGATAAAAAAAAATTTCCAAAGAAGACATGTTGCCTGGAAAAAACATAAGGTCAAAATGTCCAAAAAAGTAAAAACAACAAAAAGCAGGATCACTAAAAAGTGGATGGATACTTGGATAATCACCATTAAATTAAGCCAAAGTGATGATTTGGACCCGTCAGATCAATATCACATAATAGTTAATCCTTTTTATTTTTTCTCTCCTCCTATTTGTGTTTTTCTACTTCGTCTCTTAGTAAGCAAACATTTCGCTCATTTTAGGCAGTGTGCACTGGCATTTCATAGGAAGTGTGAATTTAGACTACGTATTTGTATTTATTTGCATATTGTTCATATATCGCAAATCTATAGTTTCCAAGATGACATAGGCATTACAATATTTTAAAGAATATTTGATGATGTACCAGCATTTCTTTACGTCAAATTTATAGTTTTCTTTTTTTAAGAACGAGGAACCAATGGAGTAGTTTTCTTTTATAATTATATTGTTTATTTTGAGGGTGCGTTTGTTTCTATAGAATTGGAATTGGAATTCTATAGAATTAAAATTCTAGGAATTGGAATTCCAAAATATTGAATTCTTTTGTTTGGGAAATGCATAGAATTGATACAGAATTCATTTAAAATTCCAAATTCTTTGTTTGGATGAGAGGAAAATTCATTAAGAACTAGAATTGTTTCATCTAACATTTGCTTACATAAAAATTTTCTATTTGTCTTTTTCCTATGTAATAATTTTTTTAATATTTAACTAACTATTACTAAAGCTTCAAGGAAAAAACCAATTAATGCCTTTAATAATTTATTTTTTCTTGCATTTAACTTATTGTTACTGAAGCTTTAAAGAAAAAGAAAACCAATTAGTTCCTTTTTGCAAAAAAAAAATATTATCTTATTTCTTTTATTCTTAATTAAATTATATTAAATAAAAAACTAATTATATATTCTAACTTAAAAAGTAGTTAATATTCATCAAGTTAAAACCTTGATATTTTTCTTACAGTTAAGAACTTTAAATTTAGAAAATTAAGAGCCTACTCTATTATATGAATTGGAGAGGGAAGTCATAACTTGTACTTTTATAAATGTTTGAGTTTTGCATCTTACAAGATTATATAGACAATAAGGTCTGTAATAAGTGAAATCAATCCATGAATGTACATGACTTTTGCCTCTTTAATGCACAACGAACCATTCGTACTACAATGCTACAAAAGTAATGCTCACTATATCCATTCATTAACATTACATTTTATGCTAAAGCCATTAATAGGACAAGGCACCTCTGCTACTTGATAGCCATTACTATATGAGCAATTATCATTTGTTGCTCTTTACTTTCGTCCCTTCCTCCCTTTAGAGGTCTGAAGGTTCAAAGTGGGGATGCTCTGTTCATTCCTGAAGAAATTTTGTGGATCCACGGTAGCCTTCACTTTCACCGAACTGACAGGTTGAAAATGATCCCCGCCCTATGAGGAAATGGTGTTTCATTCTCAGGAATTTCACTCATTCTTCCACCATAAGGATGGAAAACAAGTCCTGTTTTTCCAAGCTGAACCATTTTCTTGAATAGTGATACTAATCCATTTTTAGGAATGGGGTTCCGTACATAATCTGATTTTCTCTTCAAGAAGATCAATTGATCATAAGCCCTTCTCAATAGCACTTCCTTTGCTGTCCCAATCTTGTAGTTATACCACCAGAGCATCGTATCAATCCAACTTGTTTCCAAACAATCACTTCTCTTCAATCCCAATTAAGGAAATCCAGTGGTCATAATAGAAATCAACCTGTTTGCATCTCCAAGGAAATGTCCCATGAATGTCAATCTAATGATTTTCTGACCCTTTACTTTTCCAGTAATTGGCTGCACAATAACGCTAATGAACAAATCGTTGTCAATTTTGTATGCAATATTTTGCCATTTGTAAAGAACATCTGTTGCATTCTCTGCCTCAGTTTTCTGCACATTAAAAATAGTGTGAATTTCAAGCACTCTGACTAACCTGATTCTATATGCCAAAACAACACCAAAACTAGCACTACCACCACCTCTAATAGCCCCAAACAGATCTTCTCCTATTGCTTGTCTATCCAAAACCTGGCCATTAACATCGATAATCTGAGCATCAAGAACATTATCCACCGTCAGGTCATATCTTCGCAACAGTGAACCGTAGCCACCACCACTTATGTGTCCACCAACTCCAACGGTTGGGCAAATCCAGCAGGAAATCCAAGTACATTGCTCTTTACATTTAGGCAAAAACCACAACCAACAATGACAATATAAATAGAAAATATTGCAACACAAATCCGTGGTTCTTTACAATAATGCATTCTCACTAAAAGTCTAACAAATGTATTCTCACTAAAAGAAATAGAAAAATGTAATCTCACTAAAAGCCTAAAACAAGCCAAAGAGGAAAGTAGACCTTTTGAATTGCAACGGTCCTTTCTAGCTTCAAAGGTAAGACAAGAATTCAACCAATTGTGGATTTCCAAAACACAAAATACGAGACACTGCAGAATATTGATAATTTACTGGAACACTGCTTGCACAAAATACGGGAAATGCAACAGACACGAACCACAAAAAAGCTAAATATCTCATCTTTCAGTGTAGAATCCAAAAGCAGTATCAATTTGTGGTTCCACAATGCAATAGCTTCTAATAGATCACAAAAAACCATTTTAAAGAAGACATACGAGATTAGCCCTTTCATCTTCATCACCAATATGATTTTAAACTGACATTATATTCTAACAATCTAAAACTTGGACTCAATTTAACTAATTGAACTCAAACCCAAAATAAGAAAAAGGAAACAAACAATCAACTTGTGCTTTTTTTTTATCCTTTTAACAGCATAAATCTAGAAGCCAAAAATACTAGAGCAAAATAGAAAAAACAAAAAAAAATTTTGATGTTTGATTGGCAAAAATTTAGACCCAAATTCACTTTCACAAAACAGAACAAACCATTACAATGTATCCAATGAAAAAAAACTATGTAATAAAGCCCATAACCAATGATTAATTGAAAATTTTTCAAAGATAAAGTTACCTTTTACAAGCCTTAAATGTGTCTGAAATTAGGGGCAACGGAAGAGCTAAAGGAGAGAGCCCAGAAAATAAGGATGAGAGGAATAAAAGTGATTACAGCAGCAATGGAGGAGCGGCAGAGGCTACCAAAACTGATTGAGCCGTATCCATATGAACTTGGTACTGGCTGTGCTCAGCCTTGTTTATCTACGACATTCGCATAGGGCAGCCCATATCATTTACAGCCACAGGTGGCTACAGATAGAAACAAAAAAAAAATCAAAAAAATGTTGAAAAGTAAAGGTTGATTTTCGATTTTGACAGGCAAGTAGAGAGACGGAGTGACAAAATTTGGACGGAGTAGGTCTTGTGATTGGCAAGGTGATGGGTGGCGGGAGTGGCAAAGACTGGAACGGAGTGGCCAGAGAAGCGGAAGGCAGAGGGAGACGGTGGTGGAAGATGTTAAGGTTGGAGCCAGACGGAGAAAGGTATGCCAGTGTTTCATATTTCTTGCAACTTTATGCCTTGACCCGATTTTAATCTTGACCCATATTAGATCCGCGTGTAGACCCGTTTCTCAGGTTTAGTTGTGGAATTGGAATTAGAATTCTTTTGGTTCGGTGAAGAATTCAATTCATGGAATTGGACTCCCATAAAATTCAGATTTAATTCTAATTCTTTGAGTGGAACAGAATTCAAAACAACATAATTAGAATTAGGGGCCAATTCTAATTCTAAACCTCAATTCCATGGGGAACCAAACATACCCTGAGTTCCATCATACACCACCGAGTAATTGACTATGTTAATATACAAAGTATCTAATCACTTTTACTAATGAGGTCTTGGTCTTAGCTGTCAAGATCTGAAGATTTAGAAGTCTTGGTCCTAATCCTCCTTCTCATTGCCTACTTCTTAAATTTCAATTCTCCCTTATTAGAAAAATAAATGGTATTTAATCACTCTTTTCAATACATGTCAACAAAACAATTAAACTGTACATAGTTTTTTTTTTTTGGTTTTGTGAGGGCCAATTACAGACCCAAATCGGATATCAAAATAATGGAATCTAAATCCATGGGCTATTCGAGCAGGCTTGTCAATTGAGCCTCATGATTGTACTTCACAAAGCCCAGATAAAACAAAAATTAAAATTAGAACGTTGCTTACGTCCATCTAGATTCTAAACTGGCAAAATCGCGGGCCTTAGAATAGGAAACATACCAACCCAATTTGCGTGTCTTCAGTTTACATGACAACAAAAACTAGCCAAAATAGAACTTTACAATTTGTTTCCCCAGAACAAAAAGATCCCATATGTTAAAAGGACAATATATCCAGATTTAAACTGGAAGCAAATTTTGTTGTCATAAATCGTCCTATATTGTTGTATTTTTTAAGTGCTTTAATTATCTTGAATGTTTTTCCATATTTTAGAAGATAGTTATTCTATACTGGTAAATTTGATTCTTCACACTGTGCATGTATCCTGGTTTATTTGTTTTCAGTCGATTTTATGATGATTTACAGTAAAACAATAAGAAGGTCTAAGTTTCAAAAGTTTTTTTTTTTTGTCTCAAGAGTACATGGAACTAATAGGAAACTTCTAATCGAAAAAAAATGTAATTGCAAAAAAATCTCACTAGGCTGCAAATCTCTCCAAATTTCAATGCCAACTAGGGGTCCTGATGCTAGCCAGATAATGTTTAAGCAAGATTTTTTTGATTAATAAAGTCATGATTTATAACTTTTAATTTTTTTGCTAATCATCCTTAGTTAGTTTTTCCTTTTTTTTTTCAAAAATTAGAGATAGTGATCGTCTATAAATTGTCTAACAAGACCAGAAAATCAGAAAGAAATAATTTTTAAAACAATAAAGAATTCTATATAATAGATTACTATAGTAAAAACTTAAACTGGAAAAGAAAAGTGAAAAAAAGGAACCGCCTTAGCATTAGCATACAAAATAACAATTCCAAACAAGCCATGTTTCACAGAAAAAAAAAAAAAAAAAAGCCAAAACATCAAAAAAAAAAAAAAAGCTCAATCACTAAAGAGTTGATGATGGATACTTGGACGATTAACATGCAAGAAGTAAAGAAAAGTGATAACTTGAACCAGTCATATTCAATATAATAGGTATTCCTTTTTATTCTATATGTGTTTTTCTAATTTTTAACATTTCGTTCATTAAATTTTAGGCATTACGGGTATTTATAGAAACTGAATTTAGATTACTGCTGGTATTTATTTGCAAATTTTTATATGTTGAAAATCCATAGATTTTGTGGTGGCAATGACACAGGAATTTTAATTTTATTAATAATTGCTAATGGTATACTTGAATTTGTTAATTATTTGCTTGTATCATAAACACATGTTTCAACACATCTTTTTATCTTTTCAATCACCTTTTTATTTTACATACATCACATCACAAAAAGTGTTACAGTAATTATTCCAAATAATATTTCAAATAAACTCCCATCCAAACTGTAAAAATTTCTCTTTTTATAAACACTTCTGAACAAATGATTTAATTTGAATACTGTCATATAAAAATATAAAAAAAAAAATTTTGGGTACACATCCAAGTAATTTACAAATATTCAATTGGGTCAAAAAAGGAATTATATCTTTAAATAGAACAAAACTGCTGCATATATATATATTAAAGGAATTACATGTTTTTCGTATTTTAGATCTTTCCAACAACCAGCTATGAAACTGAATTAGTCAATCAAGACAAGTACCAAAATGTAACTCTGTTGATCCCTAATAAGAATAAAATCTACTGTTTCTAAAACTTAAAAAAGAGTAGACAACTCAAACCGACAAAGTCGTAACAAGAAAATTTTTGGACACAAATCTTACCGAAACAAACAAATGACAGCAAAACTGGTAAAAAAAAAATAACAATATTCTTTGGCCCATTTTGAGTGAATTCAATACCAATGCTTACTAGACGCTCTCAAGTGAGGAATTGTCTGGTTCTATCTGACTTCTGTACATGTTATGATTTTTAGTACATAACTTCATTAATTGTTGACATAATATATGTGAAAAAAAATTTCATATACATCAGCTTTTCCACGAGTACAACGCTATAATATTACTATACACCAAATACTATAACAAGTACAATAATCATATCAAACCAAATAAAATACAATAGCACTGGCCTCCTACCCAAGTGATAACTTGTTTAGATTTTAGGTATTATTTATTGAGATGAACTAATGTAAGAAAATACTGAAAAAAAAAGATGATGAATGACGTATGATGACATAAGAAAATCTATTTGAGTATTGCATATGCCACATAGTTTAAAAGTAAACTCATAAATCAAGCCTGCACTAAATATTTGCAAGCATTTAGGGCAAAAAAGAACTATAGAATAAAATTGCACCAACATTATTGTACCCATCTATAGAATACTTAGGCATATTCTTTTCAAGCAAATCAATAATTACAAGTCAATTTGTAAGAACGTGTCAATGTAGCCAAATATCAACTAGAAATCGCAAACATATGAATGTAATAAAGTATGAATCACCATTTACCAATCTTATCAAAATTTTCAACACTTGCATAATGGAATATAAAAGGACCACCCAATGGGTTTGGACCAAACTGACAATCTTGCGTGGTAGCTATCGCTTCTACGAATTGTCACCTTGTGAAATTGGCTCAATCTCAAAGAATAACCAGCATCAATTACATCACAGGGCAACGACGTGACTCAGGAGTCATGAAATTTTTCTTTTGAGAAATTAAAAGGAACCATCCAACAGGTTTGGACCAAATTGTCTATCTTCCAGGATTCACACCTAGTGAATTTGGAATATTAAATTCTGTCGTTTAACAGCCAATCGTGTAGCACATTTTCTCCCATGTCTAGTACAATCATTGAGGTGACATAATCAGCCGAAACTAAGGCCGTGTTTGGATTGTCATTTTCTACCGGAAAATTGCATCATTTTTCGTGATTACATTTCTCTATTACCTTTTTCTCTCACATACATCAAATCGCAACAATAATTTTTCCATGAAAAATCATGGAAAATGCAATTCAAACGGGCCTAATTTTACTGTATCTTCCAAGATGCACACCCAGTGAATTTGGAATATTGAATTCTGTTGTTTAACAGCCAATCGTCTTGCAACAAAACAAGAAGAAAAAAAAGAGCATCGTTCCATTATTTTTTTTAATGTAAATGAGAGGTCTCGAATCCAAAATCTTTTGTTTACATTCCCTTCTCTTACACCACTCAACCCATCTCTCACTTCAATTATTAAATTCAATTAAAATTATTTTTTCTATCTTTAATTTCAAAAGTGAACTCGTAATTTACATTGGTCAGTGCCTTAGATGATTTTCATATTTGTTAGGCCATAAAGTGAGAAAATTAAGAAGCAGAGGAAGAAACAGGAAAAACGATTGGAAGAATGATTCATTCGAGGTCAAAACTCTGATAAGTTTCTAAAGATAAGCTACAATGCTTTTTTTGATGAATCATATCATAAATTAAGATTGAGCTTTCCTGATCACTCCAAGCATCAATCTATGCAAAATGCAAGTTAAATATTCTTTGAGCCAAAAAAAACAATAAGAGACATTTTGAGATGATTATTCAGATGTACTTCTAGAAATTTTAGATTGATTGGTAACCGATTATTTTACTAAGTCGAACTAGAAAATATATTGAGAAGGTCATTGGTAACTAATGATAAACCTTCCCTTATTGTCGTATGTAGAGCTTATCTAATTACATCAAAAAATGGAATTTGGATATTAATTGAATGGAACTATGACCTTAAGGTTTGTATTACTTGTTTAGAAAAAGGTTTAGCACTATGTTATCATTTTTACAGTAAAATCTTATGCAAGATTTTCCTGTTTTAAAGATACTTCATTTTCATGCAATTGGAGGAATTTCGGCACAGAACAAGAAATGAGAGAAAACAGTTTCTAGGAAATGGGAACAAAAGTTCAAGCCGGCTGCAGTGATAAAAGGACAGCAATCATGCAACTTTTGAACCACGTTTCCCACGAAACATTGGACCTATAAGTAGAGGCTCTCTGATTTTTGCTCAATGCACTCAAAACTTCTCATGAATCTTGTGTGAAACGATTAATTCGTAGAAAAGAAAAGAAAAGAAAAGAGAATCTCTAACTATCGAGTCAGTTAGTTGATAACAATATGATCAAATTCACTTCATTCATTGTGTATTGGTTTGTTTTTTTGACAGGCAGGATTGGTCTTGGTTTCCATGCAAGAGTATATTCAAATGTAAACTGCTTTGAGAGTGAGCGAAAAACTCTTCTCGAGTTTAAAAAAGACCTAGTTGACAAATCAAAATCGTTTGACATCCTGGACTAGAGAAGATTATTGTTCATGGGAAGGAGTTGGCTACAACAGAACACTCGGTATATGGTGAAACTTGATCTGCGTAATAACACTGCTTTTGATCTTGATCGATTGATCTATGGGGACACGCAAAATTATATCTCTATCCTACGTAAATCTTGCTTGGGAGGCCAGATAAGTCCTTCATTAGTGAACCTGCAGCATTTGCATTACTTGGATTTAAGCTCCAATTATTTTGCAGGAATTCGGATCCCAACATTTATAGTATCCTTGAAAATTTTGAGATACCTCAACCTTTCTAGTGCAGGTTTCAATGGGACAATTCCTCCCCAATTAGGAAATCTCTCAGCCATAGGCTATCTCGATCTTGGTAATAAATTAGAAGATTTTAGTGCTTGGACAAGTGGTTATTATTTGTTGACAAAGAGTCCCTGGTGGACCACTAATCTTTCTTCCTTAAAACATTTAGACCTCTCTGGAGTGAACCTAGAAGAGGCTCGAGACTGGTTACAAGCACTTAACAGGTTTCGTTGCTTATCCTCATTAACTTTAGAATCTTGTGGTATTTATTCCTTTCCTCATATTGGACACCCTAATTTCACATCTCTTACTTCACTTGACCTCCAGGATGTTTGTCTGTGCAATTTGTATGTTACTTCTTACTTTAAATCCTTGTGATTTTAATATTATATATTAAAAAATGATAATAACTATTATGAGAACAAACTAATAAATACAAGTAAAGCAAAAAATTCTCCTCGCTGCTAGATTCAGGGTTCAAATCCTAAATTTGGCAGTTGTGGGTACAAAGGATGTGGCAAGAGATAGGAGGGTTTAAAAAAAAAGTAAAAAACAATAGTAACAAGGATCTTGTTTGTAAACACAAGAATGAATCTAACACATCTCCAATAGTAGACATATAAGAGAAAGACAAACAAATCGACCAAAATTTATATGACAAATGGATCTAGATTCTTTAATTGTTTACTAAAAATAGAAGAATAAATATTATATATAGTGACAGTGTATATAGTATCACTGTTGGATATATGAAATGAATACAAATTAGGTGTCATACATTCAACAGTAATAATGTATATACTGCCAGTGTATGGAAGATTAACTCAAAAGAGAAAGGACCAATTAATTAAACCTTCAAATAAAGTAATTTAAGATGAACATAAGGCTTTTACGTTGAGCCATTATCTAGGACAAAGGAGGAATCCATTATTTCTTAGAAGGCATAAATGAAAAATCAAATTAATTGCAGGTTACTTTATAAATGCATTTTTTCTTGCTTGATTAAGAGTTTCACTACTTCTTGTTTCTGCTTTTCGTTTAGTATAAGTTTTAAAATTTGCTCCTATATTGTTAACATTTGATTTCTACAAAACCTTCCACTTTTGTGTCACATAATTTAATCAAATCTCAAATCTATCTATCTAAAGAAGAAATCTTAATACCAGCCAGACAAAAGACAAACTTTTACTGCCAAAACTAAACTTGAATTATATGATGCATAACAGTTTTAAAATTTTTTTTTTCGAATAGACATAGAAGATTGAAGAAATTGATATAGTTTTTCTTAGTCTTTTTGAACATCTAATATCATGTAACTCTTGCAAATTTTGCGATATATAGAATGCTAATGAGGCATAATAGTATTTCTTCTATAAAACAATGAGAAAAAATTTTAATTCAAAAGTTAGGTTCTATAACTTAAATTTGTTTTCTCGGTAATCATATAATAGATGTGTAACACATGTACAAAATGCAAGTACTTCAAATGAATCTAAATTGAAAATCTTGAATTGACTAAAAATAAAATAGTTTGACCATATTAGGGACTTTTTCCTTTTTTTGAAAAGCGATCATTTCATTTATTAGAAGTAGAAAGCATGCATTCATAGTTGAAATAAGGATATTATCCAAAACAATTTATACTCCATAATCAAATCTAAATTAGGTAGCATATACATTTGACAATTAAATTCCATATACAGCAAGCATGAATAATCTGATTGCTAAATATTAAATGATTCAAATGATTGCCATGTAGAACAAATTAATAACCAATATACAAAAAATCTTGTTCTACGTCTTTGAGTTTATTGCCAAAATAACTCTTCTTCGAAAACATATACCCAAAGTAACTTAATTTTAAAATTTTTTAACTTTATGATTCTTTTTTTGCCACATAGGCTGCATATGTGCCAAGATGGGAATAGGGGCATGCTTTATTTCTCTTTTGTGACAGTCCCACCTTCCTTTAGGGCGTACTCCAAAGGTTAGCGGACTGCCTGTTCAACTCTCGCCAAGACTACTAAACCAAAATTCACAGAAAATACTAAACGCACAATTTAACTTCCATTCATCAACCTAAAACTACATACATTGGAGTCACTAACGATTCGAACTTAAAGTACAAGCCAAAGTATCCAACCTTATACAAATACATGTGAAGTTTATTAATACAGAGGAGCTTAAACGAAAACAAAACTAAAACTAACTCAACTCTTTCTCCAAAATCACGCTCCCAAAACTTTGCTTCCTGTAAGGAAACAAAGGAGAACAGGGTGAGCTTTCGCCCAATGAGGTGCCAAAAAATCATGCAGTCACAAATCACATAACTAAACTTTTAATCGCTCAAATATAAGTATCAAATAATGAAATAAGTAAACACCACAACTCATATAGAGCATTCAAGTAAAAGGATACAGATGGCTCTCAAGAGCCAATTTCACCGTTGCATTAACTTGTTCCAAACCCGTTGACACTCTGTCAACGTTTATAGAGACAAAACAATGACAGTAGATCTCCACTTTACACCAGTTTTCCGTCCACCCAACATACCTCTTACCGGGTCCAAACACCAAACAGAAATAGTGGTGGTAATACTCGAGTATACCCAAACAAGAACAAGTATGATCGATGAAATAACTCTCCAATCGACTTAATCAAAATAGAGGTATTGAGACTGGAATGAGAGGCACCTCCCACTCGGATTGAGTGTGGTACATACTGTCGCTCAGCACTAGGGTCGATGAGACAACTCTCCAATCGACTTAATCAAGATAAAAGCACTGAGACGGAAATGAGATTCACCTCCCAATCGAAGTGAGTGTGGTACATACTACCGCTCAACACTTACAAGTCAAGCACAAGCACAAACACAAGTACAGGTCAATCAAGTTCAAACAAGTATAAGATCATTCAAGAAGAGGAGGACGAGTGTGCTAAAGTACACCCTCATCTCATCAAGTTCAATATTCAACACATAATACGTGGTATCATTCAAATCAAGATATTAAGAAACATGCACTTGACACTCACCAGATTAAGCAAAATAACATCAAAAGTTCACCACCGGGTTATGCTTTTAATCACCAACAAACCCTAAGAACAACCAAGATAAAGTATTATGGTTCAACCATTCAAAGTTTAAGTGAGCCAAAGAAAATCCAAGTAACTACTAGTGCAAAGGTGTAAATATGGTTTTGGAGTGAAAAGAGAACATTTGGACCCAAGCGACATGAATAACCAAGGAGTTCCTTATTCCAATTCATGGCTGGATTTTCCAGCAACAAATAGCTAAAAAGATAACCAACCTCGAGCTTAAAGTGAAACAAATGCAACTAGAAAGCATGCTAGAAGAAACCATCACTTTTCCTCTTATTTTACACATGGTTTTGTCAAAATTTCAGCTTATACACTACTATCAAAGTGCACTCAAGAACTCACATGTAACCTAAGGCCAAACCACCCAAAATCATCTCTCTAACATCACTTATTTTACAAGAAAGAAGGTAAATAAAATTTCTGCAGCACTTCCCCTATGTTCTTCACTTTTCCATCCAAACTCAACACTTATTTTTATCTCAATCACAACCACAAGTTATAGGCTATAAAGTACACTTGTTTAAGGCCACAAAACCACCCCAAAATAGCCAATTTCAAGCTCAAGAATCAACCACAACAAAGTTGGAATTTATAACCCTAGGCTGAAAATTTCAACTACAAGCTGAAATTTTCCATAAGCAAGCCATAATAACTTATAAAAGCTAGAAAATTCATATGGCAAAGCTACTAAATCATGGCCAAGCTCAAAGCATCATAATAAAGCTGAAATTTCACCATCAAAATTGAAATTTTTGAATCACTACCCAAACCATGAAATTTCTCATGAAAACTATCAAAATCAAGCCCTAAACCCACTCTTGTGCAAGTATTAAAAGAAAAGAGAGCTTCTTGATAGAGTTACCTTAATACCCTAAGAAGAAATGGAAACCAAATGCTTCTTTCTCCCAAATCACTCCACCAAAACCCTTAATCCTCCTTAGATGTCACCTTTTATGGAGTAGTTTGCAAGATCAATGGTTAAAATTCAAGATTCAAGCAAGATTAGAAGGTGAATATGATGAAGTTTTTCTCCCCTTTTTTTCCCTCAAAGTTTTGACCAAGAGAGGTAGAAAGATGATAGGATTTTTGTCAAATTTTTTTTTAATTAAAGGCTAAGAAAGGTTGTAGTCAAAGTCAAAGCTCCATGGATTTTGTGACAAATAGCATTCCAAGGTTAATCATCATCTTATTGTCTCCCAAATGCTAAAATACCTAGCCAACCTCTAATTATCCCTTAACACCTTATAAAATAATATCTCTTTGTATAAAACTCCTCTTAGTCTTCAAAAAAAATTATCGCACATACCGCATTAGTGGATCCTACTTCTATAATGTACTTCGAATTTAACATGAACTAACTTATAAAGGAAAAAAATGCTTTAAAAACTTGACTCACTTATAAAAATATCTAGAAAATTAAGACAATAAAATAAAGTAAAGAAAATATATTCAAAGAAATAAAATAAATAAATAAATAAATTTTTCGAGTCCTCAAATCTTTCCTATCTAATATCTCTCTCAATTTTCTCTCTAAACTTTCCCGTGATTTTTTCTTTACGTTATCTTTCTTTTGTCAAATGTAATTCTGAGAATCCAATATTTATATTAACAACATCTAAAATTCAGTATCATCCTTGATATTGTTTCAGTGAATGAAAAATATTCTTCTTGAATTGATAATCTCAAGGTAAACGAAAACTATTCTTTTATCTTTCTATTGTGTATTTTTTGGGACATTCCTATGCCTTCAAAAAATTTTGAATACTAATTGTTTAACAAATGATTTCTCACACCATGTGTTTAATAAAATGTCTACGAGGAACCACTATATAACAACATAAATTCATGCCTAGGATGCCATTTGCCTTTTATGCTTGTTGATTACATATATACTAATCTAGTAGTTTTTAGTTTGCAATTGAAAATTTGAAATTTTCAACTTGATTACTTTTTGTAAAAGTTCTTTTCAAGGAGTAGGAAGGATAACATAAACAAATATGATCGCCTTGAAGTTTTTGTAATTTTTCTTGTTATTGCTTACAATTTTTGTTGCAATTTTTATGTATTTTTAAATTTATTTTTTGAAAATATATGCAATAGGTTTGATACATTTCAAAAAAAAATGCAAAGACCAATAATAGTAAGGTTAATAATGGTAGAATTTATTTTTAATAATTATAAGGACATTATCAAATTATTCAATCTTCTTGTGCCTGTACAATAAAATTTTTAAAAAAATTTTAGTTCATGTTGGAAACTATAGCCTAGATTAAAACTTTTCTTTCTTGTTATCCTACATGACAATTAGGATAATTAGATGGCAACAATAATATCATTATGGGAATATTTTTTTAGAAAGAGTGTTATTTTGGCAAAAAATTCCTACGTTTTTTATCATCTTTAGAGTCTCATTTAATATCTACTTGATCAACATCAAAACCTACAACTAGTTGTGTCTAAAATCACCCCCTCTTATTATATTTACATGTACTATATTTTGACTAATTTCAATTGACTCTATTGCTAAAGCCAATAGCATTCCACTTCCATCATGAATGACAATCTAATTGTGCACAAAAATAGGCAAATAGTCATAGTTGAAGTCATAGTCATCCAAAACTTCATGCATAAGAATATGTAATATATTCAATGTTTTAAACTAAAATTGAAATACGAAACTACCATTGAACTAAAGCATCACTTTATGAACTTGATTTTGCCAAAAATCGAAGTAAAATCAAATTAGTCAATTTCCTACTTCCAAATAGAATTCATTTCGATTTAGGAATTCTATTATTCAAATTGTTGCTTATTCTTTCAGAACATAGCATAGTCATGCAGTAAAAAGCAATAAATCAATATTAGCTTATACGAAAGCAATTAGCAGGAGTTGTTTGTCCAGGGTGGTTCTATTTCTAAGCGAAATTAAATTTCATTCAGAGATTCCATTATTTAAGTCATTGCTTGCCTCTTAAGGACATAGGATGGCCATGGATTGAAAAATCAACAAATCAATATTATCCTTATCCTTGTTTGACAACTATTAGCATGAGATGTTTGTGTAGGGTGGTGTTTTTTACATTTAATAATTTTAAACCTTATAAGAGGAAAGAGGATGATGAAAAGTCAAATTAAGATTTCACAGTTAAATAATTAATTCTGAGCTTAACTGAATGTTAACAAGCATGGCATATTTTCCACTTACTAAAACATTTGACTAGACGTTGTCAAAGTCCTAACTGATAAATAATAAAATTTTGGACTATATATTACAAAGGTTTTTGTACTTATTTCCTTTAAAAAAAATATAACTAGATCACAAAAATTATACCTATCTAGTACTAAACCATTTTTATGGCAAACAATTCATTACTATTTTTATTTCCATTATTGAATTTATTTATTGTTTACCAAAAGTGCTCTCATACCAAAGGTCTATTAACTTCTGATATTCTCCATAATTTCTTCTGCTTTTGGTTTTCTGTGGCTATATTTTTCGCAATTGGAAGAAAAGTGTGTAGTATATATATATGCAATAACATTTGACATAACAATAGTTGCCTCTATTCTAGACATTTTTTTCAACAAAATTGCAACTTATCAACCTTTTCCATTTTCACTTGTAGCCTTAATATTTTCAATAGGATCTTTTTTTACTATGATCAGCATTTTTTTTAAAAGATTGAAATCTTCTTGTAAGGTCTTAAAAGGGGGGTGAATTACGTAGTTCACAAATTTTCAAATTCAAAACTAACTTTATCCAAGTAAAAAAAATTTCCATTCAAGTATTGAGAAAATAATAGCATAAGAATATGACATTAAAACTCGATCAACAAACTGTACAAAAGCAATTAAAAAAATTAAAGGTAAAGGAATAAGATATTCAAACCGATCTTATAGTAGTTCGGCCATCCTTGGTGCCTATGTACACTCCAAGTTTCTTTAAGTTTTAGTATTTCTCCACTAAGTGTCTCTTCAAATGTAAGTGAGACAATAACCTTAATGCATAGAAATGAGACTCATTCTTACTCACATTAAGTTTCTCTACTCTAGTTGAGTCAAGAGTTTTACACTCACAACCTCTTTTATCACAAAAGTTATCTCTCCACTCTTATGCATGAAGAACACTCATTTTAATTTTACAAATACAAGAGTTTTTACCAAAATAGTTTCTCTAGGTATACCACAATCTAAGGCCAAGAACTTTTTCATTTGGGAAAGTTTGGATCTTTTATAGGTGTGGGAAAAAAAAGGAGAAATGAAGCTCCAAAAATAAAAAATAGAGTTGCGGAAAATTAGCCGTTAGACACTATGGCTGGTAGTTCGGTCAGCCTAAAGGAGTTCAGGTGGTCTAATGGAGTTCAACAAGTAGTTTGGCCAGCCTAATTTCTCCTAAAAGCATTTTCCATTTTTGCTACAATACTACTACAGTAACTTCGGTTATATCCTACAGTAACTTCGCACTGCTGAACACTATAGTGCCACTGTTCATTACTATAGTATGACTATTCATTACTACAGTACCACTATTCATTGTTATAGTACTTTTTTCCAATTATTCTTATTTTTCTTCTTTTCTTCAATTGTTCTCAACAACTTTTTTTGATATAATTGAGATTTAGATCAAAATTTAAATCTCCAATTTCTATACTCCACCTCATTGATACTTTGGAGCTTTCTTCATCTCTTTTTATCTTCATTCTTTGGTGGAATACTAGAATAAAGACTTTCTTGATCTTGTTTGATACAAACATAATTTCTTATTCATTTGCCACCTTTCTGTGTATTGTTGCACTATGATTTTTGGGATGGCCAAACATGCATCCAGAGTTTCATTTCAATTTCATTACATGCTCACTTCTTCTCCAATCATATTTATACTTTGACATTCCCTTCTTTGATCCATTTAGAGCATTCTACTTGATGAGTTCTAAATTTGAGTTCACTTCATCTAACAAATCACTTAATTGAACTATTAGTATTTCACATCATTATTTATTATTCATCAAAACAAGAGTTCATCTAGACCATGTGGTCTTCAATTCTTTACTTACATTTTTTCGAAAATGTTGTCTCTTATCACTCAAAAACTCGCATTTTGGTGATTTATTCCTTTTTTGGCTCTCTCAATTGACAAACAAGTCAAGTATTTTAGTTGCTCTAATTGGAAAACAAAAAACAACTCATATATTAATTCTTGTGATGTTGTTTGATAATTAGGTTTCAACCTCAAAAATGGGTTTCATGCTTAATCACACCTGTGTATATATTCTTTGTTTAAGTCCAATTGGAATTAATCGATGGGTATGACAGTTTCATTCTATGAGTTTTATGTTTGACTAATTTCTAAAAGTTTATTATTTTGATTGTCCATCATTTTCATTTTAGCATAAAAGAAAATTTGGGAACGTTTGTTGAAAAAAAAATAAAGAAAATTGGGAAAGAGGAAATTTATAAAAATCTTTTCTTCTTCCTTGTTGCCTTCATTCTCATCCAGTCACCTTTTAATCTCTCCTTCTCTCTCTCCTCACCTTTTACTCTGCGCTTCTTCTCTCTTTTCAACCCTCCCTTCCATCTCTCACCTATCTTCTCAATCAATCTATATATGATCTCTTTCCATATAAATTCCTCCCATGAACCACCTAATATCGACTTTGTTGTGGTAAAAGCAATGGTTAAGCAACAAGCAAGAATAAAAACTTAGTTATTGATGATATGATGAGGTTTTTGATATATTTGATGGGGTTCAAGTGCCAAAATTTTGTTAGATCTAAGATGAATTAGGTGAAAATAGTGTTCCCACGTCCATGGTTTTTTATATTTTTCTCCAAATTCAATTTTTCAAAAAATGTTTATGACATAAAATTAGAAAAATGATGTATTTCTAATGGGTTTTGAATGTTAATGAGGGCTATTGTGTTTCTTTTCACTCGAAGACCAAAATTTGACATTTAGAATTACATATATGGATTCTATTCAAAGGAAATTATTTGAAAGATTACCTTGAGCTATTAAGGACTATAATGGAGTTGTTACTAGTAGCTAGAATTCCACATCAATGGCTAATGTACGTGAAGAGCGTGATTTACTTATTTAGGGTTAGGTTAGAAGTGAAGGGTGTGATTTACTTATTCGGGGTCTTGGTAAAAGGACGAAGATAAGAGGAAATGGAAAAAAGAAAAAGGAAAATTTGAAAAATGACAAAGAAAATGATAAATTCTAAAAACTCATTCCACAAGCATGTAATATCTAATAGCCTTTGAGTTTTGAATGAAACCATTCTTATTCATCAGTTAACGATGGTAATAGTGGTAATGATTGTGGAATTCAAACCAAAAGGCTTATTTGTTAATGTGCAAAATTTTGCTGGATATTGTCCCTTTCTATAAAGAAATGGCATGCCTGACTATGAAACAGGAAAAATGATTTCTTTTTTGGTTGTAGATGATGACCATTAATGTAGTAGTGTTGGTCAGTAAATTGGTTCTCGATTGCTTAAGAATTAGCTTATAATAAATCTTCCCATTTCACAGTGGCATGTTTAATTATTTTTATCAAAGTTTTATTTTTTGGGTTCAAACTAAATCGAAATTTTTTTTTTGGTAATGCTTTGCTTAGTAGCTAAAGAATTTTATAAAGAAGAATATACTAACAAAAAATGATCATTGTTTGAGTTTAAATATGGGTGAATTTCAATTTAGACCTCAAAATAGGCCAAAATTTTAATTCAGCCCTTGAAAGTGTGCAAGTTCCAATCCAATTAAGCCGTGCAGCCTAGAAATCTTGCTCCAAAATCCAAATAAGCTCTTCCATACTCATGTCTAGTTAATAATGTTGACCAAATTTTAGTGGTACACAAAAATATTATCAATTTTTTAGGGATTTTAGAGTAATTAACCTCCCAAGTAAACGAGCACAAAACGACAAAATACCGCCATTCTAATTAGATTTAGGTAACCATGATCTACTGATTAACGTTAAAGTCTTAAAATTATCCCCCTTCCCCTAACCTTTTGTTTATAAAATTTTATCCTTGTTAGCTCACTTAAGTAAGAAGTAAATTATTTTAAAGTCCTAAAAAATAGATAAAATTTCATTCTTATCACTAAATTTTAGTTAAATGGTAAGCATGAATTGATGAAAGGACTCATTTGAAATAAAAGTTCCAATTTGGTACCAAACAGAGAGAAAGAGGATCCAAGGCATTTAAAAAACGCGGGAAAGCCAAGCCAAGCTGCAAATTCCCGCCATTTCATGTTACTACTTCCGGCCCCAATTAAGCAAAACACCAAAAACAAATACCAAGTCCACGCCAGCCGCCGCGGCCGCAGCAGCCACCGGTTTCCTCCTGAAATAGAGCTCCCATGGCTGAAACTCCAAAGAAAAGATCCAAACAAACCCCTAAGCACCAAAAGCATGATCTATCTTCCTCAAATGCCATTACAATCCCTGCGACCCCAGTAGCCTTAGACCCCACCCCTGTCCGCCGATCTTCCCGCCTTTACACCACCCCAACAGCGGCCACTGCTCCGCCTCCTCCACCACCACGTTCCACCCTCCGTAAATCCCTCAATTTCACAACAACCACCATCACCCCCACCCCAAAAACCCCCAAGAAACCAGCTCCCCAAAGTCAAGAAGATGCTGCTAAGCAGATTTCGCCTATATCCCCCGATCGATATGAAACTAGGAGAAAAAGAAAATTAGATGAAGAAAAGAATGCGGGTCTTGCGAAAACTAAGGATTTGAAAGGGAGGAAGAAAAGGGTTTATTATAGAAAAGTGGTTTATGATGGGGGTGAGTTTTCTATGGGGGATGATATATATGTGAAGAGGAGAGAGAATGCTGAATCGGATAATGAGGATCCTGAAGTGGAGGAGTGTGTGATGTGCTTTAAGGCTGGGAGGGCAGTGATGATTGAGTGTGATCAATGCTTGGGGGGATTTCATCTCAAATGTTTGAAACCACCGTTGAAGGAGGTTCCAGAGGGGGATTGGATTTGCAGGTTCTGCGAGGCAAAAAAGTTGGGGAAAAATGTTGAATTACCTGTGCCACCTGCAGGGAAGAAGAGGGCTAGGACTGCTAAGGAGAAGTTGCTTTCAAGTGATTTGTGGGCAGCCCATATTGAAAGGTTTGGAAAACACTTTTCCTACCAATGTTGTGTTTTGATGATTATGCTGCAACTGGTTAATGATTGCTGATTACGTTTACATTGGTGATTTTTGAATATCGCATAGTATCTGGAAGGAAGTGGATGGTACTTATTGGTTTCGGGCTCGATGGTATATTATTCCTGAGGAGACTGCTGCTGGGAGACAGCCACACAATTTAAGGAGGGAGCTCTACAGGACTAATGATTTTGCTGATGTTGAGGTAGTAACTGCAATCCCCTAATTCACTGTATAGGTTCGCTTTTTCCAGATACAATGCTTATGCTTTTATGATAGCGTACTGCATATTTATAGATGTTGGAGAGGAACAGGTTTATGCCATGATTTTTGCATCATGTTTTGCATAGTCCCAAAGTGTTGCTCAGTATTGTATGCTGTGTTTCTTTTTTGTAATGCTTGGATAACTGTACACTGCATTGTTAATTACCAGTGTGTACTGAGACAACACCTTTTATGCACATAGAACCTGGTACAGAGCAGTTTGTGGGCATTTCCTGGAATGTAACAATTGTTTTATGAGATTAAACAAAGGCTGTTGAGAGTCTGGATTTCTCTAACTATGAGGGCATCATGTTTCTAAGGGGTTCTTTTAGGACACATGGAATTTTCTGTGTTGACGTTGACTCTGTAGTACTTGTTTCTCTAGATGGAATCTATCATTAGGCATTGTTATGTTATGAACCCTAAAGAGTTTAGCAAGGCTGCTGATGAAGGAGACGACGTTTTCCTGTGTGAATATGAGTATGATGTATGTTGGCACAGTTTCAAACGCATTGCAGAAATCCCAAATAGTGAAGAGGTAAGTGTTCCTAAACTCTAAACAACATAATTGGGGATGGTAATGCTTTTGCGTTGGACTTGATTGAGACTGATAGATGCTTTTATGATTAATAGGATGCTGAAGAGGATGCAAGTGACAAGGACTGGAATTCTTGCGAAATTACGGACTCTGATTCTGAAGATGACACAGACTATAAAAAAGAGAATATTAATGGCTCCCACCGTGGACCCTCATTTGGTCATCAATTGGCTGCTGTATGATGTTTCTTTCTTTTTCTTTTTATTTTTTTATAAATCTCCTAAGTATTTATTGGTAATGGCATCTAGTTGAAGTTGATAGGCTGTTTTAAACTCTCTCAGAACTTGCGGAAGGGGCAATTTTTTGGACTTCAAAAGATTGGGGCAAAGAAAATACCAGAACACACAAGATGCCACAAACAAACAGAAATTGGAAAAGCAAAAGCTATGCTTCTACTGGCATGTTTACCTAAGTCTCCACCTTGTAGGAACAAGTGAGTATGACTGCAGTATATTGTTTATTTCTTGTGATTCTTTGGTTATCAAAAGATGACAGGTCATTCGATGTAGAGAAATGGAAGAAATAACTGCATTTATCAAAGGAGCTGTATCTGATGGTCAATGCCTCGGAAAATGTCTTTATATTCATGGAGTTCCTGGAACTGGGAAGGTAAGATCTAGTAGCTATTATTGCAACAACAGTCTTATTGGTTCTAGACAACACGTTAAAGTTAGCCACATAATGGTATCGGCTTATTCTTGTTGTTGCCAACCAACAGACAATGACTGTCCTTGGAGTAATGAGGAACCTAAAAATCGAAGTTGATTCTGGGAATATCAAGCCTTATTGCTTCGTTGAGATCAATGGTCTAAAGCTAGCCTCACCTGAAAATATCTACAGAGTAAGGTTTTTGATGTTTAATTTATTTAGGACACTCATCTGTTGCCTGATGACATTCTCTTCTTTAATTATCTTCAGGTAATCTATGAAGCTTTAACTGGACATAGAGTTAGTTGGAAAAAGGCTCTACACTTATTGAATGAGCGATTCTCAAATGGGACGAATTGGGAAGAAGAAAATAACAAGCCTTGCATCCTACTCATAGACGAACTTGATCTTTTAGTAACCAGAAATCAATCGGTAATTGGCAGGAGATTTAAGATTAGCTACGTTAACATCACCTTTCTACAAAATTTAGAAAAATTTTTCACCCATAACCACCTTGTTTTTCCTGTCTTGGCTTGTAAATCACAGGTTTTGTACAACATTCTTGATTGGCCTACCAAGCCACATTCCAAACTAATTGTGATAGGTAAATACCCAGTTTTCAACATGGCAGGCACAATTTGATGATACCAAAAGAATGGGACTTAGTATTTCTGCATTTTGAACATCATTCCAGGTATAGCAAATACCATGGATCTTCCTGAAAAGTTGCTTCCACGCATCTCGAGTCGGATGGGCATACAGAGGCTTTGCTTTGGCCCCTACAACTATCAGCAGCTTCAAGAAATCATATCTAGTCGCCTCAAAGGAATTGATGCTTTTGAAAAACCAGCAATTGAATTTGCTTCTAGAAAGGTTTTTTTTTTTTTACTCATTTTATAAATGAATTATATTTATGTGTACCTCATAAAGAGTTCACCTGCTTTGAAGCTTTCATTACTATTGGTGTTTATGTTTCTAAATTTAGGTTGCTGCTGTCTCTGGTGATGCTCGCCGTGCACTGGAGATATGTAGGCGAGCTGCAGAACTTGCAGATTATCGCTTCAGAAAATCACAATCACTTAATGATTCCGCTGGTACAGGTGAGACCTCTTAGATGTTGCTTTCATCTATCTGAAGATATTTTAATCAGAATGCGTGTCAATCAAGCATCGGATGAAGAATTGTACCAATAGAGAAAAAGGAATACCAACTTATTGGCTCTTGTGCTTCTCATTTTTAGTTAAGAAGAATCTGCATAAGAAATACCCTTGAACTGTTTCATGTAATTTGGCAATAAATCTTTTCCTTTTTTGTTTTCATCAAATGAATTGACAATTTCTAAGCACTTTACAATATCCAGATAGACTGCTATGAATTGCATGGGTATTTGGTATCCCGGTTCAGAATGATCAGCGTAAGTATATAACCTGTAATCAGATCTGAAAATAAAGCATTTCATGGTAGATTGTGTTGCAGAAATTTTATGGCATGAAATTCACTAATATTGCTTATTCTTTCTCTAATCCAAAGTTTTAGTATCCTTGAAGTTTCTGCAAGATATCATGGTTATGCAAGTATTGCCATGTTTCATCTTTTCAGCATTTACTTGTATCATTGTGTATGAGAGGCAAGATAAGAGCAGGCTGGCCTTCTATTCAACGTTTGGTAAATAAAAGAATTTAAGACAACGATTTGTGAAATGATGGACTTGGTATTGGCCCACATAAAGTACTTTCTGACTCCTATTTTTTATTTTTACAATGTTAATATTGTAAAGATTTCTAGAAATGCTGGCTAACTCCTTAGAATGTAGCTGTGTAAAGTTTTAGTTTGGTTACAGAAACTTATTAGGTTAACATGCAGGGAAAAGAGAGTCAACAATGAAAAATTTGCTTCAGGATTTGTGGAGACATATAGGAAAAGAATTTAGCCATTGATGAAACTTCTGCCTGTCCTACCTCTATCTATGTGGCTAGATAAGTGAAGTGCTGTTTATAGTACTTGTCAAAAGACCTGGGGACATTGACAGCACAGTAACATGGCTGGTATTATGTGTGTTTTGTGACACATTTTCATCAGAGGCAGGCAATTTATTTGAAGATTAATAGTGATAAGTTGCACGCTTAGAATTGGTAAGGTGATAATATTTAGGACAAAGAGACATCAGTAATCTCGTTTTCTGCAACCGATGGCTTTAAGATATCAGGTCTGCACCTCTCTTTAGATATGCCAAATCTGATGTTCCAATAGCTTCTTATGGCATCTAAGCCTCAAATGATTTGGTGAACCATTTGCTACCTGATGCTGTAGTCAGAAGTACAGTTTTACACTAAAATCAGTTTCTGTTCTTTTTGAAAGAGAAAAAGTATAGTTTAATCCAGAATGTGAAAGTAGTAAAAGTACCTGTAGTTACTGCAGTTTTATTAATGATTTTGCAGTTTTAAGTTCTCACCTTTAAGATATTTAAATCCTGCTTATTTGTTCCATGCCAGAAAAATGTGAATTCAGAGTTTCTTTGTGAACTTATCAGGTTTTAATGAATCAAAACAGGCACTAATATAGGATTAAGGCAGTCAATTCAAAAGTTAAACATATTTCATACTATAAAATTTGTTTCAAAGTAACTAACCATTTAGTGACCTTGTTCTCATGGTCTTCTCGTCTGGGATTTTCTTTCAAGTCATCCCAAGTAAACCAATTTGTGGGGCTTTTTGGTATTACTGCTCATGTAAACCCTAATAAGGCTCTAAGCATCGCAATGAAGGTTGATACATTTACCATTAGCTGTCAATTCTTTTGACTAACTTAAATTGTGTAAATTGAAGAAAGGTAATTTGCATCCCTTAAACATTTAAAGAAAAAATCAAAGCCATATCATCGGGATATTTGAAATGAAGCAAGCGATGTATGAAAAGTTAACAAAAAAGTCTACGTATGGAGCTGTAATGACACTATATGCTGGTATTACAGTTTTCCTTTTTGATCTATCTCTACACCTTCTCACAACTAGCTAATGAACTGTTAACATCAACCACCAGCTTTGTGAAAGATAGATTCTGTCAGCTAGCAGGTGCCAAAGGATTAAGTTAACTACCTCTATGCTTTACCTTACAGCTTTATAGCTGTGAGCTTCAGTGAGGACATTGAAGAACTAATTTTTGTGATCTACATACTGTCTTTTCTGTTACACAACATCTACAGTCCCTTCTTGATGATTAATATAATATACATACATATGTATATAGGGTCCTCATTTATAGCACCTAATGATGCAAAAACTTGGCTTTGCTGAAATAAACAGGCAATTTTACCCCTGTTCCTTTAGAAATTTTGGGGTTCAGGATGTACATGTGCATTGTCCCCTGTTCTGCCTGGTATGCTAATTTTGGTGATGAATAACTAGAACTTCATATGTGTAGAATTCGTTTCATTAATAACTATGACTGGTCCTTAAAAACTTGTGCTCAGATGATGAACCTGCATAATGCCAATTGTTCAGGAAGAAGTCTTGTTGGTGTAGCAGATGTAGAAGCAGCAATAAAGGAAATGTTCCAGGCTCCTCATATTCAAGTAAGTATACGACTGTGAGGTATCACATGAACACTACTCCTTTACAGTTCTTAGAGGAATACATCAGTGATGCCAAGGAAATGCTGTGCTGCTATCTTGAGGGTGGATCCAGTATTTGATGGTACTCGTTCCCTGACAGGGCTTGAGTAATCAAGTTATGGATACCAATGAAGTCTGTTTTTGATTGAAATGCAACTTGATACAGCGGGCTTAATATTGGGTGTGGTCATAAAAGGCCAAAATTTTTCTTCCTTAATTTTTTTTTTTTTGAGGCTGGGAAGGGAGTTCTGCCTTTGTATTCTTTAGATCATTAAGTGGTCCATATTCCTTTGATGTTTGCTTATGTAAGCATATCTATTAACTGCAGTTTTCTTTCTATAGCTAGTCTATACATTACTTACTGGAGAACCACCCTATACACTGCTCATACAGGCATTATTTATGTATTGACTTCGTTTGCAGGTAATGAAAAGTTGTTCCAAACTGAGCAAAATATTCTTGGCAGCAATGGTGCATGAACTATACAAAACTGGAATGGGTGAAACCAGCTTTGAAAAGGTTTATATAGACCCTTTTGTTCTTTGATTTTTATTCTTCTTAGAATGATGGTTATGAATACAGCAGTACTAGTATTGTTATTGTTAGAGTTAATGTTGTTATTACTCATTTTTGTAGTCTTACTCCTTGCTGCTGTGCTAACATCTGAATGCCTGAGTTATGCATCTTCACATGGCTCCAAGCTGCCAATTGCTTCCTTGGCACATACAATGCTATCATGTTTTGTTTGTCTTATCTATTACCTTTTCTATTACCACAAGATAGGAGATACAACTTGCTGTTTCTTTGTGATTTATTTTTGTTTCCGCCAAACTGTCCTTGGGATTTCTTTTTCCTTCTTTTCTTTTTTGGATGTGGCGCCAGGAGTTGGGGAAAGGAGATGGGGGATTTAGCTTTTTCGGGCTATTAGGGTAGCTTGACTATATTGTTTGGTATGAAATCCGATATTCTGCATCCAGCCTCCAGCTGCTGCTGAGAGGTTGCTGAATGTTAGTTGATGCCACGGCAGCAGCTGGAAAGTAAAAGATTACATTCAGTGTTATTCAAAAATTGAATCTTCCCATTTTTATCAGGTTTTACTGTTTGTGTTTTGTGTTGACTTTCTTTGAAGTCTTTAATGATTTTTTTTTTAAATTATATTCTGTGGGAGAGGATATAATATTAGATTGCTCTTCAGCATAATGTTCGTAAATGCTTGCTGTATATGCAGTTGGCAATGACAGTTTCATGCCTGTGTACAAGCAACGGTGAAGCATTTCCAGGATTTGACATACTCTTTAGAGTTGGGTAAGATGTGTAAATAGTTGTATTTCCTTCAATCATGTGAACCAAAGTATATCATCAGCCATATTCTTGTAGACCTTGTATTGAAATGACTTCATTTATGTGCTCAAAGACACGAAATAAGTGTGACATTTACTCTTTGCTATGTATGCACTTGCCAATTGGCAAAGAAGATTTAGACCGAGTTTGAAGTTTTAATGTGTCCCAGAGTTAAAGTTGAGGAATTTTCTTTTCACTCCTTGTGTTTGGTATTGGATCTAAAAAGGATTTCTTTGTTTTTGTTCCTTTCTTCTGTAGTTGAAAAATCAAATACCTTTTTTTCCGTGTTACCTTGATCATTCAGAGGCTTATTGTTATCGATAAAATAAGAGTGTCTCTGTACATTGCTGGAATTTGCATCTTCCTTTCATTTTAGTGAGCATTGAATTCTCCATTAGAAAATTATAGATGGTGAAAAAACTTGAGCTGACGTGCAGTGAGGTAATCTGTGTGTGTTGAGTCCATGCAAGAAGAATTTAAATCCTATTTACCTCTCGTGTTTCTAATATTGTGGCAGATGTAAGCTTGGGGAATGTCGAATTATATTATGTGAAGCAGGAGTCAGACACAAATTGCAAAAATTGCAACTCAATTTCCCCAAGGTCAGTTCCATCACCAAGCCCTTTGTTTTAACTGAATAATCCTTATTCCTCTGAGCTTACTTTCCCAAATTTAACAAGATTCAATTGGAACTGCTGTCTGATACTGTGCTTGTGGCATCCAGAGGTCTTGAAAAAAAGAGTGTAATCCAGTTTTACTAATTAGGGTGTCTAAGAGCCAAAGGCAGAAAACTTTGTCAGCTTGGTCAATACTTGTGATTTTAGTTGAAGACGTATGTTCAATGCCACATTATTGCAAATCAAAATACCGGCCATCAAATGGATAAATAGATTGACTGGTGCTGACATAGGATTTCATTTTGTTACCATTCAGTTAGATGACTCTCCTGCATAGGATTGCTTGAAGCTGGCAATTGTAGAAAAGAAATAAAAATAAAAACCGAATTTTTGTGTGTGGGAGACTACATGATAGGTCGACAGTTACGTTGTCTATGCCTCTGTGATTTGATATTAGTTTGTGTAACAAAAATTTAAGATGACAAATATAATTGGCCTCATTCAGGATGGAACTAGTGTAATGGTCCAAAGTTTGTGCCTGCAACATTTCATTTTTTCATATACAATGAATATATGTGCCTGCAGCATTCCACTTTTTTGCATCTGATCATTATGTACACTGAAACTAGATTACAGTCCTGATGTTTCTGTTGAATTTTGCAGTGATGATGTAACTTTTGCACTCAAAGACAGCAAAGACCTGCCATGGTTGGCTAAATACCTGTAATCACAAATAGTGAGATGCTAAAGCATTCTTTCCCCCTTGTGCACTACAAATTTATTCTTTTTACGTTTTCTAAACCCCTCTTCAATTTTCCAAATTCATTTTTATTTTGATATCTAAATCCCTGTTATGATTGTAGAAGTGGCATTATAATTATCGGCCTTCCACATGGCAAGGCACTTATCAGATGTGCACTTCTTAGTTTTGATAGACATTTATATATGCTTTTTCCTGCAAATGACTGAACTTTTTATATCGAATTGATGAGTATTTAGTTGCAATGAATTTTAGCGTCAGTGCATTGGGTTTTTCTTGAAATTTTTTAACGGAACTTTATCATAGATGTTTCTGAAAAAATCTACGGGTGGGGATCCGTTGGGATAGGGTGGCAAGGATGGAAATGTGAGGTGTTTTCTGGTGTTTGGATTGGGTACTTACTGTTTATCTAGATCTGTTTTATAGAAACTAGTGTTTATGTAGCACCTTGCCTGCATTAGCACCTTAGATATCTTGGCTATATCCATGATACTCGGTTTATCTTTAAAGAAAGCGAAAGAAGACTCCATATCTGTAGTCTTTCATGTGGGCAGGGCTTCTGGACCATCTGAGTAATGCCAAGAAGCTTTTCTGTGTTTTTGTCATCACAGAACTTGTGCTGCATGGAGTCCAAGTTCTACTTGAGCTAACAATTTTCTGTGTCATCTTTATCCATTATGATATTAGGCACAATACAAATGTCAGATCCTTTTATTCTCAATAATCTTTAGCACGTCCGAGGAGAGGTTTTGAATTTGAACCTTTACAACTTTAGTGTTAGTACGTGTTTTTGCACTCAAAATGTCAATGCAAGTTTGTTTCTAATCTTTTCCAACGAGAAACCATACTTGTCTCGCTGTTAGGAAATTCTGTTATGACACTGGGGATACCCATATAATTATTAAAGGTCATTTGTCGATTCCTAGACCAAAAGAGAAGATTAGGCTCTGAGTCTGAGCATGTGGGTATGTGTTCTTGGAGAAGAACATCTTTCATTTCTCTAGGTTGATAGATAGGCCAAACCTTAGGTAAAAATTATCTAGAACACTTTTTGCTGTATTTATAGAAGATTCTCCACAACTAAAGAACAAAATTAGGTCATCTGCAATCATGCAGTGTGAGATGAGAGGCCCAATCTTTAAAGGCTCCCATTTTTCTGCCTCGCTGCTTCGTCATACATATAGAAATATACATATGGAGAAATGGACCCCCTAGTGTGATTACTCTAAAAAGAATTATCCATTTAGAGGGAGTTTCATATGATTACAGGCAGAATTGGTGGGAATTCAAAATTAGCTGAGGGCTTTTTTTCTTTTTTTTGCCGGACATTTACATTGTATACTTACATCTACACCTACTCTTATACTATGAGAAAAGGGGACAGGTTCAACGGGATCATTAAGAAGTCAAAAGGGATTAAACCGTACTTTTATATTTTAAGAGAAGGGGATAGGTTCAATGAGATCACTAACATGTCAAAGGAACCTAAATGTGCACTAAGGCACCCGTTGGATTTGAAAGGTTAGGAATTTCTAGCGTTTGATATTTGGCAAGGAGATTTGATCTCCCAACCAACATTCCGAGAGGAACTTAAAGATCCTCTTGGTGGGCACTAAACCAATGGTTCAAGTTAAGGCCTCATGAAACTCCATTCCAATTTGTCATAAGCATTTTCCAGGTTTATTTTTAAAGCACAATTTCCTATTTTTCTCTCTTTGCTAGGAATCTTTTTCAACACTTAATGCAGGAGACACAAAAAAAAAAAAAGTAGAACTCATTTTACTCGTGATCATGTGAGTTTTTTTCTATTCAATTTGTTGGTACCGTTAGAAGATTATTGCTAAGTATCTTGAGAGTAAAACATTTGACTCAATTAGAGCAAAGATAAGCAAGCTTGGACATCATTTATACGAGAGCTGACAATTATACAAGAATCCTGGTCTCACCAGATTTTACAGAGATGTTTAGTAGAACAACTCCAAACTGTTATGGTTTGAAAAAAAAAAAAAAAAGAACAACTCCAAACTTGAAAGTGAAAGTAGGCACTAATGAGGTTGACCAAACCAGTGTAACTCTTTATCTTTCCCTTCTCATTTAGTTTGTTGATGTTAATAAAATTAAATTGCTCATTTTGTGAAGCATTTATTTGTAAATTACTTAAAAGATTTAATAACATGGTTGTACCATAACTAACAGAACTAGATATGTAGACGAATCTAATCAAGCTGAACACCCTAGTGTTCAATCTTGTTTGACTATTTTAACGAGATTGAATTTTTGTTGAAATTTAGCTTATTTATTTGCCGAACCGAATTTGAACAAGTTTCTTTATAGAATTTGAATGTTATCGAATAAAAGATGTTATTCAAATTTAGTTTGACTAGTCAATGACCAATCTCAAACGAACTCTTATCAAACCGAACTTGATTTGAGTATCAAGTAATTTGATTCATTTTTCAGCTCTAAACAAAACCAACATTCCATACATCAATTATTATTATCTTCACAGCAGAGATGTGTACTCCTTTGTCTTCTTAATACAAGGTTAAGATTATCTTTTGTATTTTTACTATTTTTTTTTTCATTTCTTAGTTACGACCTTTTTTCCAATTAGCTTTGCACTTTTCGTCAACAAACTATTGACTTAAATTTCTTGCGCTGTTTGAGCATAAGCTTTTTTCTGTTCCAGAATTTGTTAGAATGGTAGAATTAATTTTAGAATAGTTACATGTAACCATAATGATTATTATAATAAAAATGTCAAAGATTAAAAGTCTACATACACTTTTCGCGTGCGTGTTTACACACACTTGCTAAAACCTACAATAATAGGTATACTTAATAGTAATAAAAAGATAATACATGCATCTGGTATACAAATCTGAGTCGTTACCTTTTTAACTTGTCAAACTCCATCTACTTCTGAAGTCGAATTTGAATTCTGTTTCTAAGCATTTAATCAACAATTTGCTAGAAGGTTAACCGTGTAAACATGTAACGAGTAAGATGTTGGAAGCCACTAATACTACAGCAGGAGCAAACTGCATCATACAAGATGTTAAAGCAATTACCTTTTACGAACTGTAGCATTTATCTTCATGAAGTACAATTTAATCCTATTACGAAACACAAAACTGCAAATTTATGCATTTGACAGCTGCACATTCAGAGCAGGTTGCTGCGTAAAAGAGGAGGTCCTCTGCCACAATGGCCGGCCCAGAATGGCACTTCCATGGACAGCAAGGTAGGCAGCATTCAACCTGTTTCAAAAATTGAACATTCTCAGCTAAAAGTACCACAGAGCATATGGACATCAAAGGGAAAAAGACTACTACAACATTGTTGCAAGGAAGTTGCAAAAGAGGGATTTACTTGTCAACGCCACGCGTAGCCAAAGGATCATATAGTTCCTCTCTTTGTTCTAAAGCAGGAGCAGCAGCTGATATTGCTGCAGGATCTTGAGAACCTTCACCCTGTAAAGAATACAACATAAACCACTTTTTCAGAAGAAAAATCAACAAGATGTGCAACCAAATATATTCTAAAAACAAGATTAACAAGAAAAAATTCCCAGAAGGAATAACAGGTATCTCAAGATTATGGAAATCCAGAAATCTTGGTGGTGGTCACATACTGAAGGTTTTGAGAGAGGCAAAGTGTGAAAAGATGGCACATTGGCCAATGAAGTAAATCTTTCTATTATCCTCGTAATCATCGCCTATGCTCCAGTCACCAACAAAATTTCATAGGAAAAGAAGGGAACAAACACAACAGAAGTTGCTCATGTGCAATCCCAGTCAACATCTTTCAACTCTCCCAATCAAAGCAGTCCATCACTGCTTAAGATGGAAGAACATTGATTGAAGTTCTATTCCAATCAACGTTACCTCACCAGGTGGAGCAAGGAAGTTATAACAGCAGATTTGCCGGTTGAGTTAAAATTGATGGAACTCAATCTAACTAAATTCAAGGCAAATCTATTTTAAGCTTGGCTTCCCCAAGTAGTTCATGAATTCCCAAGCCCCAACTGCCTAACCTCCGTTGAACTTAATCAACAAAACATCGATTATGTTGTGCAGTAAATATTTGTTTCTTCATATCTAGAACATAGTATTTGCGCTATTCATGAACTTTGGTAACCTGCTAGTACATTTACCAACAACGTTATCGAGATGCAAATTTTATCCTCAATACTACTGAAACATTTGCATACATTACAGAATATCACAGCTAAATTAATCTTCAATATCACACTTGGCAACCAGACTGTAGATAGTTTTCCCTGGATAAGTCTCAATTTGCAACTCCAAGAAGACCCCCATCTCAAAGTCAACTTTATGGATTTTCAGATATGTCATCCTTGAGAACTTGCCAAGTCAGATTAATCCATACATAAATAGCTTAATAAAGCTTTGAGTAGAATGTGAACATGTGTTTAAACAACTCACTATCACCCCCTTCATTAGATCTTGATCTTGGATTGCCATTTAATTTTACAGATAGTGCCTGACTTCAATCATGATATCTGTAATATGACCACATACTTGATAATTCTTAGTTACATAACCTGAAAATATAATGTATTTGGCAACAAATTCTACACTTTCTAGGCAATTTCTTAACTTTTCACTAGTCTCTTGTTTTGAAAGAATTACCTTAACAAGGGAGCATAAGTAAATGAATCTACAAACAATAGATTTCTATGTGAAGGATAAACGGCTGAAATCAAGGCACAACCACAATTCTTGGTGAAACTAAGTCATCCTAAAAAGACTCAAACATATTTGCAGGCAACTAAACTTGTATTCTTCTAAGTACTCAAAAAGGCATGTCTGATTCTATAACCAAATCTTTTCGAGTACACAACTTCTGATCATGACACAATGTAGTTCAGTAAGCATAATTTTGAAAATATAATGTATTTGGCCACAAAGTCTACACTTCTTAGGCAATTTCTTAACTTTTAACCAGTCTCTTGCTTTGAAAGAATAACCTTAACAAGGAAGCATAAGCAAATGAATCAACAGATAATAGATTTCTGTGTGAAGGGAAAATGGAAATCAAGGTACAACCACAATTCTTCTTGAAACAAAGTCATCCTAATAAGATTCAACATATTTGCAGGCAACTAAACTCATATTTTTCTAAGTACTCAAACAGGCATGTCTGATTCTATAACCAAATCTTCTCGAGTACACAACTTTTGATTAAGACACAATGTAGTTCAGTAAGCATACTTTTTGGCCTACATCACTAGTGCTCTCACTGTCATTAATTTCTTTGATAAAATTAGACAAAAGGGATTTCTTAAAGTTTAGTCTTGATGATTTCCCTGGCATTTTTCCACAAGGCTAAGTAAGACGTGTAAAGGCATTCATTTTGAGGGATGCAATAGAAATCATTGGCCCCTTAAGGCACTGCAAGATCACCCTACAACTGGCTATTAAGCATGGTTAAGGTATTGAAGTTTGACAACACCACTTAATGCACCATACATTCATTGGTAAGTGCTATCACTTGTATCGTTCCTGCAAGACAACTATATGCTGTTGTACCCAATGTTTTTAAACATGAACCGGCTGATTGTCCAATTCTGGTTTTTTCCCAACCGGCCAGTTCACTAATTCTTTGATTTTTAAATTATTTTACAATAATTAATATTTAATAACCAGCATTAAAAGATGTTAAGACAGAATGTTTAAGAAGAGCTTATCTAGAAAATTTTCAAATAGCTTGCTCAAACTAAATTTTTCACAAGATTATGCCTTAAAATCCTGCAGCAGGGGGGTTAGAAAACAAGATCATGCCCATCCACCAAAGAAAAGAAAAAGTTCATTATAATTTCTTTAAAATTATGGCAAAAAAAATTCCAGTTTATGGCAAAAAAGAAATTCCAGTTTCTCATATTAACAACAAAAGATATGCTGCTTTTCCCAAGTCTAAGTACAAATCGAAATAAACTTTATACAACCAAATCAAAAAATGGGGAAAAAAAAGTGAAGAAAAATCAAGCATCTAAAAACATGCCAATCATCATCACCATCTCATCTTCTATTGTCCAACATCATCTTCATCACCACTAGTATGTCTTCTATGCTTAAAAATTATGGATATAATCTTCATCAAGTTTATCATAGTTTTCACCATTTAAAAAAAAAAATAAAAAAAATAGATGAGAGATTAAAAAGGGCTGCAAACAAGGGATGTTGTAGCAGTGGGATGTGATGAGAAGGTGGAGAAGAAGGATCTAGTCAAAAAGAGGAAACTGACGGCCAAAAGAAAATAAGGGGAAGTTGATGTTTTGGAGGTGATGTGGATGATTAATTAGCCCATTAAGTTTGTTTTAGCCCTTTGTGAGCAAATCAATATAGTCAAGTTGCTACCTAAAATTTTGGGTTTTAGAAGCCCAAAATTCAAAAAAAATTTGAGAAGCCCATAAAGAAAACCCAGTGGCCCCAAGTTGCATCTCAAAACCCAGACTTAACCAGTTGATTCTGGTTCACAGGTTTGTACCAGTTTTATCTGGGTTTTTGCACCAGTTTGTACCAGTATTGTCTGGGTTTTTGCTATTTCCTCTTTTTGTACAGAACTGGACCAGTATCAAGGCCTGTTCAACCTCGGCCAGCCCGGTTTTGAAAACACTGGTTGTACCAGTTTTATTTTTTCTGTATGTCAACACTATCAAGACTAAGTGCAAGCAAAGATTAAAGATGCTGTAAAACCTCAGAAAGCTTTGAACCATGAAAGAGATATAAATCATGAATTTTCTAAGAAAATATTCCAGAATTTCAAATAATGTCTTCCATTTTTCTTTTGCATTTCTCGCTCTTTGTCCCCTCTATTATGATACAGAGAGCCGTATACCCACAACAGAAGTCCAGCACAGGAAATGGGAATAGTTTACTTAAAACTTTAGGTTCTAGCTTAAAGCGATTTGGGTTCCACTATCAAGGGGCATCATCCTTGACTTATAACAGCAGTAAATCATGTACTTGGAGAAGATACTACAAGAATATATTACATCATCTGATATTGGAGCGAGAATTTAATTTTTACATGTACAAGCCCAGTAATATACTAACAGTTCTACTACATTTACTTTAACTTCTTCTTGGATATATAGAAGCTAGCAATCTGCAAAATCCTAAAACACCCCAAACTATGGGCTTGTTCTTGTCTTTTGTAGATTTTGCAAAAGCTTATTATGGAAAGTGATTCTAGAAATCATCAGAATCAGCTAAAGCTACTGTTTGGTAGATTATGGATTTTAGTTTTTTGTAATTAAAAAATCTAAAATCTAGATGCAAAGGCGAACAACAAAATTATTAAAAAACAAAAAGACTATTCAAAACCAGAATCTATAACCAGGTGAAATAATCAAATGAGAAAAAGCCCTATTTCATTTCAAGATGCAACTTTCCTTCTTCATTTCTATTTATTTGTGATACTAATTTTCATCCTTCTACAGCAGATCATACGCACTTGGAGGAAATTATGCAGAGAGCAGTTATGTTACTTTTAAGTTTAAAAAGTCCCAACTTGAACTGAAGTTAGTAATCCTTACCTACTCCTGTAGAAAGGAACAACATTCTATGATTGTCAGCATGATACCAGAATCCATAAAAATGTTTGAACTAGGAATTTCCTCAAAGAGTAATACTTGTCTAAAGTAGTATAGCAAAGCAGAAAGCAAGGAATATAACTAATCAAAATACTCATAAATCGAACAAATATATTTGCTTACCTGTTGAGTATATTGTAAATAACCAGCATATGCACCATATCCATATAATGAGGGATCTTGTGTGGCTCCATATGAATATGCATCATAGCCTTGTCCATAACCATAATAAGCACTCCACTGATTAGGATCTGTAGGCTGGGTCCAAGTACCAGGTAGATCCTGTCAGTGGTATCAAATAATCAACATCATTTAACAAAGTCCATAACAACACTAAGCTCTTTCTCTCTGTAGATAGATAGTACTCATCACTTGACTCCCCATTACCTTTGCCTTCTTAAAGGATCAATAAGTGTCCTTGTTCTCTGCCTTATTAATTGCTTAAAATAACATCAAAGTGGAAAAAAGCATCCTATCCAGTCCATAAAAAATACATTCCAATCCAGGCCGGTGTGATAAAAAAGAAAGTTAATGAAAGTTAATGACAGACACCTGCTTTGCCGTTGGACTCCTTCCCCAAGAAAGACGGACTACTTGTTGCCCAATCACAGCGCCCTGCATCCTTTGAATTGCTTCTTCTGCAGATGTCCTGCAAACATGAATATCAAAAGACAGAAATTTGTCCAGAAAGAAAATGACTAAATGCGTACAAAGGAGAAAATAGGAAATCATGGCAATGAAGGACAGCATTCGATGTATGCCAAAACAACTATAGTAGTTATAAACAGCTTTTAAATGCATGAGATGAGATGGCTAAAGAAATCCAACAACCAAACTCAAAGCTTAATTAGTCATTCTACACCACCAAAAAAATTTATTCTTATCTTTTAACTTCTCTTGTTGGGAATGGGAGTAGAGAGAATTTTCTTTTGTGTTTTGAGTGGGAGTAAAGGGGACAATAAGAAAATAATTAGGAATCTCAATTTCAAATAGTCACTATAATGTTTCATAGCGACTGATATACAAGTGCATATGCTTAAGCACACCTTGCAGCAAACTGCACAAAACCACATCCCTTAGCTGCCGGAATTTTGACATAAACAATTTCCCCAAATTGTGAAAAGATTTGTCTCAGTTCATCTTCTGTAATGTTCGCATCAAGATTGCCGACAAATGCCTGCAAATGAAAAAGATAGTTACAGAGAGAAAGGACAAACAAAGGGGCAAAAGCCAAGTGTTTGACTTACAGTGGTGTTGTTTACATCACTGTCGAAAGCAATTGTCTGCACGGGTGGAGTGTAAATTGGAGTTGGATATATGGCTGCCATAAGAACCAGCTTTAAAGTTGAGCTTACAAAAACAACATACTAAAGCACAAAACTAAATCAAGGACCATGCATCCGTGGCAATACAAGCATCCAAAATGCATATGACGCTCAAAAAGCAAATATCAATACCAGATAATGTCAAATCATCTCATAAACTACCTGCCTACATGCCACAAATAGACACAAAAGACAAATTATTCCTACAACAAGTTATTTGTAGTTTCGCATTACAATCATATTGCCAACAACTCAATGACTAACTATTCTGAACAAATCTTTTAGGATGTACTATCAAGAGACTGCACAAAAATCTGAATAGCAAAGATCATTGTTAACGTTGAAATGGCTACTGTCCACTGGCTTTCCAAATTGTTACACAATTTCAAAATTCATTCTGTATATCTTGAAGGAGATGTCACTATCTTTTCAATTTACACAACTAGAAAAAGGAAATTCAATATTGATTTCTACAGAGAGTGCAGATAGGTCAGTGTATTTTCTTTCGCAATGTTAAAATAAGCTTATGTGCTACAAAATCTAAGAACCTGTCCTGTTCTATCCTTACATGGACTCAAGTATGGGTGTTGGTGGTGGCTGCGTTTCCAAAGATTGAGGTCTACTGTTTTGAAATTGAAGATTTGGGACACAGACATATTGCTTGCAACATCAATGGAAGATATGTATGAACACAGCACATTTGTTGGAAGGAATAAGATATAATATGTCTGACAAATTTTAAAAGTATGAGGGGTCACATTATAGTTTACCAAGGTAGATAGACTAAAAAAAATGAATTTTCTGGGAAAAAGAACAACCTACTTGAGAAGTTCTAGTCAATTTTAAAAATTATGTTTAAATTTTTTTATGTTTTGTTCCAAAAGAACTTTTAGGTAAAACTTAGAAACACCATGCAACCTATCTTATCTTCTCCTCCATAGATCACTTCTCAGATCTTTTACAACAATCAGGAAACAATGACCACTCTAGTACTCCTGCAACGGATTCTCTTCCTCCCACAACCATTCTATAATCATTCTTCATCTCGTTGCATGATCCAGAAAAGGATGAGCTCTTCTCTTCCTTTCAATGGTACAAATTATCTCTGTCTTCTCCCACTTCACCTCCCGTTACACCAGCCATGTCAAGTCACTATTGTGCACCTGTATCTAGGTTATGTTTTATCAACACCATTACTTGCAAAGCAAAGCCACGAGCCCATGTAACATTAAATGCATAGTGAATCACATTATCGAACTTTAATTACAGAATTCCACCAGTTCTTTTTCAAAAGGTGATTCTAATAAGTGAACCAGATTGAACAGGGTATAGTTAAGATAAGTCAAACTTAAATGGATTCATTTCAGAAACCTACCCTGAGGTTTCTGACAATACTAAGTTCCATTGTGGTATCAATAAATCTAACTACATCTCTTGATATTTCTTTTAAAATCGCTGATGCCAGAAAAAAATTAATTCAATATTTTAAACTGGCCAAAAATCATATGTGGAAAAAAACAAATGCAAAACTAACAAAAAGACAGCACCTCCCAATCCCAACAACTCCATGCTCTCTCCTCCTCCTCCCAAAATCCAGCAGTGTAAACAACCCAAAATCCAGTGGAAAAATCCATGCTCTTTCCATGCCAATATGATTTTAGCCTTTTTCCCACACATTCCATCTTCCAAAAACCCCTATTTCTTGCTCCCCTTCCCCTCCCCCTCCTGGTAGTTCCCATGCCTCTCTTGTTTCTTCAAAGTCTTATCTATGCTTTCCAAGACGGGCACACTTCAACAACCACACTTTTCTGTATTTGTTTCCGTGCCAAAATTAGGATCAGTAAAAGCTGCAAAAAGATTAGACATTCATTTTCCTTTGTGGTTCTTTTAACTTTTGGATGTATAAAAGATGAATGTCTGTGTCTAGGCTTCAGTTCCTGCCAAAGAGAAGACAGGCTAATGAAGGAGCTATATAGTGCTGAGTAAATTGGTTTGTGTTCTTTTATAATTTTGGTGAAAGCAAGTTGGATCTGTAGCTGAGTATGAAAAGGTATTAGGCACGTTAGGAGCGGGCTTAGGTGATGGCAGAGAGATGTGTTGGGTAGGTGAGAGAAGAATGGAAAAGGTAGTGGCAGGACGAAGTGAGAGTAAAAGAGAGAGCCTGGGTATGGAGAAGAGATTTCGGTAGTTGGGAAAGTTGAGGTTATACCATAGCATTCAACTTTTGAGGATAAGTACTGAGTAGTACCATCCTCGGTTTCCTATTTGTCCCTCATCTTTTCTAAATCCAGTGCTACTTTACATAGTTCTAAACATACCATTCTTCATTCATGAAGACCGTCTTAAGCCTCACTCAGAGATAACAATTTCCACCATTCTGCACACATTTCCACCCAAGAAATCTTAAAGCTTCCCAAGCTGAAAAACCTTCTGATTGATAAATGGTTTATCATCCAATGGTACACATATTTCCCCCAATTTGTTGCAAACAACACTAAACATATTATCTGTTAATCCAGTGTTTAGAACATCCCTAGTTCTCCATTGCCCTTCTTCAATCTTGTGAACAGGAATGCGCATAGCTCTTTGCTGGAGAGCCTGAACAGAAACTTCTTCATTTGAGGGACTAATACTATGCTATTTTTATTGCTTAATGTCAAAGAAAGCAGCTTCCTGTGAAAAAGGGAATAATGAACCCCCGTACCCCTTTCCTTTTGGGCAAATGGTCAAGATTACCTAACTTTGCAAACATGTAAAGTAGCTCAGTGAATTGCATAAAACTGAAAGGAACCTTTGGCAAGATGTGAGAAAAGGTAAGGTGATTGGTAATCACTGAGACACACTGTTGTATTTTACATAGACCAAAGGCAGGAAACAGGCTTCTGAGAACAAGTGGGATAGCAAAGAGACTTCATCCCTAGATAAGGTAGAAAAAGTCAAAAACCTCTCTTTGTAACATAACTAAAGAATCAAGAGGTAGAACCATTTTGGCCCTCACTGTTTACCTAAGGATGGATGTGCTGCACTTTATTTTCCAACCATTTTGATCCTTTTGACAGATCAAAAAACCTTAAAACTAATTTGATGCAAAATCATTAAGGACATAGTCCTCCACTCTGTACTAAAATCAGATACACAACTCCAAACTTAACAAAACACTGGATCATAGAACCATTAGCTCCCTCCATAGGTCTTACAAGTATGGTAATATTGTCTTCAATACAGTATCGGTGCTCTTTAGTTTCAGCTAAACATTGAATTTCTCAATCTCACTTACAAATATTGCTTCCTCTTACATTCAGGCAGCAGTTAACACTAATCCATGTTTGTAAGTGTTAAATGGATCTCATATAAAGTCAAATTGCATAAGAAGAGAAAGAAAAATAATGTTCAACGGCCTATTCCTGAAAAAGTTTTCAAACCAAAAAATAAACATCACAGCTCAGACAAGATGTAATCCTACCTTTAGCTACAGCATACTGTTGTTGCAGAGCTGTGGCAGTAGTTTTCTTAGGTGTTGCAGCACTAATACGCATTGGCCTGGTTGAGCAATAGGCTCCATTCATTTCGGTCATAGCACGATTCCTTTCAGTTTCATCAGCAAATTTCACAAAGCCGTATCCCTTGGAACGCCCAGTGCTTGGATCAGTAACAACCTTGGCTCCTCTAACTGATGGATAATGGGCTCTGAACGTCTCTTGCAACAGATAATCAGTGACATCAGGTGCCAAATCACCTACAAAGATTGAATGCTCAGGACCAGCGTCAGGGCGTCTATCTCCAATTCCAAAAGATGCCCAGTTCAACCTAAAATTCAGCTCAGTCCCAGGTATTTGTCTGCCATTGTAGGACTGCAAAATCCTTTCAGCGACAGCATGTGAAATGAACTCCACAAAACCGTAACCCTCTGGTTGACCGGTGATTTTGTTTCGAATAACTTTTATTGATAGAACCTGCAAGGAACAAACTGGGCTTCAGACTACACTAAACGAAATCAATCATCACTATACAGAGAGGGAAATGAAATCTCCTCCCCGCAGCAGAGAACTTTTCTCAGTTCATAACAAGAACACCTATTTTAACAGCTCTGGTCCATTGATTTCCATAAAAGTGTCTAGATAAACATACCAATATCTTTAAGATCAGCAATGGCTCACTTTAAAAATTTTCTCATCTAAAGCATCTGCCAAAATCACTGGATAATCTAACTTCCTCGTAGAATGAGTCCAACAATGCACTGAATGTTCAAATCCAATGCGTATATGAAAACTCATGCATCAAAGAGAAATTCACAGCTCAGCAAGGTCTATTTGAAACCGCAAAAGTTATCTCAAGTCTTAACATGGTTTCAAGAACCTTATTAACTTTTGCTTTGTGTTCATTTACCAGTGCATTACGCACAAAAAATGGGCACAAAAGCCCTTTACAATGACAGCCAAAATACATTATGCACAAACATGGCTGCAAATTGTCTTCACAGTGAGAGCCAAAAAGTATGCCCTCTTTTCGCAAATTTTTTGCCATTATAACGACAATATTTGTTGCTATGAATCAAAGGGCACCATTCAATCTCACTTTTGCCAATTAAACAAAACAAAATTCTAAGCCTCGATTAACCATTCTTCACATCAAAAGCACTTTGAAAATTAACCAATTGCAGTGTAAAAACTACCTTACAAAGCTACAACACAATTGTTTCTACAAATAAAAAGAACAAAGCATAACCTAAATAAGCCTCACCAATAGATGGAAAGAGGTTTTTTTTTTCTTTTGGTGTTGGGGGGGGAGGGGGGGAGTACCTCGGCAGTGGGAGAGAACCAACTATGGAGATAGGACTCGTCAGCCCAATAGGGCAAGTCACCAATCCAAAGAGTGCGGACTTCTTCGAGGGTTGCCGGTTGATGGAATGGCGGCCCCTGAGAAGGTGCAGTTGCCATTGCTTGCTGCTGTTGCTGGTGCTGCAATTGCGCACTCATTCTTTTCCGACTATATTTAAAGAAGTCTTACAACGGTGAGAGTGTGTGTGCAATTTAGAAATAATTAATTATAAAATGAATTAATTTTATACAAAAATTTTGTTTTTTCACATAAATCAAATTGATATAAATTTTTTATTAAAAACTTTAGTTGATAATTTTATAGTAATTTGGCAGTTAGATTAGATTAGGGTGATTATGAGTAGTTATGAAAACAAAATGTGATTAATGGCAAAAATTAAATTTCGTGAAGGTGAAGTTAGAAGTTTAAAATATGACCAAAATTATTTATATCAACGGTCATTTCTTCCAATTTTTTGTAAGAGTGAAGTTTGAAATTCAAAAAATAGTTTAGCATGTTGTCTTTAAGATACAACAACTTAACTCAAAAATTGTTACTTCTCTTTGAATTGCACAATCAAGAGAGGCAAAAGCTTTCGTAATATTTTACTTTGTCCAAAGAAAATAGAGTAATAGAAGAAGAAATGACTAAAAAGAGTTGTGTTTAGAAGAAGATTTCTATTGAGAGAAGTGTATAAAGTTCTTTAGAAAATTTCAGTTTTTACAGGCTACACAATTCTTTTAAAAAAATAAATTACATGTCCAATTACAATGTATAATGGCTTTTGTTTAATAAATTATAGTTAATATGTTATTGTAACCAAAATAATTAAGTTATAGAATTTGTAATAGACACAAATAATGGCTCAAGGTTTCTTCTATGTAACTCATTTGACCAAAATAAATGTATCTCCTATTGTTTATTGTATTATAACTCCATTCAAAAAATATACTATAACTCCCAATTAAGATTTGTAATCCCCATGACTTCCAAATTAAATTATATTACAACTCCTTGTAAATTTTGTTCAAAGAAATTTGAAATTTTATTTAAATACACTAACATACTCCAAACTCTAATACCACGGACATAGAAAGCAATTTGGATGACTTAGAGTTTATTTGGATGATTTATTTGAGATAATTACTGTAGTACTTTTTGTAATGTGATGTATGTGAGATAAAAATATTTGCCATGATCTTCAGACACATCTTTGATTTCATCAATGACTTTATTTGTATTCTCAATCACATATGAGATTTCTTCTTGAATCACAAATTCTTCATTTTCATGTGCGCTCACAACTTTTGCAATCTCTTCTTTCTTTAACTCATCAAGATATTCTTTTTCTTCAATCACCGCAAACCCAAGATTCAAGATTCAATCTCAGCTTATGATTAGTCTTCAATTTCATTTTTTCATATGGTAATGGACGAATCTTGTACTTCTCGAGCAATTTCTTCACTCTTATAAAAAAAATTCAAACTTATCCGCCCATTCTTCATCCAATACTTCATAATTCAATTCATCCATGACACCAATAAAATCTCCCAAAACTAGAAAATCATAATTTTCACTACCGAGATTTTCAACATCACCATGTTTTTCCTTTACTTTTTCCACATTAATAATTGCATCAACTTTAACTGTACCACAACCTTCAATTAATTTGTCCACCTCACAATTGATTTCAGCCAAAGTCCACCACTTGTTTTTCTCTTCAAAAAATTTATCAATCTTGACAAAATTAACAATTTCTACATTGCCATGATCTTCAGACACATCTTTGACTTCATCAATGACTTTATCTGTTTTCTCAATCACATGAGATTTCTTCTTGAATCACAAATTCTTCATTTTCATGTGCGATCACAACTTTTGCAATCTCTTCTTTCTTTAACTCATCAAAATATTCTTTTTCTTCAATCACCGCAAACAAAGTATGTAAATAATAATTTTCAACCTTATCAAATTTTTCAAAAGTCTCTTTATCATCAACAAATACATCCTCTTCCAAATTAACTTCCCATTCTAAACCAATTTTTTACTTATAATTGGATTCATATGAAAATTCTATCACCAAAATATATAAAAGATCTGACCAAAACCACTAAGGCGATTGAGTAGAGATGATAAGCCTTTTATAATACTCTTCAACCATTGACTTTCGCATTATTTTGAAAAATAATCTGGCCTTCCTTTTCTTAATTTCTTTTGATTGGCCACTATTTAAATTGATCTTAAGAAATTCACCCAAACCACACTTTTCTAAGATATTTGTGCATTATTCTTGACCATTTAGATCTTTCTTTATCACCACTAAGTGTGTGTAAAATTTTAAAATTTTCACCATTCACAAATTCTTTGTCCATGGCAATCCAAAATAATTTACGTACCTTGATAGATATTTTTTTTCCTTCCCTACTTGAATTTTTTGGCCTCCCTAGCTTCAAATTTGATCAAACTTCACTGTGACAATCAACAATCTGATAGGATCTTTTTCTTTTGATCACTGCATAACATCAATAATCACGACAGAGTCCCTCTTTTTTTTAAGACCTCTGTCCAATTATGGTCCTAATTCCAATCAACGAGCGAGTACTATAAGACCAACTCTCGTGGTCTAATTTTTTAATATATGAGTATTCTACCACAACCTCTATACCTTTTTATAGTATAGGATTCTCTATCAAAAAATTTTGCACTCTCTCCAAGCATCATAGATACCCCAGGATCGAACTCTTGAATCTCGGGCTCTGATACCACTTGTCATTACAAAAAAAAAAAAAAAAGCATGCACAATGGAAGCGATTTTGACACATGAAAATATGTAAGAAGAGGAGGAGAACAAATATTCAATAATTTAATTAACTCAAAACTCAATAATAACAAATATCAAGTCGTAGTTTTTCGCTCACGACAACTCTCAAACTTATTCTTTAATACTCAACTCAATTTTTCAAGTAATAACCTATTAGATTGGTAGTATTTATCGACTCCAAAACTTTCTAAAACAAATACAATTATAAACCAAAACTTACTTGAAAACTAACTTGAGATTTCCTAATCTAATATGAAAACTAAACAAATAGGACACCAAAATGAATTAAGAAACCAAATACAATTTGGTTTAATTTCCATCACAAAATTCTGTAATTTGATGTTAGCATTCATAAGCGACTAAAAAGGCAAAAATATAAATATTAATTAAAGCATAAAAATAGTGCAAGGATTAACGTGCTCGAAGTGCTAAGGGATAAAATTATAATTTTACACAGCCAGCTAGCATCATGTAAAGGGGGTTAGTGATTGTAGATAACGTTACAAGTTAAAGTATCAGATGCACCAAAAATTAAAGGGATAATGTTGAAAAATTAAACGTTACAAGTTACAACTTACAAGTTACAAGTCAGTGATTTTCAACTCTTTTATCCCATGTGAATGTACGTATCTAAATTTATCCTCAAAAGCCCCTTAATACTTTCTCGAATTGATTTTACCTTTCTAAAGAACAAACACCTGCGATCTATCCTTACAAAATAACTTCACTTTGTAGGCCAAACTCCAAAGTGATTATGGGACCGACGCAACTTTATTTCGCCATTTAAAAAGCGAAAGGATCCACTAATCCTGTGACACTTTGACGCATTCCAAGGTTCACTTTCGTATTCCATTGTCTTTCTCCAAATATCCACGGAAAAGTCGTAAAGGTGGAAGAAAAATCAATGGAGGCCGAAGCTTCATCGTAAGTAAAGCAAACCAATACCAATGAACCAAAACCAGACTTGTCACTGAAATTTCTACAAAATTTCCATGAAATCAACTTTACTTATTTTACTTGCCCCCCTTTTTAAACTAACAATCCTTTGGCAGGTTCGAGTGCAGTGAGATGTTAGCAACACTGCTAGCTTCAACACCGTTGCTGGAGGAGTCATGGAAGCTCTGCGGTCAAGCCAACGCCGAAGCTCCGCAAAGTTATGGCACAAAGCAGATGGGACATGTGAGTTACATGGCCTTTTCAGGGATCCAAATGCTTGCAGGGTTGGATCCCAGTTGCAGCAATTTGGTGCCGATTGAAAGCTCTGCTAATGGGCTGTTTTCCTCCTTGCACCGTCATGGAGAAGGTGAAGAGCCAGTTATGGTTCATGCTGGATTGCTACATCTCTTCTTGTCCTTCTACAGCTCCCCAATTTTCCACAACCAGGTTTGCAATGGTTTAAGAATTCAAATTCAATTCATTTTGGTTTTGAAACGAAGACGTTTAGGATGAGAGGAGACTCGCACATGAGGCTAGGGTATTACTACCGGCACACGGATTGAGTGTTGGTCCGGTGGTTGTGCGGTTTCGATTGAACGTAATAGTTCAGTCCGATCTGAGCCATCCATTAAAATTTTTTAAAAAATATTAAAATTTTAATAAACGACTCAGATTGAACCGAGTTGATACAATCGCCTCTGAGTCATCAATCTTACCATTGTGCACTAAGCAACTTAATGTAGTTCTTAGATTTCGCCTATCAATATATAGCTAAATTGCATCTTTTGAGTGTCTGTTTCTCAAGGTTGGTTTTTCTTTATTTCCCCATTTCAATATAAGAAATTGTCCATAATATCAAAGACAAGATAGCTACACTCAAAGCAATTTTGCTAGTGGAGTATAATTTAGAAGATTGCACATCAAATTTTCTATAGTTTTGTGCGAGAAAATTGTTGTTTTGAAAAGAATTTTCTTGAAATTTTAGAACTTTTGAGGGGTTAAAATAATATTTCTTTGAACTTGGGGGTGGCGGCTAGTAAGTTTCCGCCTCCGCTTGTTAGCCCATTTACAATTATTATGTGAGGGCAATTGCAATTTGCACCATTGTATTATCACTAATTGGGGGTTTGATTCTAAACATTCAATTATAGCAACTATGTCTCTTTCATTATAAATTTTTAAAAATATTTTTCAAATCGCTTGAAAATTAATCGATTTGCTATTTAATTTTTGATAACAAGACTTTAGTACTCATAAGTGAATAAGGATATTTTAACAAAGAAATTCAATATATGAGTGTTAAAGTATTTTCTTCCAACGACATCTTTTGAAATTCATTGGTTTGCTTGGATTGACTTGATTTCTGACAAAATAATTTACTTTACAAATTTCAATCACTTTTTTATTTTTTTAATTCACAAATATCACGGTACAAAAAGTGTTATAGTAATTATCTCAAATAAATCATCCAAATAAATTCCATTCCAAACAAACTCATTGATTTTATTCTATTAGAGTAATTGATAGTACAAGATGTTGAAGTTGAAGTGTTACCATTGATAGTTTTGTCGCACATTTCACTTTAAGAATGGGCAGCTGTGATAAAGTCAATGGACGTTGATACGTGTGGCCACTAGACATAATTATGATACTGTCCCGTCACATTTGTAGCATTTCCCTGCTTGGCACGGCAATTTGGTTTGAACTTGTAAAACACGCGTTACTTATTTCTCTCACCCTTATAAGGGGAGGTGTCAAAGTGGATGATTTGGTTAGATTGGTCAGGTCTTAAATGAGTTTAGGGTATAATTGGGTATATTCGTTTGTATTCATTTCATAAATAGGTCAACAATAGATCAATTAATTTATATTTATTTAATAAATGATATGAAAATACCTAATTATCTATTCATAACTCACTTGAAATTCTATTTTTTTTTATTTTTTGCAGATGTTGTTTGACAAGAATTAACAACATTTTATTGTTATTGGATTATATACTAACATTTACTAAAAGTTAAGTTTAAATGTGTAATTATTTTTAAATGGGTATAAGTGAATAATGTGAGCGAAAACTATTATTCACCAATTAAATGAGTTTAATTAAGTAACCCATCTAAGTCATCATTTCATATCCAAATTCACTTATTAATGAGTAGATTTGAGCGGATTAATATAATTAAATTGTAATTGAATAACTATACTCAAAAGTACCAGAATTGTTTTTTGGCTAAATATCCACTGTTCTCTTTCTAAAATGGATTTCTCAAGAGATTAGGGGCAACAATTACCTTGTGGTTTAAAATCTTTTTTAATGATTGTTTACAATTAGCACCTATAGGACAAAACCTAGTTTGATATTAAAAATCCTCTATTTAGAATGTGAATTACTATTGAAAGTGACATTTTAGATAACTAAACTCGTTTAATCAAGTTAATTCATTAATCCAATATGTAGGTGATTCCAAGAATACTAGTCAAAGATTATGTTGATTATGTTGTACGAATAGAATATTCCTTATTGGATCCGAAGTGCTCATTGACTGTGAGTTTGTGGAGAACAAAGTGCTACTACCCCTAACTCTCCACATAATTTGTGTGAAATAAAAAAAGAAAAGTAAACCAATTATTTAGGGTGTATTCGATAAAATTGAAGTTTGAAAATTAAAATTTGAAATTTGAAGTCTTAACTTATTAAGTTACTGAATTGTTAAGTAATAAATATAACATGTTTGAATGTGTTTCGCATTAAGTGGTAAGTGAATAGTTTATTATTAATCTTTTAGAGTAAGTTTTGCATTGGAAATTCAATCACACTTAATTTATTCAAACGTTCTATTTTCGTTATTAAACGTGTTTGAACATGTTAAGATTTGAATCTATTAAGTTTAAGTGTTGAATTGGATTATTAAACAGAGCCTTTTAATCTCATAAAAGGTATTAAATTACTTTTTATTTTTTTATAAAACACATTATAATTTCACTAAATAATGAAATTTCTCAAAAAATTACATGAGACATACACAAATATAATAGGTACAACAAACCCGAAAAAACAACCGATAATACAGATTTGAAATAATTAATAAAAATTTGCATCGTAAAACTACAACAGATATATGCTACAAATGTTCTTGGGGCTGTGTCGGTCTATCTGTGATGTTTAAATATGTTTAGAGATATTAAATAGTTTGATGGTATATTTGATGGGGCTGCTGATTGAATGACTAATTGTGTCCATATTGTGTTTTACTTGCATGACAATTGTGAATTGAATTGATCAACCAGGCGGCATTATTGAGAAACCAAAATAAGTTCAATTACTCATCCCATCATCCATGGGGCTAATTCGTCTTCTGGTGAAGTTAGGCAGTCAGGTCATCTACTTTGTCGATTTCCCGGCTTATCAAGTTGATTTTGATGCGCAAAACGAAAGTGATATGACGCGACAACCACGTATAGTGTCTCGCGTACGGTTTGAGTTAAATGCCCACATATATTTGGGTAATCTAGAATCACATTGTTGACTCGGAAAAACCACTGAGCTGAGCCAAGGTTCAGTGGCCCACAAAAAAGGGTTGAGTTATAGTTGGGGCCGGGGTTCGAACCCACATACGTTGAAAAAAAAATCTAAGACAGGTACCAAATCATCCTTTTGATTTAGTTAGTGCTTTATACCTACTAGTTTTTTATACACAGTTTCTTTAGGTTCCTTTCTCTTAACATTAAGATTTCCTCTATTTTAAGATAGATTAGATTATAGAAATGTCGTTATCGTACAAAAAAAACTCGTAAACTAGTTTTTTAACAAGGAAAAGAGCAAACAAATATATATATATATATATATATATATATATATATATATATTCATATGATAAATCTATACATGTGATAAATATTTTATATCGGCAAAGTGACAATATATACATTAGCAGATCTAAATATAAATCATATATACAAAATTTAGTGTTCAAATTTGAAATGAGATAATGTAGCATACATCCAGATCTGTGTATACATTGATAGTATAGGAAAGATATCTATAAATGTGATAAATATTTTACACCGACAAAGTGACAATATATACATTAGCATATCTAAATATAAATAATATATACAAAATTTAGTTTTCAAATTTGAAACGAGATAATGTAGCATACATCCAGATCTGTGCATGCTGTTATTCTTCAGTTTTGATCTACTTTATCCTTTAGAGGTTTTTTTTTTTCCTTTTTGCTTTCCTATTGGTTTCAAATACTTTTAACTAAATATCGGAGTACTCCGCACCGACATAAAATTTTTCTCCACTGTAGTGATAGGAATGAATCTTTCTAGAATATCCGCAACATGTGATGTGGTGGTCAAGTGGTGGGCTCAAAATGCTCATTTATATAACGAAATAGAGAGCACTGTTTGATTTGGATGGTCAACAATGGCAGTTCAAGCTGACTTGAGGTCAATCCAATGAAACAAATATTGTCGGCTTGGAGTCTTGGACCACGGCTAACTTTTTTGGTTTCTTTCGTTGCTGGTTCTCGTTGGTACATTGAATATGAGAGGACTGCAAAACCACGTGTTAACACATTAATAGGTGGATGGTTGATTTGGGATGAGAACCTTAAGTTAACCTTAATCCTATATTTTATAGATTTAAGTTCAGTTTAAAAGCTCCTTCGCTTGTTTTTTTAACTGAAAAATTTTTTTTTGTCAATAATTTACTAAAAAATTACTCAAGCCTTGTCAAGTCAATAACTTAATTGAAATCATAAGTGTTGTTAAGTTCAATCGAATCTTTTCAAAATTTGAATTTAAATCACCGCGAACTATCTTATTTGTTAAGGGCTCAACTTTTAATCTTTGGGGATGTTTTTCTTTTTCTTTAATTGTTTTTTTCATTCAATTGTGGAAGTAATTGAGGGTTCTATCAGAACCTACAAGCTTAAAATTCATAGGTAGTAGGTTTGAAGTAAAATAGAGAAAATTGATAGGAGTTGAATAAACACATTTTTCAAATCCTCATTTTTCTTTGATACAAGAGAAATAAATAATTTCCATACAATTTCCTGTTAGCAAAACAATTATTTCCAGGGCTTCACTTTTGCTCATGGTAATGCAACATAAATATTAGTATTCTAAATGGTAATAGATTCACCCCATGTAATAAGTTTAAGACTCGTAAAAGTAGTAAAAAAATATATAAAAAATAAAAAACTTATATGTTATGAAGAATAAAATTTTACAAAAATTGAAAGATAATAATGTGTATACATATATATATGCGCATGTATTTGTAGATATATATATATATATATATATATATTTTTCTGTTTAAATTGATCTGAGCTTGGATGATGTATGGTATTGGAATTACAAAAGGTTCTTAAGATGATGAATATTTCATGAAACTTGACGTTTTCTGCCTAGAACAAAAATGATGCCACCTATCATTTTAGTACTACTAATTCAATTTAATTTTAAGGGTTAATTGCAATTTTTCCCTATGGATGGTACTAAGATCCTAAACTATCAATCTTAGCATTTGAGTAGACTTTATACAATATTTGTGACACATTGCTTAAATTGATTGAAATATCAGTAAATTTTGATAGTTGCTTTCGAATTAAAAATTTTCGGTATCCCTAAATTGTAGAACAAAATTTCAGTGAACAAATGTATGCTGAAATCTTATTTACCAAATAGTAAACAAAAATATAATTCAACTGATTTGAAGAATGTGTCACCAAATGAAGGGATAAGGTACTAAATTGTTAAAATTGATTTGTTTTTGATACAAAGTAGAAATAGTAAAGCGTGGTTTGCTTTAGCAGAATTAGCTGAGAAAAGGGTTGCTGGACTAGCAAAAGCGTGATGCTGTGTCTATATGATATGACATGGGCTAGGTCAATTTTTACCCATTTATTTCTTGCTTCCATACAAATTCAAAACAGAAGACAGAAGTTGGTTTAGACAAATATTCTTCTGTTTTTTTGCCACAAAGCACACATGACAAAAGGCTGCTTAGGTTTATATCGTCTGTAATACTGTAAATTTTGTCCACTTAAGTGTATAAAATTCAGAGGACGAATGATAATATTTAGTGGTTATATAACCGGTCCACTTGCTCTGTTTGAATTGCTTATTTGATGCCATTAGGATTCAAAAATAGAAAAAAAAAAAAAACCCTTAGCCAATGTTAAACTAGTAATTCCAAGAATGTCTTGTCTAAATAAAATGAATTTTTTTTTCTATCTGTGATGTGTGGTGAATTAAATTACCCGATTAACCTTTAAAATGCTAATGTCAATTGATTCAGCACTAAACATTGCATCTTTTCTTCTCTTACCATTCTTAATTATCAATAAAACAACTTTTTTCATATTTTTTTCTAGTGCTGAATCAAGCTATTAACATCTTATATTCACACCATTTTCCACACATGCAGATGAGGGAGATCACTAGCAACAGCAAATCAGTAGTATTCACAGGCCACTCAGTTGGAGGAACTGTTGCCTCTCTTTCAGCTCTGTGGTTCCTCTCATGTCTCCAATCACTTCCCTCCACCTTTTCTGTGATTTGTGTAACTTTTGGCTCACCTATGCTAGGAAATGAATCACTTTCCAAAGCCATCCTCCAAGAAAGATGGGGAGGAAACTTTCTCCATGTTGTTGCACAACATGATATTGTACCAAGGCTGCTATTTGCTCCCTCAGATTCATTGTTTCCGTATTTATGTTCTTTCTTTCCTTTTTGGCATTCATCCATGTCAAATCCATCTTTCAAGCAGCTTTTGGCACAATGCCCTGATGAAATGCAAGCTCAATTTCTTCATATTGTTCTGAATTCTCTTGAAGCATTATCAGCAGGAGGTATAAATTCTGGCCAGGGGAACTTATTTTGGCCATTTGGGAGCTATATTTTCTGTACTAGCAAGGGGTCCATCTGTTTGGACAATGCAGTATCTGTCATCAAAATGCTACACCTGATGTTAGCAAAGAGTTCTCCCAGTTCTAGCATTGAGGATCATCTTAACTATGAGAATTATGTGGGCCAAGTTTATTGGCAAATTCTAAGCAGTAAGAACTTCCAGGAAGGCGATTTACCTGATTCAAGCTATAAAGTTGGGATTGCACTGGCATTACAATCATCAGACATAACTCCTTGTGTAAGACTTTCATCAGACAGATTCTGCTTCTCATTCATACTAGTCTAAGTTGATCTCTTAAGTACAACTCCACAGCTGCTTCTATTTCAGACCATTCAGTAATTGTAGGTTTTTCTACATCTAACCAATTCAATCAAAATGGTTAAAATAAAAGTTCAAGAATTGACTCGTCGGACAAAAGTTTTAAGTGCATAATGTTGTAAATCTATTATTTTGCTTGAAATGTTTTGATAATAATATGACCATTCTTATGGGTTTAATTTTTTGCTCTCAAAACAGGAAGCAGTTTCTGGACCAGCAAAAGATTGCCTGAAATTGGCAAAGCAAATGGGTCGCACACCCAGCCTCAACAGTGCCAATCTTGCAATTGCTTTGTCTAAGATCACACCCCTCAGAGCACAAATTGAATGGTACAAAGCAACATGCGATGATTCTGATGATCAAATGGGATATTATGATTCATTCAAGCGAAGAGGTGCTTCAAAGAAAAATTCCAAAGTCAACATGAATAGGCATAAGCTTGCCAGGTTTTGGGATGATGTGATATCAATGTTAGAGCACAATCAACTACCTCATGATTTTCACAAGAGATCAAAATGGGTAAATGCTTCTCAGTTCTACAAACTCTTAGTTGAGCCATTGGATATTGCAGAATACTACAGATCTGGGGAGCATTTGAAGAAGGGTCACTACACGGAGCACGGAAGGGAGAGGAGGTATAAAATCTTCGACAAGTGGTGGAGGGACAGAAAGGTTGAGGGAAATCCTGGTAATTCAAGGAGCCAGTTTGCAAGTTCGACTCAAGATTCGTGCTTCTGGGCTAGAGTAGAGGAGGCAAGAGACTGGTTGAATCGTGTTAGAAGTGAAGGCGATACAAGGACACAATCTTTGTTGTGGGAGAATATTGAAAAATTTGATCAGTATGCTAGAGGAATGGTTGACAGAAAAGAGGTGTCTATAGATGTTTTAGCTAAAAATTCAAGCTACAATTTGTTTGTAGAAGAATGGAAAGATTTGAAATCTCAGCTGCAGCTATTCCCACCTCATTTTCCCAGTTTACTCGATGGGGGAGGAAGTAGCTCATTTGACTATATTGTAGGGAAGTGAAAGGACTAAAAGAAAGTTACTTGACCCCATGAAATTATGGAGACCTTTTCTGCTACACATATATTGGAAGGGCAGCTGACTTATGAATAAAAGGTTGTGATCGTAGAACAGGATTGATGACATTACAAAGCTTTATGTATAAGGGTTATTCTTTAGTTCTATTCTTCTAGTTACATGGAAACTAGGTGTCCAATGCTGCAGCTGCTTCAGAAGAAAGAAAGATGGATTATCCATTAATAACGACTTTGCCATGTGTATATATGTTAAACCTTACATTATCTATAATACTCCTAATAGGTCTCTCTCTTAAACCATAATCATGGTTCAGGCTTGCAAAACTAATGGAACGGTGGTTTCAATGGGATTTGAGTGGTTTTTTTCCCCTAGTAGGAGAGAGGTGGGATTTAAGAAACAGGGAGAGGGATGGGAGGAATGGGATTTGAGTTAGATTGGATTTAAGAAACAGGGAGAGGGATGGTAGGAATGGGATTTGAGTTAATAATCTAACTGAAGTAGCTAAGAATCAGATTGAATTACTCTGGATAAGAAAGGAAATGTGCGGAGAAATGAAGGAAGAAGAAAAAAGTTTAACTTGCAAAGAAAGGAGACAGGTCCATCCACTAGCAACTTCTTTTCAGAAAAATGCACATGCCCTCAGCTATCCTTTCTAGTGCTTTCTATACTCATCTTACAAGCAGAAACAAACAAAAGCAGATAAAAACCCTGATGAGCAGGTACTCTAGTTGATTCCCCAAGAAATGTCAATTAGAATGAAACGCAACTTTACATGAATAAATAGGCAAGAAAACGGTGAAGTATTTGATACAGCTATTCTGTAGCAGAACGACCTCATTCAGACATAATTAAGCCAATTACTAACTAACTAATCCAACAGCATGACGATATCCACTTGTTAGATAGAACCTTGTACTCAAGTATTTTAAGTTCTGGAAATTTTTCCACTAGGAAATCAGCATCCACCAAATTTTGCATTCTCAGCTCCAGCATTTGCCCACTGCACCATCCATTCCACCATAGGTTCATTCTTTCTCTTAATTAATTGTCTCTCCAGCATAGCTATAGGTTGAACCTTCATCGTCCCCTCTTCATCTACTTTAGGGAAGGCAAAATGGAACTGCCTTTTTTCCATTGTCATCTTGAGTTTTGAAACATGAAAAACTGGATCAATTTCAGAATTTTAAGGCAACTTCAACTTATAAGATACTGAGCCACTCTTCTCTATGATCTCATAAGGTCCACGGTGCTTTGCAGCAGGTGACTTGAGGTTCTTTCCCAAGGCCAAAGTTGATTGCTTGTGAAGTTGCAACCTCAGATACATGCATTCTCCCACTTCAAAATCTCTTTTTGATCCTGTACAATCAGCATGCTACTTTCTTGCTTGAGCATGAACTAAATAATTAAGTCCTCTACTCTATCTCCTGTCTCCTATGCAAATAGTCCTCTACTGGCCAGATTATTCGGTTGGAATAGCCTACTAACCAATTGTGGAGCTTTGGATGTATAAAATGCTCCAAAAGAGGACATTTTAAGACAAGCGTGCTAGGTAGAATTGTACTACCATTCTGCCAATGATAATCATTGGGCAAAGCTTTTAGTTTCTACATCCATACTTCTCAAGTACATCTCCAAGTATGGGCTCACTCTCTCCCTGGGTACGCTAAGGATGATAAGCCATACTCAGCTGCAATTCAGACCTAAGAAGCTTGAAAAATTCTTTCCAGAATTGGCTACTGAAAATCTTATCTTTTTTGAATGCCATATTTTACAAAATTCATGCAGTTTACTGACATTATCTAGGAATAGCTTCATTTACAATAAGAGCTGTAAATGGATGACCTAAACCTATGAAATGACTAGGGAGTATATCAATCACTACCACAATGACATTTTTCCTCTCAAAAGTTGGAAAACTTTCTACAAATTCCATGGTCACATGACCCCAAGAATATTCAGGTATAGACAAGGGCTGCAGCAGTCCAGGGCATGCCACATTCTCATGTTAAGACCTGCTGCAACTGTCATATTTCTAAGTTATCAACCATAAAAGAATAGAATAGTGATTCGTGTAGTTCTAAGCACACAAGTGCCATGGTGGCATTAACATCACAGATCAAGATTCATATCTTAATTCATTTACATGGTTAACATGGGCAAGCTCATAAAGAGAATGATGCATAATTATTAGTATTGAGTACTCAACCAAGCAATTAATCCTGCTAGGGAGGGCATTGAGATGCTTAGCCATGCCATCCTAACTCACATAGTTCACAATTTAACATAGTGGAACTTAGATCTTTTCCGAGTGTTCATGACCAGTAGAACATGCTTTGGTTCATGTTACTAACCACAAAAATGCACACACAGAAATCCTTTTCAGAATATGCCTCTTACTGGATTTGCTTAAACTGAAAAAATCACACAAAAGTCTTACATGGTCCATTTGCATGTTTAAGTAAGTTTCCAGCAAAGGTTGATAGAATCGAAACTAGGTTTAATCAAGGTTCTTTCACAAAAATTTACTTAACAGACAAAAGATGAGCCATTATCCTTTTGTGTGATTTCTCAAATGTGGAGCTTAAACATGCCTTTGTTCTTGAGCTTCTAAATCTTCTACACATTAGGTTCAAAATTACTTTACAATGACATGACAATCATGCTTAAACTTGCTATCTTAAACGCTTACTCTACCAGTGATCATGGTCTTCACATCAAAATTTACAAAATCCTTCAGCAGGGGTGTTATTGGAAGATCATTTGACAATTTTTTAAGAAAAACACATTTAAAAGATGAGTTAAACTTACTGAAGTTACTTTTATAGTAATGTGCAAATCTTACAAAAACCATAACAGAGTAGTTAATTTCTTGACAAACAAAAACCAGTTAGCAACTATTTAATAGACACTTTACCTTATAAAATTTCTCTAAAATCATAATGAAATCTTGTCAAATCAGATGGATTTATATAATTTGGAGATATTCAGAGAAAGTTGTATATCACAATTGTTTCCTTTTGAGAAACAGAAAATAGCCATCACTAGCTAAAATATTTGCTGGTCTCTAATAAGAGACATATACTGAGTTGCAGTGAAGATCTACTGAGTTGCAGTGAAGATCCACAAACCACACAAAATAATTTAGTTTAAGCTAAAATTATTGCACCCCTTAAACAAAGGCCCCAGCTCCTCTAGTTGTATAAACTGAAGTAGAACTCTCCCAAGGGAAGAAAGCATGGACAATTTTCTCATTTTTGTTCAAAAAAATATGGTTGACAAGATAATGAGCTAAGAGAAACATGACATGAGAAAGTCCTGGACTGCAAAAAGCTCTCTCATTGCACAACCAATGTTACACTGGATGTGAAACAATAGACATGAAACAAATTAGTTACTGTCACAGTATCAACAGAAGCAAATAATGTATTGGAATTGAGTAGCAAGAGCTGTTTGCTGCAGTACACCAAATTCCTACAAAAGCAGCTCCTATAAGATTCTCTTTTGCAACATTAATTTGGTTGAACACAACCACTGCGCCCTAATTTTAAGCCTGTTTGTCTTGCTCTCCAATGTCAAAACTGAGCCTTTTGATGATAAGTTGAAGGTCTAGCCAAGATCCATGTGTAGCCAAGGTAAGAAGATGACATCAAACAGCCAACTTTTGGTTTGTTGCTATCCAAAATGTGATGCCCAAGCACAGGTGATCCACAAGTTACAAGAACCTACACAGCATCATACATTCTGAAAACTCCACTACAAGTGAATTTCATGCCAAAAGAAAAAACACGTGTGTAGCATCCATATAGCAAATGATACCAAATAACACTTAAAGGTTTTTACTCAACGGAATTAATTTGTGAATATTACCACTTACTCACATTAACAAGATCTATATTTCATTGTTCACTTCAAAAAATGTTTTACTATTTTGTTCCTGAAAATTCTAAAAGAAAAAGGAAAGAAAAATCCATTTTTAGTCTTCTCAATTATGCTGATATAAGTTTTAGTTAAAGTCTTCGCATGCTATGGCTTCTAAGCTTTTCTAAAATATTCTACCCAATCGGGTCATTCAGCAATTTTTTTTTCTTGGACAACAGAAATGGTTGCCGTTCTATTCCCCAAGTCTTAGACTAGCAATTCAAGCAAAGCCTAAACTACTCACGCTTAAGAAGGGAGAATGCTAGCCCATGGGCTAACAAAGCTGCCAACAGACAAAATATAATGCTTCAAAGCAATGCAAGTAGACTCACTTCAGGCAAATTTCAAGGCAGAACTAATAATATTAAACAACGAAGGTATTAACAAACCCCAAAACTTAGAAAGCTAACCAGATTTTCTAAAGCCATCAGAAAAGAAGTGCAAAAGCTACTGAAGCAAGTCAACAAGTGCAATGATATGTGCAACCTCAATTTCTTGAGAACATATAGAAACTAAGCAAACATACCTGAAACCTCAACCAAGCAAACATACCCCATTTTCTGGTATCATGCTTATTCATGTTGAAGGCGCAACATCAAAAGAATGAAGAACTTGTTCCAGAATCATTCTTTTATCCTTGTCAAGAGGACCTCTAATCCATCAGAGTGAGAAATATTCAAAAGGTAAAGCTTTTTTCGATGCTACAAATGCGGCAGAAAATATCCTCTTCATTCCACCCCTTGTGCTATCAACTCTGTACTCAATCTCATACACTTGAAGGCCTTCCTTGTTTGATCTCTCTGAAACTGATATAAACTGAGCTTCCTTTGTACTTTCCTTCGCCCAAAAAAAAAAGGCATAGCTTCAATCTAATGTTCAAGTATCTACAGATACATGCATTCTTATATCTGAAACCAGTAGGAAGTTTCAGCACCACATATTAGCATGGCTGAACATGCTGCAGTGATGGCAGCACAGGCAAAAATGCAGTGTCACTCAAAAGTCTGATTTATGCTGATTTATTTTGCAAGACATAAGCATTTTAGAAGGATCAGCCACAAAATTAAGGGGAATGTGTTCATTTTATGAGAGCTGGAACAAGTGTTATTTTGATCTATATTACAAATGCTGCTATATGATCCAATCATTGTGGAGCAAAGAGAAATCTCCTTTTTTTAATTGAGCTATCATTGGAAATAATAGTTAAATGAACGAGGTTTAGTTAGAGAATTTTGGAATTTCCTGTTGCTGGTAATTGCATATGAACTGGATCTCGTAAAATTTTGGGACCAGATTTACATCAGACACTTGTCAATTCCAAATAATTTCAAGGACACAAACATGAACCATATCTTTAATCTTCAGAGGGAAAAAAGAACTACTCCTAATTATCAAACAGCCCATACTACCATTTGACAACAATTGTGCAATGTCTTTGAAAAGAATATTCAACAAAGAGCTTTGGACAAAGATTTAATCCCTTTAAATAGTTAGAAACTACTGATACATGAAATTGTTTAGACTCCAACAACCAGATTGGTGCAAATGGATTATTCACATCCTTCCCTTACTTTGTTTTCATTTTCATGATGAAACATGATTTGTCAACACAACAACTGACTATTCTTGTCTGTGCTTCTCCACATTTACCATTTATTATTGAAATTCTGTTTCTAAACCAGTGGCTGCATTCATATAAGAGTTCAAGCATTCACCTTGTAGCATGAACTCCTTTCTGATTTTTGAAGAAGTTTATATCAGCAGATTTTAATTGGAAAAACCCATTTAGTAAACATTTCTTTTTCTTCTATAAGTTATTAATGTTTCAGATGGAAAATGTTCAAATAGTTAAAAAGCACAGGACCAAAGAAAGAGCTTCTTCATATCAAGAAGGAACCACAACTTTCAGCTTCATGCCAGTTGGTGCAGGAAAAAAACATAAGATTGACTATTGTATTTAGTAAAACCTGTAAGGGATCAAAAAATTTTTGCATAGAATTGGGAAACAATTTTTCCATACTGGTATTAAAAAGAAAAAAAAATCATATAAAATCTTCAAAATGAGTGTCTCAAACTAGCCAAGACTAAGGTGGCAATCACTCAACATATTCAATCTATGTCCTCATCTTTCTTTGGTATCAGTTTCCTAGTCCTATTGAACACTAGTTGATTAACTTTCCAATCTTTCTTATAGGTTTCTCTCAATCACATTTCTATCTAACATTAAACTGTTTATTTGCCAACATAATTTCCCATGGGCAATACAGGCCATAATTATAACTTCAACCATTACTTCAACTGTTTGCAGACTTGGACACCTACCAAATAGATTTCCAAAATTCATAAAACTGCTGTTCCATTTTCATGACAGGTGACTCTTCATATCCAACATTTTCATGACAGATGACTTATCAAATCCAACATTCTCAAACTTCGTATCTTTGCCTTAAGACTTAGGCAAATCCATTTGAACTGCAATAAACTCTCCACTTCAGAAGATCTAATTTCTACTCCAAATGCCCATCAGCAGCCACTTTCTTTCTCAATGGGCAACAGAAAATCAGAAAAGCACTATCACTACTCTGAGTCTCTGACCTAGAAACATGTCAGGAGCTTAATACTGACAGGGCAAGGTATGTAATAAATCAACTTAAACTACCCGTAGAGTACACAATCACACACTCTGCAGGTTTAGGGACCTGGACCACTGTAAATGACCACTATTTGCGGCTATTAACCGCTCTGATGAACCAAATAATTTTCCCATGCTGTGCAGGAGCCCACCAAACCGTGTTTGGATGTACACCTTGTGCAATTTTTTGTTCTATCAGTGTTTTGTTTCTTCCAATTAGACACTTTTTCAAATAATCCCTCCAGCAAATTTCTTGTCACCGATGCATTTCCTTCTTCCATTCCATCAGACCAGTCCAAAGAAACTAAATTGTTATAAATCCATAAATCCAAGTAAGCACTCAAAAAATACCAACAAATTTCTAGCTTTCTTAAAGAAAACCAGTAATTCAAGTGAGAAATAAACAGACCTTGCGCCTTTCGGCTTCAATGAGCTTGTCTGCCACAAACTGCGGAGTGCCAAAATCTCTAAGGCTTGAAATTCGAACAGGGATGACAACAATCCCAACATTGTTAGACCCTTTATTTGCCTCCTCAAACAGAACAGTCGCCCCAGCTTTCTCTACCTTAATCCAAGAAGAGGGCCTGAGGAGAGTGAAGCCCTCTTTAGAATCAGTATATCTTTCCAGTGTCAACACTTGATTAGCCATGGCCATAGACAAGCTTCTAGAAAAAGGGTCGCTACATACCAGTAAGGAGGAAATGCTCAATAAAACTCTCCTGCTCAAGAAAACAACTGAACTGAAGTCATTACTAGCTTGAGAACGACATGGAGAAGCAGAATTTGAAGAGAAAAAGAGGGATTCAGATGGAGTTGCTGTTGATCTTGTAGGAGAAGGGGATGAGGCTATCATGAGATTCTGAATGTGGCTGGAGTTGGAGAAGGGAAAAGTAAGACCATGCACCAGCATTGTCATTAGTGGTGGGATGAAGAGGATGTCTACCAAATGCCAAATTCATAATACTAGCATAGGTCTGGCCGTGCTACGCACCGGCCCACCTACTGATATGGACCAACTAAATTATGGATTAAAAAATTGCTATTTATTGAGTTTTTTTTTTTTTTTTTGGATTTGCTGTAACAATGAGGATAATTTGCTAAAAGATCATAATGTATACATAGGCTCAAGAGGTGAATAATTTGCAAATCACAATCATACATTACATAAACTAAGTCATTCATGTCTTAATAAAATACATACTTGAGTGCTAGCCACAGTTACATATTAGGAGGCTTAAATAAGCTTCATTGCCTATTGAATTACAACATTGTTGGTTAAGCTATTAATAGTTATATTAGGATCCATTACTTTTTAAGTCAAAAGAATAATGGATCATAATATAATTCAAAACATATTGTCTAAGCAATGAAGGCAGGCACTAAGGTAATGAACAAAAGATTTAACAAAAGTACAGAATTAGGCCATATTAGACTTGCTTAGCTTTAGCTTTCTTTGCTGGACTGTCTTTGATATTGCCAGGTGGACTATATTGTTTTGCAGCTTCTTTGGTAAACTGTTCAGGAGCCTTTGTTGCATGTTTAGCAGGTGTGTCTGCTGGTCAAGCTTGATTTTGAGATGGGTTTTTCTGGAAACTCAAGACTTCTTTTTATTCCATTGGTTGTAGATGTGCGGCTTTCTTTGCAAGAACTGGCTGCAGCAATTTCTTTAAGTACCAACTTTGTGGTTGGTGTGAACATTTGATCCTTTGATGATTTTTCTGCATGCTTTGCTTGATGAACTGCTAAGTGCAGAAGAAACTTTAGTGTTTTCTGGAAGTGTTAGTGGAAGTGGATTATGCGATAGTTCAGTTGCAATGTAAGCCTTAATGACAGTATTCTTTCTTTGGAGTTGACCTTGAAAGGGAGACTCATAAGATTTCAGAAAACAAACCACTGTGTACTTTTTCAAGCTATCATTAAGTTCAGTGTCTATTCCAAAACCCTGCACCAGAAAATTTTTTTGGTTAGGTTTAGTGAATTGTTTTGTATGTATATTTGTATTTAGGGCAAAGAGTCCCAGTGGCCATCAAACTATTAGTCGGATGAACTTTTGGTCCCCAAACAATTAAAAGTAAACTTTTGGCCCCCGATCTATCCAAAGTACAAAATATTAGACCTTCTGTCAAATTCAGCAGTTAATATCGACGGAATCTACGATCACGTGAGACGCATGCCGAAATACGAAGGACATTTTTGTCAACAATGAACTGTGTTCCACTGGGTAAAATGGATCGAAAAATTATTTTGACCCAAAAAGCTGCAATTTCAATAGAGATACTGAAAAAAAAAGGAACTAAGATGGCACTGGCTAAACAATTTTTGGGTAAATCTCTATTCTTACATCTTCTTCTGCTTGCTTAAGTTACAGTGGAGTGAATTCAATCAATTTTTTAGGCATCTTCTCCAAATATAATGCAATGTATTGAGCTTGAAGCATCAGTTATAATAATTGGAATGCAAGCCCTTTAATTGAGTGAAGGAATTAAGATTAATATATTGGTGACAAATCGGAATAATGTTTAATTTAGAAGTATAAGTTAATGGTCTAACCTGAGTTCAATTTCACTTTGCTGTTTGCATGAAGGACAATGGATGATCCAATAAATGTTAGCATTTACAATTCTATGACAATTCACACAAGCAGTATTCCAATATTTGGTGAATCCATATGCAAGTTTGATAGTTCCTTGCACCCAAGCTGTCTTTTGCTGAGTGAACCAAGCATGAATGGTATTTGAATGTAAGTTAGAGAGAAAATAGTTATATTTAAGCGAAAATTTTTAAATAACAAATAGCACTTACAACTGGAAATGATGCTTGAAATTGCTGATTGCTTTGATATTTTCTTCATTTGGAGGAGGAAGTAAATAATTTGGATCATTGTATGTTTTAGCATCAAGCAAATTTTTGATTTCTTCCTTGTTCAAAACTATAACCTGAATGGTTATGTTTAAAGTACAAATAAAAAATTTACCAGTGAAATAAATTGATATTTTATGGTAAAAAATAAAAAGAAGATTATATTTACCATTGCCTCAAAGAGAGATTATCTGATAGCAGAGGATTTATCAGAATGCCAAATGAATACCTTGTAGTGAATGACAGAGCTGTAAAAATGATGAAAATTTTAGTAATATAACATATAAAGTATTTAGAAGTCAAACAGTAAAGCAATCATTAATGCATAATGAAACTTTTACTATTGAATATGGTCACTTTGCCACAGAGAACTATGCTTAGAGGGGCAGTGCTAATCATGTTTTGCTATTTTGCTCCCTTCATTCATGTTTCAAATTCATTCCAAAGAGTCATAAGCATGAGTCTTTCCTGTCAGGTATAACAAAAAATTGTAACTGCTATCATTAATCTAAATTACTTAATAAAAAAGTAGTATTTCAGTTTAGATTTACTCTTCATTCACTATTATAATGTCTCTAGAGGTACAATCTGGATCTGCTTTGTTTCATTGGTAATGCCTGAATCACAAAACTTCTAATATCTTGAAATAAAAATATTGATATGAGTGTACGTAATCAGTAAAATATCAATGATTGTCAAGCAAATTAAAAAATAATGTAAGAAAAATTACTGCAAAGATTATCTGAATCAGCATATTTGTGCACATCAGAGAACTTTGTCAACTCAAATATGGAAGGTAACATAGGCGGCACAGGTTCAGTATAATTTTCAACCAAAGTCTTGTAGTTCAAAATCCAGGAGCATTCATAGGTCCCAACTCTGGTATGTTTGGGTTAGCAGGAATGACAGTTGCATTAGAAACATAACATCTTTGATAAGGCTGGAGAAATTTGCTAAAGACCTTAATGTGTTGTTCATAGGTCACAACAGAAACTTTTGTTCCTTGATTAGGATTACAGAAAGTTAGTTTTATATATATCATGAGTTAAAACCATAAGTGTCATGTTTATGGCTAACATCATATTTGTCACACAGAAATTAAAATTATAGGTATGAATACTTTAATAGTTAGGTGACTATTCATTCACAATGAAACTATAGTTGTGCTATCATAGTATGTGTAAACTTACATGAATACTAAGGAATTTTTCTTAAGCAAATATAGCATTTTTTATGTTCTTGTAGAATCATGAAATGTTCTTATACAGATCATGAATGTTCTCATATATGAATGTAATAAGCAGACAAATAGGAAAGTATTTGCTAACCTCAGTATCTGTGAGTGGAAAGCGCATAATTCGCCTAGGCGGAACTTCACGAGTCAGTTTGATTGTGGTCTCTGTGAACAACTTGTGCTAGAACAGTCCATTTTTCTGCTTCTTTTCTGAATGTCTAGGCACTGAAGATATATGTCTAGACATGATGACCTATATTCGTAGAGAAATTAGATAGTCAATTAAACAAAATAATAAAATTCTAAACAAAAAAGGCCATGAATATTGAAACCTGGTAATGTAATCTGGGAAGTTTCAAGAACTTCTTTATATACTATATTTTTAGTATGATCAATGCATGATTCATCAAAATAAGTTTGGTCTGATAAGCACTTTTACAGCTGAAACTGTTTTGGCCTTTGAAAGTGCAACATATAATTGGCCATGTGAAAATACAGGCTCTTTCAAATAAATACAAACAAAATCTAATGTTAGTCTTGTGCTTTATTATTGTCATTGCAAAGCACAAAAATTGGAAATTGTGTTCTTTATATGGAACTGGATATTGTTCATCACTTGGTGGCTGCATGAAATTCTATGTATAAAAACTTCTTTGCCACAAAAATCACCACTGCAATTTTAGCACAAATAACATTCTTACTCAAACTCTTTATTATCAGTCTTGTTCCATTGCATAATCCTTCAGTAGGATCAAGATTTCTTAAAAGAATTATTGGGCATTGGGTTTTAACAGCAACCTATGTGGAGGTAAGTTGCTAGGTGTAAGAGTATTCAGGAGATCAATGTACTCAGACTGATGATTTTGATTCAACGTTTCATCATAGCTTAAGTATTCAGTCAAATCTTCTAGAAATTTTTCGATCAATTGATCATTTATTTCATCTACAAAGTTATTCTTTGTAGTAAAAATTGCTCTATTTTGTGAGCAATGCAATTTCGTTGAAGGATCTTTAAATTCAGGAATACACAATATTGATCAGGTTTTCAATTGCATCAGTCTCATTATTATAGTTAACTATAATTGAAGATGGAAGTTTTACCCCATATCATTCTCATCTGTTTGTTGTGTTCCATCTCCAATTTTTAAAAGAAACTGCGTGAATGAAGGATCTAATTTTGTTTTCATGTTCTCTGTTAATTGCAATTTTTCTAATTTGTGCCATAATGGAGAATTTATCAAACATGCATTTATCATTTCAGCTTTGTTCCTTTTCGATGGCAATGTTTGTCTAAAATCTCCACCAAGCACAACTACTTTCCTCCAAATACTTCTTCTGAATTCATTAAATCTCTTAAGAGATCATCTAAAGCTTCAATTGCTGCTTTTTTAGACATTGGTGCTTCATCCCAATTATTAGTTTTGCTTCTTTGATCATTGCAGCTAAAGAAGTTTGTTTACTGACTCGACATGTTGCACCATCAAAGATATCTATTGGAATTTTAAATCTGAATGTGCAGTCCTTCCACCTGGTAAAATGGAAGTTGCAATTCCTAATGTAGCTGTAGCAAGTGCAAGATAGCCTTTGGATCTAACATCAGCTAACAAAGCTCTAGACAGGAATGTTTTTCTGTTACCACCTGGACCGTCAATGAAAAAAAGCACCAGGTCTATCTGAGTAAATTCTCTCAGATATGACTATGAATGCTTTTTTCTATTTTTCATTGAGTAGCTTAATTGAATTCAAGTCAGTTTCTGAAATGACAATGTTTCTTTTCTGCTCTTAATTCTCGAGTTTCATTCTCTATATTTTCATAAGAGAATCCAGTGGGAATCAAATTATATGAATGTATACTTTTTCCCATGGATTGCAAAAATCCATCAATTGTTGGCAAGACTTTTTCTTTTCACTTGTGCAGGTTGTATTGGCTGAACACTTGGCAAAATGTTCTGGCATAGAAGATTCAAAATTTTGCACAATGCGCTTTGGGTCATTAGGGCAAGAATAACCCAAAAATGTTGCAAAAAGTCGTCTCATTTCATAGGGCATAATGAAACAGCGAGACTTCTTGTAAAAAATTTCTTGGCTGTTATCATTTTGTAACAAGCCTTGAATTAAATGCCTGCTTCTTGGATGTTTCTACTTGAACTCCATTAAAGGTTTCTTAAGTCATCAAATGAAGTTGGACATTAAACCTTTGATAAGAGTAATCTCAAGTAGTATCTTTCTCCTTCAGAAGGATGAGCAGCCATTATTCGACCTATTGATTCACCTCTTTCTCTCAATTTCAGTATTTTTGCTTAGGTAACCAGACAAATGATCAGGAAACTCTACATAAGTACAATTTAGATCCTAAGCTGTTTTTATCTGTCCTATTCATGTAAAAAAATTCAATGACATTGTTTTTTTCAATGATAGTTATTGACAACATTTTTGAAGATCAACTGTTTTTTCAAACTCATTGGCTGATAATTCTCCAAATGTAATTGTAAATAAATAACAGCTGGCTTTATTCACTCATACAAAATTAAAAATTCTCCATGCTGCTCAAGTGAAGAAACCTACCTAGCTGATACATATTGTTTAATTTCATCAATTTCTGATCAGGTTTATTATTTACTACACAAAAGCTAGTTTATTATGACCTTACATATATACTTGTAAATGTATTTAACTGCCTTAATTGTAGCAGCATATTTCAATATTAAATGTCAATCAAATTAGCCAAAAGATATGATTGTATGGTATAACCCATATGTTATCTAAAAGGTTGATTTGATCTTAATTTGAACTCCATCATCTCTCCTTCGATATTCAAGATATGCATTAATAGTTTGGATAGTTTTCCTCACATAAATTTTTAGGAAAATTATTCTCATTTTTTCTCATGCATACACTTGTTTGATCAAGTGAACCACATGGTCCATGAAGCATATGTTGATGACCAGATTTATAAAGATGTTCATTTTTCTCTTTTTTTGGTATCTTCTCAGCACAAACAATTTATCATATTCTTCAGGGGTATACATCTTGAATTTTGACTTTAAAATTAGCAAGAAATGTGCATGTGGCAGTCCACGTTTTTGGTATTCAATGACATAAGTGTAAGCTGCCACTTCACCAAAGATGCATTTTTTTAAAAGTTCATCTTTAAGCTGCTCTAACTTAGCATGAAACTCTAGCAAGCAAATCTGGTCTGTTTTGTGCCTCTTCTTTGTCTATTAAGTGTTCTTTTATTTCTGGCCAATTAGGATTGCAAGTCATGGTCAGAAATATATCTGGTTTACCATACTTCTGTACTAATGTCATTGCATCCATGTATTTACGTTTCATATTTCTTGGCCCTCCAATAAAGGATGGTGGTAATATGATACGCTGGCCAACATTACATCTTGACTCTCACCTGATCCTAAAGCATCTATTATGCCTTTCAAAACTCTCTCCTAATTTCCTCTTGTTGTAATCTATAGAAGTCGAGTCTTTGTGTCTCAAGCTTCACATATTGATCAACAATATATTGTTGTAGGAGTCGAGCAAAATGTAATAACCAAGATTCATCATTGTCCCTAATCTGAAGTTTATAACAATAATATTCTCGAAGGGACACAAAATTTGGATCTTCATGTATGCTTTCCATTGCTGTGGAAATAATAACAATACATTATTAAATGTAATCATAAATATTAAATATGTAAATGAAAGATCATGGTATATAGTTATTGTGCTAACCAGTTCTTCATTTTGGATTAATTGTTCTGCTGTAGCAGCATTTGCAGGGGAAATCAAATCTGCTACAGGTTGTTTTTTTTTCCCTTTCTTCCATACTTTTACTCCTTTCTTTGGTATTCCTTGGTGCCAACCAAGATCACCAAAAGGAAAAAGTATTGGATATTGGAGTGGATCATAACATCCATAATAGTATTGTATATTTTTTGAAGTACCACTATGGGTATGAACTCTAATATCACGCCTGCTGGTCTCTCCATTTTTTGCCCCTCAACCCACAACCTACAACTTGTGAAGTTGTTGGTCTATTATAGACTCTTGATCAACACAGGCAGAGTTTTTAACACAATATAGTAATTGTCTAAATTAGGTATCTCTCTCAAATTTCTAAAGAATTTTGCATATGGATTATACTCAAGAACTTGCATAATTTTCCTAATTACACTTTCAGATAGTCTAGGACAAGCTGCCAATCGATTACTTACTTCAGTTTCAAAGTCATTGAAATATAACCAAATTATTACTATGACATTGCTTGAATTGAAATCATTCAGAAAATGATATACTTGTCCTTGAATTCTAAAAGTGTAAATTCCTTTATTCCTTTTTGAAAGAGTCTGATCAGCTTTAACACCGAAGGAAGTGAATCCAAAATGATTATTATACGTTCTAATAAGAGTTCTAAAAGATTGCGCCTCTTGTGAAGATGAAGTCAATAACTCTTTAAAGATATCTGGAATTTTATTTTGAGCCAAAACAACTTCACCATCTTGGCAACAAAAATATGCTTCTCAGAAAAAAACTTCTTGGCTCCGCAATGAGGACAATCTAGTTGGTGTGGTAGGATATCAGCTTTTCAGGAATTATATCCAACAAAGCTCTTCCTGTTTTGCACCTCTTCCTAAAATATAATTATTTTAGAGCATTTAGTAGTCAAATCATTCAATTGATTTTAATGCCAGTGTAAAAACAGAGATTAGAAAACTTAAAAGTATTAACTATAGACCTGGCTGAGTTTTCTTGAGAGATGATCTGCGATGCTTGGAACGACATCGAGAACTATGCTGAACATCAACAACTGAGGAACACTTATCAACAATTCGATGCTTGTTCGATTTTCAGTTATATTTGTAGAAGCAATTGATCCAGACTTTGCTCTCAATCTTTTCTTTTTCCATCTAAAGTAGGCTTGTCTCCTATATTCTTTCTTATTTATTACCTCTTGATGATAGATTTTAGAATATTCAAGAGGACTCTTATCATAAGATATAACAGGAGTAGTGCCTATTATAGGTATATGCCTATTCACAGAGAGGGGAGGAGTATAATTAGTTACTTCCATATCTAGATTTGATATTTCAGAGTAACTATTTTTCCCTTTAACGTTTGTGACTTGTTCACTCTGAAATTGATTTTGTATAACAAATGATTGCTCATTGCAGTTCACTTGTGTGAACCAATCGGTTCAACATCAGAGAGATTGATTAAACATGAAGTCATTGTGGGCAAACAATGATTGTCATAGAATCAGAGGTATAATGAACTTCTCCAACATTTTCTGGAGTAAGCAAACATTTTTACCTCTGTAGTCATTTGGCAGAATTAGATTCCTATCGATGTGACTTTGTGAAAACACATGTTTCAACAAAGTGATTTTCATGAATGTCAATTCTCAGTGTTGATGACAAAAGGAGAATATCCCTGAGAAACAAAGAATTGACAGTAAACTTCATATACTCTGTGAGCATATTTAAATTTGTCCTTTTGTTTCTTTCTAACATTTTTAGATCAAAAGCATTATCAAACAACTCATCTATCAATCTAAAACTTGTACTAAATTTTCTTTTTTTTTTTCAATTTTGAAACACAAAAGATCAAAATCTAATTTTACTATAAAGAAACTAAGATACTAAGCGAAAGGCAACACAACAATGACAATATGAAAGCATGCTAGAATAATTAAAACTAACTAATATATATAAAATGACTACCTTAATAACCAAACGACAATCATACTAAATTATGTAATTATTGAATAAACAAACAGTTAACATCATCAATGCAACATTTGAATTAAAAACAGAGGAAAAAGTAAACATAAGCTAATCCAAAAATTACCATCATAATTATTCTTTTATGCATAACATCAAACACATGGTAGTCTTTAATTAACGAAAGGCAATAAACAGAAGGCAACACATTCAAACTAAAAAATTGTAAGTTTAGAATAGAAAGAGAGAAAATAGAAACGTACCTATATTTTCTTTGCTCGTCTGAATGCTGGCAAAAGTCGGAAATAGAAGTATATATAAGGCTTGTTGTAATATCTTTTGTCTAAATTGTAAGTTTTGAAAGCTGTACATGCATGATTAAAAAATTCCTTTTTGAAAGTAAACATCACTTCAAATCAAATACCAGGAAAAGAAGGAGAAGTTTCAATGCTAAATTCAAACCAAGTACCAAAATAATTGATAAATTGGTACAGCCAGTCATCCCTAACGTGAGCTGATTTTGGGGGAAAAGAAATTTCACTGAGCTGATTTTTGGGGCAAAAGAAACTTCAACGTGCATAAGGAGGATTTTTTGGGTTGCAATCAAAAGGAAGTACAATTAGTTATTGGAAGAAATTGGTAGAAAACTGAAGATTTTGTAGGCTCATAGATTTTGGGGGAAAGAAATTTCACTGAGTTGATTTTTGGGTCAAAAGAAAACTTCACGTGCATGTAGAGGATTTTTTGGGTTACAATCAAAAGGAAGTACAATTAGTTGTTTGGGAAGAATTGGTAGAAAAGTGAAGATTTTGCAGGCTCATAGGTACCTATCCCAAGGAAAGAAAGGGGAAGAAAGTTCTGATTATACTAATAAGACTGACTTATGAAGGGGAAGGAACTTCACTAACTAATAAGACCATTAAGGTGATCTTCACTAAACTTACATGAGTTATACTAACGGGCATGACACAGGCAACATCAGTTCTACCCTAAAGGGGAAGGAACTTCACTAACTAACGGGTTCTAACATGAATTATACTAATAAGACTGACTTCATTATCTTAATTAATCCAAAAACAGCCATATGATAAAAGGAGCCCACAATAGTCTACAACTATTTGCATTTGACCAAAAATTATAAAAGAAAAATTTCAAAATGTACAAAATTAACCCTAAATAGTTAGCAACTGTTTAAAGAGTTAGTTTTCATAGAAGGATTCAATTGACTTTTCCCACCAATTAAAAACCAAACAAAGGAGCAAATGAAAATAATTAAACTATTGTTACCAATTAGCCCCTAAATAGTAAGGAACTATTAAGCTTTTGAATTTGGATACCAAGTCTCCAATAGACATTTCTCACTCCTTAAACCCCAAAATTCAAAAAATAAACTGTTTCCTCCATAACACATTGACAGTTGGCATTCCAATGGAGAAACTTCAATTGTTCTCTTATCTAGTTGGTAGATATATACTCATGTAGCTGGAGTCCACACTTAGTTCTATCAATGTCTGTGCTTTTTTAACTAACTTCTTTAGTGGAGTTGGCCACCACCTTTAGGTGGAGGGGGGGGGGGAGAGGTTAAGGTTCAAATCTTGTCTTTTTGTCAAAAAGTTGCCACTTGATATGGTTTTGCTTAGATCCATATGGGTACTTTGCCCCCATATGGTCTGATGGTGGTTTAATCCCCCGTCGGTTTCCCGTGACCCTAGATTAAGAGTAGGAGTAGATGTAGATGGTGACAATTAACAAAAAAAATAGTTTATGTAGTTTTTGATTAGCTATTATTTTTCTTGATTTCCTTTTGTTCCTTTTTTTCCTATCAATTTTGGATAATCTTTGCACCAATTTATTAAAATTTATTATTGGTACCGATTGGTGGGATAAATCCAAACCCAATATTTATGATAAAATCGATTGGTGGGACAAAATCCAAACCCAATATTTATTATTATCTTTATCACATGTATTGTCCATGTTGAATTCTTGATATGCCTCTTCTAACAAATTTCTATCTCACTCTTGATGGGCTCATTTTTAATTGACCCTATTAGAATATTTTTCAAATTAAATTTTGAAAAGAACATCATTCTTATTATATAACTTCTACATATTACAGGCTCAAGTACTTTTTCTTTGGAGTTACAGCCATGTCTATCATCAAAGTTTCATTTGGATGAACGATATGTTGGATGGTATGGGGGGAAGGGGGTGTAAGTAAGAGATCTCGAATTTAAAACCTCATCACCTCCCACTTACCCAAAAAAAGTTTTATTCATAGTTCTCTGCATAATTTTTACTATAAATTCTTTGCAATTGTAAGCAAATCCGAAAACTGTCTTATTCAAATATTGTAGTTTTAAATAATTACATTTGGAAGTAAAAAGAATTTTTCATTCCATTGGAGACATTTTTAAGTTCAGAGTTTGTAGTAATTATGTGGTTTAGAGAAATTATATAAGCTTTTTATACATAGAAATTATGATGTGATATAGTTGAAAATCATTTTGCTTACATAAATAATTTATACAAGTTTTTAGAAAAATATTTTTCAAAAATTTTCATGATGATGCTATTGCTTTTTTTTTTTCCCAGCTTTTTTTTTCTGGATTTAGTTAAATTATTTTTTGCCTTTTAGTTATCACAAAGCTAGCATGAAGAAGCAAAAGAGTTACACAAAAATATTGTTTATTCCTACATCAAGGGGATTGATCCTGAAATTCTTAACAAATGAGTCTGAAGTTATATTTATGGAAAGAAAAATATAAGAATGACATGTTTTATTTTATGACGTTGCTTCCAACCATAGATAATTGCCTATGCAAATGCATAGGGTTGAATCTAGTTATTATTATATAAGCAAAGAGTGGATAGTTATTGTAGCAACCCAATGAATGCTAAATAGCTCCCGTTCAGTTTGACACATGCCATATCTTTCTTTTGAAAAAGCTATTACATGCCAACACTTTTCTTTCAAGGAAGGTATTTCATTTTCTCTTTTGTTCTTTTTTTGTCTTTTTTTTTTGTTCACCTTATTTTCTTTCTTCGACTAAAGACAACTAAACAAATCCTCATTTACACTGCAATTTCTTCATTTAGTTTCAACTCTGTACTCTTTTATTTTTTTTCCTTCATCCTAATTGTTTACTCTACTTTTTTCTCTATTGGATTAGTTGACACATTTTCTTTCAATTTTGTTCGAAATTAACAAAATGAATGGTTTTGTCGTAGGAGATCAAGGATGGGTTTTCTATTTCTTTTTTCACTTAGTCCAATAATTATGATTCATGATCTTCTACTCTTAATGTCTCTTTCTGGTATGTACTATTTAATTTTTTTTTTGGTTATTTTTTGCCTTCTAATCAGAAACCTTTGCTTATTCCTTTTCTCCGCTGTTTCCCCTCCTTCATTTGGCTTTTTTTCTCTCCTTAAAAGAGGCAAGTTGAAGTTTGAATGTGATACTGTGAATACTTTTTCCCCCTAAATATAAAGAAACGAATTTTTTTAAATTTTTAAATTTTATTTATTCTGAAATTACTTTTTTGACCTTTTTTATTTTTGAAAAAAAAAATTTCCTAAGGCTGACAAAAGGATAGATAGTGATTACATGAAGAATCTTTAGGCTAACAATGAAAGAATTGTGACTACTTTCCCCCCATAAAATAAAAAATGCCATTGTACATATTCATTCCAATTTTAATTTTTTATTTATTAAAATTGTTATTAGATAATAAAGTGATAGTGCTAGAGTGGAAGAGGAGGAATCTGACAAGTGAAAGTCCAAGGTAAAAGAATGATTAGCAAGGAAATGGTGAGGCCTGTTGAATTAAAAATTAATCACAGTCTCTTAATTATGGATAATTAATTATATTTTGATATAAAGTTTCTTAAATAGTGAAAAGTGCTTATTTACTGGATAAGGTGGATGGTATGTAAAATAATTATTGGGGCCAGCAATTAAGGATGGGAAGAAATATTTCATATCTCTTCATTTTGAATTACTAGCCCGTGTTCATGATAGGTAATTTTATTTCCATGAATTTTAATTTTAGCAATGATAGCCTGAGAATAAAAGAAGTGTAAAATTAGATTTAAGAATCTTTTGCTTAAACTAGTTTTATATGACTTCATACTTTTATCCTTTTTTATTGCCACTAATGGTTAATAATGTAATTAGAGTTTGAGGTGATTGCTAAGTATGGAACTAGACATATCATCACTATTTGGTTGAAGGAGTTTGTAATATTTTGTCGATTTAACTAGTTAAAATGATTATGGTTTTCAAAGGATTGCAATTGGTAGTGGAAGTTAGCATTGAGGCTTTCAGCCTAGAGTGTCACTTGACAAAATATTATTAGAAATTTCAATTTTGATTAAGAAAACATTTTTTAAATCAAACAAAGTGTTGGTTTCAAATTTGTGTACGTAGATTTGGAAACATGGTAATTCATATTTTTACCTAAAATTACTATTTGTATTATAGACCTGTTTGGTGAGATAAATGTTTTCACTTGTTTGTAATGCTATTAGGCAGGATTTAAATAGACAGATTAACTCACTTTTTCTCTTAAAAAGAAAGAAAAATGTGCAAGTTTGTGGTGTTTTTATTGCTATTGAAGATTGTGACAAGTTTTGGTGGCTTTCTAAGTTTTTTCTAATTATTAAAGTGCTATAGAAACATTATGATTGCTTTTTGTTTTGTTACAACAAAAACTATGCAATATTAAACCGACAATGCACTTATAATGGATTTGCTTTCTCTTCTTTTTTGATATCATTATGTACACATAATATTGGTTAAAAAATCTTTGTCCAAATCACAATAAATTGGGGGCTAACATCATAGATGGCATTTCACTTCAAAGCAAATTTCAATTATTTTGATACTCAATTTTCTCCTATATTTCTATTCATTATGTAACTAAGCTTTTAAGGGGCTCTACTTGTGCCTTGCATAGCCATGGTACCTCTCGTGTGTGTGTGTGTGTGTCTATCTATATATATATCGAATGATGAAAATGAAGGTTGAAGTAGACTAAGCTCAATAAGCCAACTAAAATGAGTTCTGTTTACCTTAGTCTGTACAGTTTTACATTGATATAATTTACTAGAAGGAACCAGGTTGTGCAAGTACAGCGTGGGTTCACCTATAAAATTTTGGCCAAAATTCATCACACTATAATTTGCTTTCAAATCAAGAGCAATTATACTTGTCAAAAAATGAGCCTAAAAAATAAAGATTATCTTTAGTGGAATGTTCCAAAAGTTTTCTCCAACTTGCTTATTGTGATGCAATAGAGATACATCTTACTGTATTGTACAAGCAAACAACAACAAAGAATTCAAAAACCAAACACATGAGAAATGCAAAATCAGTCAAATGTTAACATAAATGATATATGCTTCATAAAACTCAAATATCATGCTATCATAATTATAACTCAAAATTTCTTTTTCAAACAAGACACCATCATGTAAAAACTTCCATTCTACAAATTCACAATAAAACTTGCAAGAAATTCGAACGGAAGGCTTTTTAATGTATAAAAAGGGTACAAAAATTTAGTACCAAAGAATTACTAAATGAAGTGCAAGATTCAATTATGCATTGAAAAGGAACAAAAACATCATAATTGCAAAATACAAATTTTGCATTTAGATTTAAGACAAATCTCACAAAAGGAGAATTGACTTGTAGAACCAAAATAATGGAAGGTTTAATGAATATCAAGGAGATCAAACCAAAATAAATAACTACACCATAGTAACAGGATAAAGAGGCAAAAAAAAAAGTGATAAAGACTAAATAAAATACATTTAATGAAAAAACTTAAGTCCATATTTGGCAGTGTGAAATAGGGGAAAAATAAGAATAAAAATATGGAACATATCAGATAGTAAAAGTAGCGGTGGTAAAAGGTCTATTGTCTATATTTCTCCTAAAAAAAAGGAGATGATTACGAATCATGATTTTTGAACAAAGGAAGAAAAGAAATATCCATTCTTGTGCAAGAAAAAACATACATTCAGTTAATTATAGAGGAAAAAGGAAAAAATGTATCGATTGAATGGAAGAAGAAAAGACAGAGAAAAATTAGGATGAAAGAAAAGAAGAAAGGAAAAAGCAAAATACTGGATTAAAGAGTTAAAATTGATGGTGGAAGAAGTGACAGTACAAATTAGTTGATTGTTACGATACTTCTTCATGGTTAACAATAATCACCTAAAAAATGGTAAGATAATAATCTTAGTATAATTAATTATAAAGAAAAAAATTTGAAAGGGAAAAATGAAAGATGAAGAAAAAAGAGAGAAATGAGGATTGAAGGTAGAGGCAAATAGAGGAAAAGAAAAAAAGAATTGGGAGGAGAGATGCTTTTGACTTTTGGCTAACCAAACAAAATAATAGAACAAAAATTCAACTAAAAATGGAAACTGCCATTTGTCAAAAGAAAAGGCTACACACAGGGCAAAAAGAGATGTTGCTACAATAATTTCTCTTTCTTTTTATATACAAGATAGAAATTGACAATTGTAAAAAAGAGAGCTTATCCATGTGTTTCCCAATGTGGCATTCTTATTACTTTTAAATTAATGTAGTTGAAAAGTTATCAATTGCACCTACTTGCAAACTTGCTCAACATCATTATTTGTCAGAGTTTGTGTTAGAATTATTTCTTTTTATTTACAATGATATGTTTCTCCTTCTTGTGGTATAGTGATTGAGTTTTTCTATTTTTTTTGGGACAACAATCATGTTATTTGTGGTCCATTCTATTGTATTACTAAAAAATTTGAAATTAGTAGAATTAAAAATACAAAAACGTATAATAAGGGAGGAAGATAGCCAACATATCATGGAAATTTGTAATGTTGGTTCTTAAAATAATTATGTATTCTTTGGTGAATAGTAAAAAGACTAAACGACACTGTTTATCAGTAAAGGTTTGGGATTTTGGCATCTTGTTACTATTTTACTTGAAAGCATTGTTATAAAACTCCGTCCAGTCTAGAGTTAAATCGATCAATCTAATAAATTAACCATAAGATCGAATCGGGTTACTAATTAGATCAGTTAAGTAACAAACTCGTTAATTAGTCAACAATTCGGCGATTCAACCGGTGAACTAGGAAAAAATTGTCGGTTGAACCACTAATTTAAAATTTTTATTATTTTTTGAAATTTAAAATATATTATTATATTATATTATATAACTATTGTACAACGTGCGGATGAATCATCCAACCCTATTCGGATCGAACTCCGGGCTGAGTTTAATAATTAGACTTGAAAGTTTCATGTGCAAACTACTTTTGATTGCTTGTCAAATTCTATGGTAGGATATCTTTTGTTTCCATTTGAATCTTGGGAGTTCTATATGTCTTGTTCTTTTATAATGGTTTAGATTTCTATATTTACGTGTTGATTGTCGAATTGTTTAATAGGGTTATTTTCTTCTTGAATGTGTCAAGCCATTATGTTGCAAAATTTTAAACACATAATAGATTTTCTTTACGGGAGAAATGCAGTTTTGATTCTTAATAATGATCTTTGTGCCAAACTAATTTCTAATGTTTCAACTAAAATAAATATAATTCTCAAAGTTTCTACTTTTAAATAGATTTAAGACAATTAACAGAAATTCAAACATTCTTAACTATTGTAAGATCCAAAATTAACCTAAGAGAGAGAGGAGGAGGTGAATTATGTTGAACTAAAAATTGTACAATGAAAAGCAATTTCAACCAATTTTTACTAATGAAAATTACCTAAGTGAAAAACACTAAACGAGTAAGATAGTAAGGAAAGATATTGAAAAAATGGAAAAGTTAGAAAAATTAAACTAAAATATTTTTTAAGGCTTCAATCGCAATATTAAAAAGTACTTCTCTAGTAGAGTTTTTAATAAAAGTACTTATTAACTGCCTAAGTGCTTTTAAATATATTATTTGGAGACATAATTCAATAAGTACTTATTGTATTGGATAATGTAATTTGAAATTTTGAAAAGCATTTATCTCTTTATTTGGTTCATAATATAGGATAGAATGATTAAATTTGATGTTTTGTTTTTTAAAATTACAAAAGCTACTCTAAAAGCACTAAATTTGAGTTTTTGCTAAAAGTGCTTTTAACACCAAAAGCTCTACTTCTAATTTTATGGGATGATGTTTACCAAACATTTTAAAAGTACTTTTAGCACTTAAAAGTGCTTTTTTACCAAAAGTATTGCAACCCCAAACGAGGCCTTAGTTTGGCCTTCTCATAAGTTGTGCCTCTAGCACATAGGTTCTTCCTTAATTATTGTCTTAGCAATGTTAGCTCTGATGATCCCCATTAGTTATTGGTTTGAAGAGCCAATTAAAGGGCCAAAACACTAGTAATTTTATTGCCACGAGATCCTCCTTTTGGCAGTGATGGATTTCTCACTATCAAAAGCTGCTACAACTATTGTACATAAATCTAAACATGTATCCTACTTATTGTTAATCCTAGATGCAACCCAATGTTAGGCCATTTATGGTTGCTCTCGACATATAATTTCTCTAAGGTGGCATATTTTCTACATCAACCCATAGATGTCGAGCAATAGCTGAAAATAACATAATAAGCAAAAATATTAGAGAGATAGCAATATGTATTGATTTACTTAGCATAATTTCAAAGTGCACAACTTTATCTAACTAGAATATCTTGACTCCTCATAATCAATCGGCAATCACACAATAATGCTAACTAAGGTTTTTTTTTTTTCTAAATAATCATAAGCAGTTAAACATTGAGTAAGAGCTAAAAACAAAATCGTAAGCAATAAGAATTACAAAGATAGGAATATGTATTGATCTATTTAGATCAATTTCAAAGTGCTCAATTTTGTCCGACTAAAATATCTTAACTCCTCACAATCAATTAGAACATGATAACTACTTTTTTTTAACTCCAAATAATCATCGAACATTGAAGACCAAGCACATATCTTAATCTTAACACTTTAAAGGGGACATACATCAAACAGATAGTCTTAATTTTGTACTTCACGTGCAAAGTATAGAATCATTATCCCTGTATCAAACTCAACCGCAAAACAATCATCATAGGATAGAATGACAAGGAATCAACAAAATCTCCATACCATCAACAACCAGAGAGCAATTCTTAAAAACAACTACAAAGCAAATCCAGTGACACAATCTCATGCACATGCATACAAAAAAGGGCAACTCTTAAAAAGGACCATAAAGTAAGTCACAAGAAAACCAAGTGCAACTCTTACAAAGAACCAGAAGGTAATTTTCCATTTGCCTTAATTTTACAACTAATGAAGTTGGTGCACCTCAAAAAATCAGGAAGCAATTCTCACAAACAACCAACAAGCAATTCATAACTTGGCTTAAAGAAATCTTAATTTGCCTTGAAGGAATTACAAATAAATTACAAGTCACCTATCATGAACCTTGCAAAACCAAAACCATAGTTGCTCTAACCCTAACTCAACATGGCAATTGGGCAGCAAAGCATCTAAAGCAAACCACAGCAGATAGGATGACTAAAGGAGTTGACAACACCGAAGTTACTCCGCCGAAAACAAGTGGCAGCCCATTCTCATTTGAAGGATGAATTCAATGGCTGAAATTCAGACTATAGGATCTAACTGCTCAACTTCTACCAAGGTAACGTCCACTAAAGAACTGTCAACAAGAACCGCATACAAATATGCTGTATACCACAAAGGCCATAACACAGTTGATTGTATAGGAAGATAATCACAAAGAAATACAGCGACAAATAGAAAAGTAAATAATCCCACCTTAATGTTGTTGAATAACTTTTCTTTAATCTAGGTTTATTGTATAGGACCTAGAGAAAGCCTAGCATTGACTTGCATATTCAAATGCAAAGACAACCATTAGAAATAACTTGCATGTATTTCATCCTAACCTTAATAGGTTTATCAAATACCTAATAAGTTGTAGATCAATCATTATACTCTAAATAAAGGTAAAGTCACCATTCAACACTTAACAAAGGCCAATTCAAAATTTTATGCATCCTTGACTCATTGAATTCTCTCAAATTTTTATTTGAATTGAGTAACGTAATGTAATATTTATAGTTTCTCATGTATTACCTTATGTCTGGGGAAGAAGTGGTCAAAATTAGATGTTGTTTCTAAGATTACAACTACTTCTCCAAATTGTGAACTTGTGAGGCAAATGATGAATCTTGCCACTACTATCAGCACTCGCTAAGTTAGTGTTGAGATAGTTAGAATCTAATTGTAGCATGAGATGAATATTACTTTTTTCATCAATTAGTATAACGAGTGTTGACTTACTGATGTTGAAGTCTTTGATATGGTTAACTGGCCTTCACATACTTCTACAGTGTCTTTCGTTAGAGAACAAGTTGTTCATGATTTTTCGGAGCAAGTTTCCTCTGGACCATGTGAATTCCCAATCAAACTACCAATCTCCACTAACAATAGGTATAGAGGAATATCAGTTGAAAGGTAATAACTCATCTACAACTCTAGAATAGGAGACGCACAAATAAATACATCATGTGAGTTGATACTGGAATGATCAATTGGTCAAAAGGAATGTCTATGACCAACTGAATAGTTTTAACGCCACATATAGATAGTTCATGCACATCAAAAATTGCATGTACTTGGGTAGATTAAATTAGGATTCGAGTAAAAAGCACACATTTCATCTTGCAATTCATATCTCTTTTTGCATTAAACACTTATACTAATGACTGCTAATATCTACAACATTTATAGTATTACTTTGGATTTAGCATGTGAAGTAGAAATTTCAACTCATACATGAAATACTACATCCAGAAGTGTGGTGTCGAAATTTGACATATTGAAACATCTGAATTCTAGTTTGAATAACATAATCATTAAAGGCAACATCTATGAAAATACATTCAGTTTCAATGAATGAAAAAAATCATATAGTGATCTTTGCTAACTAATTCCAAGTTAGACAGATTGCCTCTAACACCTCTATAAAGTTCTAGTTATAACTAATATGGAAAAACAATGATAATCCATAATTCAAAATCTATTTCTTCATTACCTTAGACTTAAAACAAAGAAGACAAAAGGGCATTGGATAATCCACTTAGCTAGGCTTGAGTAATTTGTGAAAATAAGATTTCATGATGACAATCTGTACAAAATAAACAGAATTCCTAAAAAAGATGCATCAAACCAAAAGAATACATTGACAATTTAAGGACACTAAACCTTACCTGTATAAAAGGAAGAAATATCGGCCAACCAAGGTAAACTATCAATTGAATGTTATCAACCATGCTTCAAATGCTGCCAATATCCTTGCAAATGAGATCAAATTAAATTAATCAAAATACTTTAATGCTATACATTTTTTAGGGGGGAGAGCGGTTTAGTAAAATTGTAAATGTCAAATAATGCAAATAAATAGAAAAAGAAACCAAGACAATCCTTTAGATCTTTTTCTAGGTGCTTAGAATCACATGCAATCGTAGTATCACACAATCTAGAGAAAATTTGTGTGCCACATTTTTACCAACAAACCAAATGCCTTGCATAGATTCACCATTCTTAATAACAACTATTTTAAAGGAGTTGTAGTTTGGTCCATTATCTAAGCTAATTTCATTAGTCTCTTGGCAATATAATACAATGCTTTGGTTAATATTTCAATAAAAGTTTATCTTAATATAATTAAAAAAATTGAAAATTCAAAAGTTTGACAAAATTTTCACTAAAATATCATGGATATCCTACTAAAAATTAACACAAATTGCATCATTCAAAATTAATTTGAATGTCATCCCAGCTGAATGAAATTATAATTATGTCTGTGAATAAATTTAAAACACTTGAAATAATTTCACATCAAAGCAACTTTGTGTATGCATATGTAATATTTAACAAAATAATATGAATGTTCTTGAACAATTACGCTTTTGTTGAGACACAGAAAGAGAAAATTTACAAAATTTTGAATAAATAACATCAAAACAGGAAACAAAACAAATGATGAAAATTATTTAAAATGTTGAAATTCAAAACTGAGCTAAACCAACCCTTATATGTAATGGCCAGTGCTTCTGCTTATGTGACAAAGACATTGATGAGAGGAACCGCAGTAGATTTTGTTGAACGGTAAAGTAAAAACAAGCGAGGAGTTTAAAGAGAAATTTTTGTAATAGATTTCTTGGAAAAATGATCGATTAGGAGCTAGTGTCCATAGGGCAATTAGAGAAAGATGGGTAGGAGAAAAATTTTGCTGGAGGAAGAAGAGATGGTAGTGGGAGAGGTTGTCTAATGATGGACTAATAATTACCTCTTTGATAGAGGCGGTTGTACAATTAGAATAGGAGTTGAAATGAGTGAGGAAAAAAGTGAATACCGAATTGGTAGAAGCATGAGACTTGAGAGAATATGTTCACCACCGATGCCTCTTTTCCTATGATATTACCAAAATCAATAATGAACATTAAAGTTAAAGTTGCTTAACTTTTGATCTACCTCAAATTAAACTCCAGGGTCTAGGCATTTCAATTCCATAGCTCTCAATCAAGGAAACTCGCATGCCAAAGTGTTCAAAATAGTACACAGTTTTCCCAAAATCAATGATAAACACTAAAGGTAAAGCTTCGTGACTTAGTGGAACTCACATCTAAAGTTGCCTAACTTTTAGTCTAATCGAAACATAGATTTAGGACCAAACTCTTGCCATTGTATGGTTGTCTTTTTTTTTTTTTTTTTTGTCAAGACAGTGGGTATCCAGGCTATCTGGTAGTTCCCCCGACTAATCCCACTGCCCCCGAGCCCCCGCTCCCCAAGAGACCCGAAGCGGTAGTGAGGCAGACTCGACCACACGACTTGGGTCCTAACAAGGGTTGTCCCAGAGCCAGCTGAGTTGCCTAGGGGGCTCATTGTATGGTTGTCAATCAGTAGCTTTTAGTCAAACTGAAACGAAATTTTGGGGTTTTCAATCACATGGCTCTCCATCAAAGGAACCCGCATATTAAAGTGAAAATCTCCAGTTGCGAATGAGAGCTAGAATACAAAAAAAAGAGGTAAAGAACATGTTTAGTGCCCAATCGCGCACTCCACCCAAAGACTAGCCGCCTATTCACTTTTGTCAGTAAGAATACCAATCCAAACATTGCATCCCTAAAGAACCCCTGGATATGGAATTTTAATGTCACAAATGCTCACCATCAAACAAGAAAGCACAATATGACCAATCACTCAGAATTGTTCATTCAGCTTAGCGTGCTTTTATATATTTAAGATGTACTGGCTCAAATTGAACAAAAATTAATTAAGCATTTTATACTAGTTGTTGCTAAACATTTAGATAAAAAAAAAGTAAATATCTACACATTCACTAAATTTGAGATCTACAATGACATAGAGAGATTAAAGTCGGAATGCGATGGGGTGTGCCATGGTGCGTGATCTAATATCTATTCGCATTTAACTTTATCCGGACTACTATATTTATAAAGGCATCTATTATCACTACTGTATTCAACAAAAAACATACATTTACTCCATGGTAAGCAAAAAATAATCTTCATTCTCCTACTTGTTAACATTGTGTTATTCATTTAAACGGAACCACTGTGCTCATTAATTGAATATAAAATAATTATACATTTGGTACCAATTGTTGTAAATCTTTTAGATCAAATAAAATAATTAACCATTTTTATGAACAATCTGAATATGAAATTTGAAATGGCATCTCAAATTTTGAGAAATTAAAATTGAAATATTGTTAGTTGCTTCGTGGTGTGTGGACCTACATCTATTCAAACTCAATTTTATCAAGACAATTGTGTGTATAAGGCATCCTATATTACCACAACATTAACCAAGTCATATAGTTTTTTGCTTCAAGATCAATTAAAAATGATCTATAAATTACACTAAATGATCAAACAAAACCAATTGCACATATTTGTGCTATTTGTTTCCAACAATTTAGATCAAAATGAAACAATTGACCATTACTATACACTCTCTAAATTTAAAATGGCATCTGATAGTGGGTGAAATTATAGTTGAGATGTGGTTAGTTAATTTGTGGTATATGATCCTATATCCATCCATATCCAACTTCATAAGGACAATAGCGTGTATTAAGGTATCATCTTAATTTTCACATTAACTAAGTCATATAGTTTTTGCTCTCTTACAATTACAAAATGCTCAACATTCTTCATAGTCTCGCTTATTAATATTGTGCTGCTCATCCTCCAAAATGGAACTATCACATTCAGTGATTGAACAAAAACTAATTGTGTATTTTGTAATAGTCATTTGAATCAAAATAAAATGATTGACCATTGTTATAAACCCACTGGATCTAAGATTTTGAAATGACATATCATATTTGGAGCAAATAAAGCTGAGGTATAGTTAGTTGTTTCACAATGCATGATCCTACGTCCATTTGGACATACTTTCATCATGATATCAAGTGTATAGAGACATCCACTATCACTACTACATTCACTATATCATGTACTTTTGCTCTATTACAAATAAAAAGTGATCTACATTTTTTCACTCATATTTGTGTCATTCCTCATACAAAATGAAACTACTATACTTGGTGATTCATCAAAAATGACATCTTCCATTAGGAGAAATTAAAGTAAGAATATGATTGGTTGCCTTATAGTGTGTGGTCCTGCATCCAACTAGATTAAACTTCATCTGGACAACCATGTATATAAGGGCATCTATAGTTACTTTTTTATTCATCAAGTCATATGGTTTTTATTCCATGATAAGTAATAAATAATTTACATCTACCCACTCATCAAGATTCTTCCACTTTTACCCCAAAATGGAACGATTGAGCCTAATAATTGAGTAAAAATTAATTGCTCAATTTGTATCATTTACTAATCATTTGAATAAAAATGAAGTAATTGACCATTATTATACACCTATTTATTCTAAGATCGAAAATGGTATTCCTTTCGTCCCATTGAAAGTGTCATGCTTTCCATTTTGGTCTGTCCCAAAATATTTGTCACTTATCAAAAATGATTGTGAAATTTATCAATAATTTTCAATGCTTACTCCTGTCTCATCGGACTAAAAAGCAAGTGTTATTAGAGCCAAAAAGTCTTCCATCAAGGCTTACAACTTTTGTTGTTAAGTTGATTGTTATGCATGCACTAACCAATTTGAAATGATTGCCTTCCGTGTCTTACGCTCTAATTCTAACTAGAGTAAGTCATATGCCAACGAATAAATATGTGGACCCCGTTGTCATATTTTGGCCATCCATTGTCCAGCTTTTGTGTTCAAATGAAGGGCAAAATGGAAAACACGGATGAATTCTTCAACAGTTGAACACTGTTGATAATAAGTTGGAGTCCCGTAAAGTGACGGAGGGAGTATCTTATATTTTGATGAATTCAAGTTAGAATGTGATTAGCTACTTCGTGTTGTGTGTTTTTACATTCATTTGGACTCAATTTTATCAAGACAATTATATGTGTAAGAATATCCACCGTTATTATTGCATTGACCAAGTTATATACTTTTTGCCCTATGACAAATAAAAAATGATCTATAACTTTCATAAGAGTATATATGCCCTAAAGCCAATTGACTTTTAAGGTTTCCCTATGTATTTTTATTTTTATATAATTAATGAATGACAAATTTATCATTTTAATTGTGTATGTTTTACTTTTCAATGATTAAGTTCCTAGAATAAACCTAATTGATAAAATTATAAGAGTTACAATGATGAGGTTCATTTAACCAAACTTAATTTTTATTCTTAAATATCTCCCATCAAAATATTAACAAGATATTGTATTATTAATATGATTAAGCTGACATATACTATACATCTTCTATATGATAAGTAGTAGATCTCATCTATTATGATCTAAGACATCTAAACTAGTATATAAGTTTTTGACAAGATGATAAAGTTTACTAGGCTGATCTGCATAGCAAAATCTTTAAGCATCAAAAGATTATTCTCTAAGTGATGTTTGTGTAAGTGATCATTGGATTTAAAATTATCATTGTATCTTGACTATGAACAACCATCTTTAATACTATTCGATTGCTTCTCGTAACCGAGTGACTCAAATTGTTAGTAACTGATTATAATACGATACATGAAAAGATAGTGAATAATCCATAAGAATTTACCATCTCTTTTGTAAAAGGAGTTATCTCGTTATTAACTACTTGTAAAAGTATTACTCGAAATTCTTAGCGTTAAGTGAAAATGTCTTAGAAAGTGTTTCTAAATATTTTTTCATTAGAGTTGTGTTTTGGTATAAAGAAATAATATTAGTTTAAATAGAATAGGCATATATTCTAAGACTAATATGAGATAAGTATGGTAAAAGTATATACATTACATGACAAACATTCATTGCATAGGTGAAATCATCTACTTCACTATTCTCATCACTTAGGTGGTTATGATACATTTTTAGATGCCAATCTTAATCTATAAGAATACGTTAGTTGATCACAATGATAAATTAAAGGTGTTTGATTTATTTAGTTGTTATTTATTAATAATTATAATTTTTACTTATTATTAACACGTATGAGAATCTAATGAGTCGCACACATTAAAAAATTTTTAAACTAGATTTAATGAAAATTAGGTGGAAACTTGAAAGATAGGTTTTTATAACTTATAGTACTTATGGTATAAATAAAGTTAAGTCTTCAAATATAAGAGTTATATTAGAATAAAAAATTTAATTATTATTGGAAACTGGTTTCTAGTTTCTATAAAGATTTGAATAACTTATTTGTCCATATATGCCCTCATAATTTCTACTTGTAAGACTAATAAATACAAAACAAGTTGTGTGAGATTTTGTGAAAATCTAATGAGATAAATAGCAAGAAAATTCGGCTAGTTAGAAAAAGAAACCAATCAATTCTCTCTCTTCACCTTTTGGCTAGTTTTAGGGTTATAAACCCTAAGTGTTTCTTTATCGTCTCCTGCAATAACTTGTGTGTGATTAAGGTTTTGACTATGGGTCCATTTGGTTAGATGTAAAATATTTTCCCTATGAAAATGTTTTCCAAAGAAGTTACTTTACATGAAAATGGGTTCATTCTCATAAATTTTAGGTGTTTGGTAAACTTAAAGAAAAAATCTGCTAAATCCATTTTTTGTTATTGGATTAAAAAGTTACAATATGTTCTTAACTTTTTTTTAGCTCAAATTTTCTTTAGAATATTATTTAGCTCAAATTCTTATTCCAAAAATAATAAATAAAAACAAATTACTTTTCTAATTTGAAATTGGATTCGACCATTCATAGATGTATGTACACACACATATATAGACACACATATGTGTAAATATTATTTTTATAAGTTGAAACTAAATTCAACCATTCCTAAATACAATAAAAATATTTTGTGGGTGGTTTTTTTTAATTGGCTAACCCTGTACACAGGAGAGGAAACCACCCCTAATTTTATTAATAAAGAAAATAAAAAAATGAGGGAATATAAACCTTACCTCCAAAATTACATGAGCATGTTGAACGAAAAAAAAAGAAATAAGGAATACTATTCCCTTTACACATTACTTGGATTTAAACTTTCTAAACACTGGTAAACCTAACTTATCTAATCTAAAGACTCCTTTTGATTTCATTTTCGTAGACAAATCAGAAACATGATGATAACTCACATGAGTTTGTTGAACAAAAAAGAAATAAAAGAAATAAGGAGTACTAATCCCTTTACACATTACTTTCTAAACATTGGTAAACCTAACTTATCTAATATAATGACTGCTTTTGCTTTCGTAGGCAAATTAGAAGAAGATAAATCAGGTCAGCACCCTATTCATAACCAACAATGGAAAGAATATCAGCAATTTGGTTCCCTTCAAGATAGCAATGCAAAATTTGATGGAAATGGCTAGAAAGACTCATCATCTATGAAATTTCAATAAAAATACTCTGTGGACTACTACTTGCTTTCTTCAAAACCTAAACCAACAATAGAGAATCCAACTCTAGATGCAACTTTAAGTGACCATAATAAAGACATTGCTTAATCCCAAACAAAAAAGCCTAGGCCTCTACTTGAACACTTGTTGCATTACCAAAAGCAGTCGAAAAATCAAGAATACTATTATTATCACTATCACGTAAGACTCCGCCACCTTCAACATCTTGTGGGCCGTTTATTCTTATTTCTATTGATCTTTCTTTTTTTTTTTCTTATTTTAAGGTTTTCTCTTTAGATTTTTGTTCAATTGAGTTCTGGTGGGGAATTGATGGGTTTTATTTTATGTTATGTTATTTTATTGATTATCTCTTTTGTACCTTGTTTTTTCCTTGGCTGCATTTTGTCTCCTTTAGTTGTAAAATGTGTGTCGTGCCCCATTTTTTCGCGATAGGAAAAATAAGTAGGTGTTTATAGAATATGTGATTTTTATTTTTAAAAAAAGTGAAAAAGGACCTAGAATGGAATTTAAAAAGAATGCGACAATTTGGGTCCAAAATTTAGTCTAAAAGGGTTTTCAAGAAAAAATAGGAGTCGCCACTTGGTATTAAGTTTTGGTGTACCAAGTCACCCAAAAGTGTTTTTGATAAAAATAAAATTAAATAAAACCCTTTTCAACAACTCCAGATCTTTGAAAACAAGAGAAAATGAGTTCGGAAATCACGGTTGAAGAAAGGGAAGGCAAATGTTCGATTAACTCAAACCTAAGGCACCCTTTCAACCTAGTCTAAGTTAATTGTGAGGTTTAGTCAAAATTTTCCTAATCTAACCCTTAATTTTATCACATTTGGATGTTTCCTACATGGATGCAAATCTAAATTTGTAAAATATCGAAAGGGACAAAATATCCATTCAAGGGTTTAATTGATACCAATCGCATTGATTGCGAAGGTCAAAATAATCCCTTGAAAGGGTCACGAGTATGCATGAATGAAATTTGAAGAAAAGAAAAGAAACTTAAATTATGCATATAGATATAAATGGCCAAAGAATAGGAATGCAACATAATGGGTACGGGAGACAAAAACTCGTGACATAATTTTCTTATACAGGGATCGATGGGGTATTTAAACTAAAGAGATATAATCACCCATTTCCCATGTTCAAAGAATAATTTTCCTAATATGAACAAGCAAATGAACTAAGTTATTCTACAATTTCTTAAATGAGATGTAATTCTAAATGATATGATTAACACATATAGGGGATAGGGGATATGGGATAATATAATAGAACATATCATGCAAATGAGAAAATCCCTAAAAAATAAAAATATGCGTGAAAATATAATGAATATCACACAAAATGAATCTAACGCACGAACAACTTAAGGGTCTAACATTGGACTAGCCCATTTCTAAAAATCCTTACTAGCGTTGGACTAGCAAGTAAGCGGAGGGAGAAACCACAACTAGCGTTGGACTAGTGTGGTGACGTCATGCATTCTTAATACATAATAAGACAAATAAAGCATAAATTAAAACAAATAAACACATAAGAGCACGTAGCACATAACACATAAACATAATATCTAGATGCAAAAATCCTAAGAAAAGAGGATAAAGCACATAACACATAAGTCACATAAACACACAAAACCTATCTATTACATCGGGGAGCCTAACTACAATCTAATGGGGAAAGTATGTTAAAATAAATCTAGTTATCCTATCTATTACATTTTTGAGGTATTTAAATGCCTCTCAAATAATTATAAGAATTAACTAAACAAATATAAGAAAATTTTGAATGAACATTTAAATCAAATAAATAAAGCATATAAAAATATATAAACACATAGGAACACGTAGGAGCACATAAAAGCACGTAATTGACATTTAAATAATAATAGGGGTACCTCCCTTTTGAAGTGGTGACTAAATGGAAGTCAAATTGTCCTATTTATACTCAAAATGAACAAAGGAATCAAGGCACCAATTTAATTGAAAATAATAATAATGATAAAAACACTGAAAATTACCTTAACATGTCAAACGCAAATAAATTTAATAACATCTTGAAATTACAAGTTAAATATACTCAAAAGTAGCATAATTAGCTATTAAAGAAAAGAAACAATCATAATAAAAATAGTCAAAATTCATTATGGACTAAATTGCAAAAATTAAAAACTTTTGGGGTAACAATATAATTTTCCAAAGTTATAGGGGGCAAAATTAAATAAAAGATAAAGTTCAGGGACCAAAGTGCAATTAACTTAAGGACCTAGGTGAAAGAAACTTAAAATGTTCTGGGCCGCAGTAAAAACTACTCCAAAGATCAGGGGTTAAAGTGAAAATTCGCTAGCAGATCTTCTTAAGAAAACAGGCCACTGGGCTCTCAATTTATTTATTTGGGCCGAAGGCCATCCGGCCCAATCGAAAGTCCAAGCCAAAAAAACCCAGGCCAGCCCGTTTTGTTATCACTCAAGCCCGACCAAAAAAACATGGGCTTTGAACTCCTAGCCCAACCGAAACCCAAAAGAAATAAACAAAGATCCATCCCCAAAAGCCCACCGAAGAAAAAACATTAGCCCAAACCCCTTTTTTTCTTCTTTTCTCTTCTTTCCTTTCTTTCTTTTCTTTTCTTTCTTTTTCCTTCTCTTCTTCCCTTCCGTTTCTTCTTCTTCTTGTTCGGCCAGCTGAAGAACTTTCAGCTGTTGGGCATGGCGGCTGCTGGTGGCGCCGCCGCCACCGGACCGCCGCCGCCGCCGGTCGCCGGCGACCCCTCCGGTCACCAAATTTCACCAAAATACACCCCCTCACTCGATTTTTCGCGTAGATTTCATTTTTGATGTTAATTTTTACAAAATATGACCCGAAAGTGTCCAAAAGGTCAAAAAAACAGCCCAGTTTTTATTTTTTCAAATCACCCTACCTTTCACTAAAAATCATAAAAATTATACTACAACACTCCTTATGATTCCTACAATACCACTATGATTTTAATCAATAAAAGCAACAACAAATATGACAAAATTAAATCAAAACAGTCCAAAAATAAAAAAATCCTTCAAAAACTTTTAACACTCAAAACTCCAAAATTTTTGAATACCCACACATTTTCGGTCCTACACTGTCAAATGGTCATCTATTTTGACAAAAAAAAAACATGCACAATGTTCAGCTTTTAATTCGTTTTCCATTTTGGCATTTTATCAAGCAGTCAATATGCATACATAAGAAACATTTCCTTTTCTAATTTTCGTTCATGACCTATCCCAAATTTCAGCAACTCAATCAACAAAAGGAAACCAGTGAAAGCCAAAGAAATTTAAGCAACGAAGCATGGATTTAATATGATAAAAAAACTGAAAGTATACCTCAATAAATATGGCAATCCTTCGGTTGAAGTCTTAGATGCAATTTTCAGCTTCAATCCAACCGGTTGCTGCCCCCTTTTTGATATTGTGTGTGAATGTGTTGGGAGAAAAGGGAGGGAACCGAGAGGGAGAGTTGGGAGTTTTCTTTTTCTTTTTCTTCTCTGTTTCTTTCCTCTGCCCAAGTCCGAGAGAGGGAGAGAGTGAGTGAAAAATTTTCTTTTGTGGCTTGTCTGTTGAGAGAAAACAGAGAGCCGAGAGTGATTGGAGAGGTTGGAGTTATTTTTTTTTTCTGTCTTCTCCCTTCTGAGCGAGAGCCGTGAGAGTCAAATATTGGGAGAGAAAAAAGAGAAATTTGTGCGTGTCTTCTTTTTGTGTCTGACCGCCGAACCAGAGCCGAGAGAGTACATTTTTTCTTGAGCCCCAAAGTGCCGTTTCTTCTTGTCAGTCCAAGACCAAGGAGGGGGCCAAGGAATGTGTGTGTGGTCTGTTGTGTGAAGTGAGCAAAAAGGGGATATGGCAGAGAGAGTGAGGAAGATCTCCTTCCTTTGTTCTGTCCTTTTTCTTCTTTTTTTATTTTTGTTGTTTTGTTTGTTTTGTTTTGTTTTGTTGTTTTTGTTTTTTTTTAAATAAACTTGTAAAAAATGAGAAAAATACACATTAAAATATAAGAAAATAAATAACTCATTAAATAAAAAAAAATTCACGAAAATATTAAAAATTTACAAAAATTTGGTGTCTACAATGTGTTTTGAAAATTCTTCAAATTATGTGAGTTTTTAGCCTCATATTACTAGTTTTTAGCAATTGAAAATTTGAAGAGTTTGTTTCTGAGGATTTTATTTTTATGTTGTTGAAGAAACCAAATGGTCATGATTTTAAGATTAGTAAGGGCAATGAACTTGTTGTTTGTTCTAGTTTTAAGAGGGCCTCATTTTCTTTGCTCAGCCTCAATAACAGGGGCAAAAAGAAACAAAAAGTAAACAAAATCAGATTCATGCAAAAGAATAAATAGATTTTTTCCAAAAAATAATAATAGAAAAACTTAAATATATTCACCCTAAGAAGAAATGTAACAAATCCTTCAAACTTCACAAAAATTTGTAGATCTAATATGTCATCTCAAACAAAAAACAAGGAAATGAGAAGATAGTAAAAACCAATAATTTTGAGAGAGGATCTCCCAGTGGCTTGAGTGAAAAAAAAATTAGAGAATCATGGAAGATTAATGGAGAGAACAAACTCATTTACCTACAGATGTGAAGATGGAAGAAACGGCTTGGTGTGGAGATGGTGAATTTGGATTTTCTAACCTTTTTTCTCCATTGAGAAAGTGAAAAAGGGCATATGGGAGAAACAATGAAGAAGGGTGACAGAATTAGGGTTTGGAGTAGAGATATGGCGCTAACTGTCTTAGAATATTGGCACATGATACTCACATGAGTGACGATCATAAACTAGCCAATTGCAGCATGACACGTCAACTAGACAACCATTCATTTGAGCAAATGCATTCGCTCTTTTATTAAATAGGTAGACTAGTGTTCAAGGCACATTTGACGTGTATGTAACTATAAAAAAATATTTAAAATTTTTTAAACGATATTGGTTGAAATAATTTTTTTATGAAAATTGATTTTATATTTTTTAATACATACATAGAAAATTCACATTCATATAATTAAAATGTACAAATAGACTATTATTTGGTAGTGGTTAGTTAAGAGAGAGGTGGAAGGAAATATAGTAGTGGGCAGTTATATATGAAGGGTAATTTAGGTTACACAAAAAGACCCCTTCGCTTTTATATACAGTATAGATGTACAAATAGGTTATTATTTGGCAGTGGGTAGTTATGAGAGACATGGAAGGAGATATAATAGTGGGCAGTTACACATGAAGGGTAATTTAGTAATGTCATAAAGTGACACATTTAGTTCAAAAAGATCACCTCCTTCTTTATATATAATTAGTGGGTGGGACACACACTATATGCATGTATATTTTAGAAAAAGAAAATAATAAAAAATATATAGAATAAAAAATTAGTTAGAGAGATTTTTGAGAGATGATACAATGTTGATTAGTGGATTAATTAATCAATTAATCAGACAGTTTAGTGATAGTTATATAGTGGTAGTTTTTGTAGAAGTGGGAGGTTTTCCAAATAAGATGTGGATAAATAATGGTAAATGTTAAAAGGGTATTTTTGGAAGGATAAATGATAACATTTTTGTTAACACCAAACCCCTACTCATGCTTTATTATATGGTAAGATATAGATATATAGTATAGATGTACAAATAGACTATTATTTGGCGGCAAGTAGTTATGAGAGAGGTGGAAAGAGATATAATAGTTAGCAGTTACATATGAAGCGTAATTTAGGGATATCATAAAATGAATTGTTTTAGTTTACACTAAAAGACCCCCTTTCCCCTTTATATATAGTATAAATGTTAATTAATTGCAAAAAAATGATAATTAAAGTTACTTGTTGGGCAGCGACATGCCAAAAAAAAAATCAAACTATTAACAATTGATTGCAAAAGTTTGATAATTAAATGTGGTTCATTTGGTAACCAAAAAAATGTGTTAATAATTGCAAAAGGCTGGTAATTAAATGTGATTTGTTGAACAATAAAAAGTGAAATTATTAATTAATTGATTAATTAATTAATTAATTAACAATTAATTGCAAAAAATTTGATAATTAAACATGATTTGCTGGACAACCCAAAATAAAGGAGACTTTTTTTTATAACATTTTAAAATTTGATAATTAAATGTGATTTTTGGACAACCACAAAAAAGAAGCCAAAATTTTGTTACATATTGCAAAAAATTGTTAATTAAATGTGATTTGTTAGGCAACCAAAAACATGACATTTTTAATTAATTATTAACAATTAATTGTGAAAAATTGGTAATTAGATGTGATTTGTTGGACAACCCAAAAAAGGAGCCCAAATTTTTTGTTAATGTGATTTGTTGGGAAAAAAAATGAGGCTAAATTCTAGCACAATCCCACATAAAATTAGAAGACTACTACCTCTCATCCAATCAAAATTCGCTACATCATCAATTCCATATACAACTATGAGAACTACCACCAATTGACCAATCACAAGAGGATACTTCATCAATTTGGAATCAATTGGAGGCTACCATCAATTGTCTAATAAGGAAGCACTACATCAGCAATTGATTTAAAGTTTGGCATTTTCACATATTCTCACGTAAACTATATATGTTAATAAGTATTAAATTTTTTCATAATTGCTATAAACTATGTCAACCAGTGCAAGTGCACGGGTTAAAATCTAGTTAACAATTATGTTGACAACAAAATCTTGTCATTTGAGTACCTCCCTAATGATTTTTAATTGATTGGAATGGCGTGCAACTTACTGATCTTTATCAGGCACTAAAATGCAGCAACTAATAGCTTTAGGGGATGTCTAACAAATAAATAATACTTCCGCACCTCATTTTGCAATTAACCCGATTCAAAACTACGTATACTGAACAAAGTATATCTTCATCTTCCTTGAGAGAAACAAAGCAAAACGTTGAAGTCAAATTCACAAACAGTTGGTGGGCGTTGCAGAAGACAATGCCTTTCTCCATTTCCATAACATCAACATCTCTTCCAAATCTCTTCACACACTCTGCAAATTCACGTTTTCAATCCCAATTCAAATTTGTTTCCATCCTTGACGCGAACAAGAATTTCCTCCCACTGTCTAAGTTAGCTTACTCTGCTGCTGCCGCCGCGGCGGCCAAGCGGCAGAGTGGGCCGGTGAAGAAACGCCCTCCAGCTCCAAATTCAAAGAAGAAAAAGAAACCCAGCAATGAGAAGACTAGTAGCAAAAGAGTTAGCAATCTGGAAGTTGTGGAAGAGGAAGAGTCGCAGGGCAGTTACCAGGCTTTACCACTCCCGAAACCGCCGGCTGGGTTCGTAGTGGATGAGCAAGGCAGAGTTGTCTTGGCTTCTAACAAACGGATTGCTACAATTGTCAGTAGTTTCTCCTCTCGCCACCTCTTCGTCTTTCTTTGTATTCTTCTTTTTTGTTTCTTCTGTTTTTTTTTTCCAGTAATTTCTTTCCAATAAGAGTAGGTGTGAAGCTTGGTTTTTTTTGCTGTCCAATTTTCAACTGTTTTCTTGACTTATATAGGTTGATGGCAAATTCTTTAAGTGTAGAATCCACACATGCTAAAGAATAGTACCCATTCTTGGGACTGTGTACTTGGGATAAGTTTTGTGGGTACCATAAAATGGTTATTCAGCACATTTCAATTGGGTACATAAGGTGGACTCTAGTTTTTGTATTCCAAGGCACCATGTTATTCCCTCTGATCTATCTGATTTTTTTTTTGGGGGGGATCTAAAATTATGTTTTGTGTGTGTTAATCTTCCCTTTTTTTTCTTCCTCCTCTTTTGTGGTTCTGGATATTGATCATTCTAAAGAAATAAATTACAGGTTGATTGCACGAATAATTTCCCATTGGAGTGTGTCATCAGGCGGATTTTCAGAAATGCACAAGGAGATGAATGTATGTTGCTTTGCCCTGTTGATACGTAAGTTACAGAAATGTGTTTTAGCTAACTACAACTGATTTGACTGTGAACATGTGGTCTTTGTTTCCCTACTATTATTTACTGCATAACCGTGTATCCACAGGCCTGTTCAGATTTTGAAGAGCACAAATGTCGAAGGATGGTCTGCTGTATGTGTCATGCCTTCCTTTAGCTTCTGAAATTTTATTCAAAACAGCATTTTCCAATTCTTTTTCCTTTTTTTGGTCACTTTGAACTTGGAAGCTACATTTACTAGACATTTGTAATGAATGATGGTATACTAGAGTGTGCATTCCAGAGCTGCATCTTTATTCACTTCCTCGTTGTGCATTGCAAGTCTCTTAAATGGAGAAGTACTCTGTATTCAAGTTTGTAGGAGCCTGTGCTTTGCTCTTGTTTGCCTGTGTTATCATTGAATCTGTATGGCCAAGCGTACTCCCCACCCCCTGTTGTTATCCTTGGGAGTTTTCCTAGTATCAAAATTTTTCATGATTAATTAGTTGGTTTGAGGAATTGATATTATTCTTGCCTGCATCTAAATTACTGTTTCTGGCCTGCTTACATATTTCTAAATTCTTGTTTTGTTTTCTTTCTTCTATTGGGAAAGGTTGGATAATCTTTGATTTGCTGAGGAATTTCATGGTTGAGGGTGAATAACAATAACATGGGTGCCACTCATGGATTGCAAACCTATTGCATCTTTGAGGTGAATATGTTTCTTAAAGGATTTTGGGCATATGAGCAAGTGTTACCAGGAAATACAGTTTGTAAATCACTTAATTGTCTATTTTGGATGAGTGGTCATGATCACGGCTCTCTAGGATGGTTACCAGGAAAGATTGGAGAATCTTACAGGGTGGGTTTATGTGTCTTTAATTGACAACTTAATGAAGGATTATGGTGTGTAGATGATGGTAAAAACTAGTGTAAAGCTGTAGTAAATTGCATTGGAAAAACAAGAAAGAATAAAGAAAGTCTTGGCATTACTACTAACACCCTGAGGCACCATCTGAGATGCTGGATGCATCATAAAACTTTCAACACCACACTGACCTTCAGGAAATTTTCTTTCGATAAAGCAGTTATTTATAAGCTCCTAAACCTTTTCCTCTATATTACTTGGATTGAGATATGCGTGTAAGGTATGGGTATGCTCTTAATGTTAGATTCAATAGTTTTTTAAAATTAGGATACACCGGCACTATCAAAGACTGAATATACAGGCAAGGGAATGTATGTTGCTTGCTCATTTCTAAGAAAATAAGAAAATAGGAGGACATAAAACCAACTTGCATTACTTGGTGACTCTCGTTAGAAGTAAATATGTGTTTGTATTTCTTTTAGTGGTGTACAGATGGAAACTTCACATGGGAAAAGGGAAGATACAAGAAGTAGCAATAATATCACTATCAGAATCAATATTTAAATGGGGCCTGCAGAGTTGTTTCAACTCCAATTCCAACTTTACACCCTTTTCTCTATCCTCTTCTTTGAGTTTGTGAGGTCATTACCTCTGCCATTTCCTAAACTTCAGACGAAGTGTCGGATACAGATCCCCTACCAGTAAGGGCTCCATATTATGTCCATCCTACATTGGTATTGGTAAGAAAGAGAAATGTCTGAGTAAATAGCTTTCCTACTTGGGTTAACATTAACTTACTCTGAAAATAAGATTCTCCTACTTGAAATAATGAAGCCCTAAAAAGACTACAAAATGAAATTTCCTGTGAAAAAATTAGAAAGTAAATTAATAACTACCGTGAAAACAAAAGTTCCTGCAAATATTGACTATATGCCCTCCAAAGTATAGTTTCTGATAAGAGTAAATTCCTATGGAACATAGCACCTATGAAAATGTGTTTTATCTCCCAAATAAGCTGCTTATGATATGGATGTGTTAGACTACTGACTTTGCCTATATCAACCATCTTTGCTCTTACTTATATTTGAATTCTTTAAAGGTGGCATCTTTTGCATGTCTCATTGTCTAAGCCTCTTCTTCTCTCAATGATGAGTTTCTATTTCTTTTACGGTAATTGACATGATAAGAAGTTCCTTGTTCTTCTGCTTCTCGTTGAAACTGCATCAGACATTCAGCCACAAATAGTAACTTCCTTTTTTCTTTTTAGTTTATTTGGTTCATGCATTCAGTATCTCAATTGAAATATGTGGGTGTATATATCGGTTTTAGTTAGCCTGTATCTTATTTGCTTTATGCCATTGATTTTTCTTGGATTATTCCTCCACAATTCCTTCCTTTGTGAGAATTTTAGATTTTCCTAGCATTTGACAAGCAGTCAAATGACTTACTGGTTATTTTAATAATGCCATTAGTAATGCTAATCAATGTTATGTGACTTCCAGTGTATCTTTGCAGCTTCTTTCAGTGTTCTGATACCTTCTAGTATCACCTGATTTCATTTCCATGGCCCCTGGATTGTAGGTCAGTGATGAAGAAGTTGAAGCCATTCTTCCAACTGCAGCTTATGCCCTTGCCAAGATACACATGCATCTGGTGTATAGTGGGTATGGTGATGGAATGTCATGATTTTTCAAGTTTCACTTTTGTTTTCTTAGTCTTTTGTGTTATGAATTTGAATTGTAATATTGCTGTCTAGTTTAGTTTCTTCTTTGTCTTGCCACCAGGTTTTGTTATACAGCACGTGGAGGATTTTGTTACACAGAGGATGACATATTTGAATTTCGCACAGGTGATACTCTTTGTCGTTAACTCATCTTATATATATTGTTGTACAAAGGTGAATGGCCTTTCGCTGGTTGGAATTTATGTTGTTTGGGTATTATCACTACAAAAGCTGATTCAGAGTGCAGGTCTTTTTCCAAGCAATATGTCAGCTTTATTGGCGTCGGGGCATTTTTTACCTCTGTGATGGTGATTCTTTGTCCTGTCTAAAGTGTTATTAATAGGAGATTAGTTTCTTGCTTTGTCTAATGAAAGGCAGTGTCTGTAAAAGATGAAATACAGAATCATGTGCACAGAATTCTGTCCAGGGTGTAGATGAGTCGGAGAACAAGGTTCTGGAAATGGAGACAGGGATGTATGGAAGGACAGGGATGGGACTGCTGGTGGAAAATCAAGATCTATTGGGTTGATACATCTTGGATAAGAGAAGCTGCTGGTGATGATCCTTTTTGTGTCAGCATAAGCTGTACTGTAGTCTTGTTAGCCGCAATCTCGCATTTTGTGCATTGGAGGATGGTCTGTACACATACACATGAAGATGAATGGCATTATCCCTGAAGGTCTCCAACATTGTATTCTTATTCCATGACTGTAGTGTGAAAAAAAATGTAGGCACTTGAATATATTTGAGGATAAAGCAGACCTGGTATGGTCTTTGGCTCTACTATGGACTGCTGACTGTGAAGTCTCAGTCACACCAGGGAGGATTACATGGAGATTGATCAGGCTTTTTTGGATTATGACCACCTTGAGACATTATTTCTGGGAGCTTCTGAGAAGACTAGCTGAGATTGGGAATTGGTCAAATGGCAGAGTTGGGAAGATATTCCCATCAAATGAAGAGCTAGGACCAAATGGCAGAAATGACCAGAAAATTGCAGCTGTTGAAGGTTTAAGGTTTTGGGTTTTGCATACCGGAATGTACTTGGTTTAATGGAAGCCAGCATGAACTTATGAGGACTTCAACTGTACTGGACTCATTAAAGATCACAGATGCTTTTCTTACTTCCTGCATTCTCAGACAGTTCCCTGTCTTCGGAGCAATCTGTTTAAGTATGGGGACAAAAGAATGAAGAAGATAACTTGATTGCCATTTGAAAACCATGGGATCTGTATCTTTACCAAGTGATAGCTGATGACTCTTCAAATGAAAAGGGGACCTCTGTGGGCAATAACTAGAACTTGGCAGTTAGAAGCATTAGTTGCTATGGTTGAACAAATTGGGAGGGTTGCAGAAATTTGTCTGACTCAGCGACATTGTGAATGGAAGTAATAGTTCAAAGTTTTGGCCTATGGGCACCATATAAATTCCTCAAAACTATGTGGAAATTTTGCAGTGTAATATTCCTTTGGAAGAAAGGGCAAACTCTATGGAGCATTTCTGTTTTATTAAGTTTATGATTTGGAAGAATGATTTTCAACTTCTGCTGTCTCTGCTGTAGGAGATTTGATACTCATTCCTGGGGAAACAAAATGAAAATCAAGATAAATGGATTAATACTGTAACGGACCTAGTAAAATGTGATGGTATATCCCAGGGTATACTTTGTTTCTTCGTGGATGAGCTGACAAATTGGTATAGGCTGTATGGCATAGTAAAATGCTGAACAGCTGGTTCATATTGTTATTTTACAAGATTGTTTTAAATTGTGTCAGTATCTGATTGAGTTGGTATGCAGGCAGATGTTCAGGTTTCTAAACAAGGAAATTTGAATTTATGCAGATGATGGTCAAGATGTAGATGGCTTGCCAACAGAAGGCATAGAAATTACATGCTTCCATTTGGTATGGTCTTACTAATGCAATTCAGTTTAATCTTACTCTTTGGCTATGTCATTGATTATTATTTTCAATGAATGCAACAAATAGTAGTGAAGGTCATGATAGAGACTTAATGCAGTGAGAGGGAGATCTGGCGTAGGGCATGGGTTGGTCCTTGTTGCTGGTTTCTGACAAATGAACTTTTGCTTGCCTAGTTTATTGGGTTTTATATACATACTTCTTGTAATGCTTAATGATTGTTAATTTGGTGATTCTGTGTACTTATAACTATTATATGAGTCTGGAGAAGACCTTAACCACCTCCACCTAATAATGTTTGTTGGCATTTGATTATTGGCGATTCATATGTAGGCTTTGGTTTCTAGTGTTTTAATAGGCAAAGAAGTTCTAAACCCCATAGGAAAGTCTTTTGATTTCTATGCTGAATAGTTACAGGCTCTATTATTTATCTCTATCTTATGGTTATGGTTTCTACTTCCTACAGGATGGTTCACACTACATGATTTACACGCCATCTGATCCACTTCTCTTTGTTGCTGTGAAGGTGAAGAAAAGCTCCTCTTTAGTACAAAGTTTATGTCAAGTCTTCTACTTTAATGTTCAAAGTCCATAATATTTTTCCATCCAATTTGATGTGATAGTCTCCTAGTCTCTGTTACACATATATTCACAATGTAAGGGTGATTAGGACAAAATGTTCATTTTATGGCTACATTACCAATAGCACCACCCCTATATTAATGTTATCTGTAACGTTCCATGTGGTTTTAGAAGCTACATTCTGGACTAAAAGCATATTAGATTACTACACAATGGTTGTTGCTGTGTCATTTGAGACAAATTACTCTTATCCAATACCATGAGAAGTAGTAGGAGTTCATTGGGAAAACAAATGCTAACGTTCTTTATTTGAAAAATTATTATAGTAGATAAAATTGTTTTTGTAAGTTTTCTGGAAGCATGTACTATATTTGTATCAGTGGATAGGTAACCTTTTTCTCCAGAGTGCTTTTCAAAGTACAGCTTTGAATTTACCTTGTGGTTCTAAACAGAGTTAGGTAAAAGGTTTTTATGAGACTATAGGAGGATTAGCTGTAATTTGCTTAAGATACTAGGTGATAAGTAGTAATATACACACATTATTTGAATTACCAACATGCATTAGAAACTTGAACATAGAATTTAAGCTAGTTAGCAGTAAGATGCTAAGGACAGGCTGGAGCTGTTGTGTAAGTTAGTGATGTCTTCATTTACTTCTTTGATCCAGATTTCTAAAGGGAAATTTCATATGCTTCTTTGGTTGAGATGTCTGAATGGAATTTCCTACCAATTAGCTTGATGAAATTGGGCTATTGTTACTGGGTAACAAAAATTCATCTTCAATTGACTATTCACCTTTAGGATCAAGATAAAAATAGTTAAATTTTGATGTTGAAAGGAAAATTGTAATCTTAATTTTTGGGGGATGCCTGTAAACTGATAGATATTGTATCATTAGTAATAAGATGGGCTACTTTATGAAACCTACTTTATCCAGATTGACATGACAATTCATGCGATCTCTTTCCTTTTAGCCTTTTAAAATTGATATTGTTTTCTCAATGCAGGATGCGAATGGCGACTTACGAATTGCTGAAGATGTAAGTAACTATTCTCTAAATTTGCAAGCATATCATTCAACTGATAATTCGGTGAAGAATTAATCATTATTGAAGAGTGCTTACCACAGCAATATATGAGTGATGCAAATAATTCCGCTATAGCCTGCTCACTGATGCAGCATCAAGAAATATATGCGTTAATGTTCATTTTAGATATCATATGCTGGTTTATGCATATTTAGCATTATGAGTTGTTGATGGATATGCAAGGAATTTGTAACTTGATTCTTAGTTCAGTTAGTGTCTGGTTATGCATGTCTGCACATTTACTGATTCTGGCTCTCAATGGTTTGATTAAAGCTAACTAATTTCTTGCATGCATTGTATTCTTGTAACAGTTTATATCTACGATTACTCGTTATTTTTACTTGAATCACGCATTGTTTCTTATGAATCATTGGATCAGGAACTCTTGGAGGACCCTGCCACTATAAGTGCCATAGATGAGGAAACTGAATTCAATGCTTTGGTGGTACGTAGTTGCTAAGGCAAATAAAACATCTTTGAATTGAATGCAGCTGGAATTTTTGTTTGAATGTCTGCAATTGTACATGCAGGAAGAAGAGACTGCTCTAATTGAGTCACTGTTAGGCGAAAGATGAAGTTATGTTGGGTTATCGACTAATTTAGGCTGTCCTTGTATTTATTTTGTTTGTATAGAGTTATCTACCTTTTTCATATGTAATTTGGTTAAATAGGGAGGTAATTTCGCCATGTCCAAGCTCCTCTAAAGAATGGAATTTGCAAATGTAGCTAAAGTTGACACAGGTAGAGGTACTTAGCGTCTGCCAATGCTATAGAGCCAGAAAGTATGCAGTGAGATCTCTCCATTTCAAACTCATGCGACACAGATAAAATGCTTAATATATCATTTAAAAGTGGAGAGACTAGCAAACAGACAGTACTTGCCATAGGCATTTGCAGTCTTAGTGTCTCGACCTGTTTAATGACTTTCAATATTTGATTTTCAAGCTTATACAAATAAGGTTGAAGCATGTTGCAAAACGAGCACAGATTGTTACTAACTTCAATTCATATGAAGATTTCAATTTTATGTCTGCTCGTTAATCCTAAGGTGCATGTCGAAGATTTGTTTATTAAACTTAATGTGGATCATGAAATTAATATCAATAAATTCATGATAAACCGAATAATTATACTAAATCCCCAAGATTTAGTGGGCCAAACTGTTACAAAACGGTACACGCAATTCGTGCTTGTCTTATTTATTGACCTATTTCTATCTAGTATTTGAGGTGTATCCATTCAAGAAATGAACAAGCATCTTTCGAGCTCGAATTAGCCATGTTTGCAAATAATTCGGTTTGTTACTTTTGAGTGTCATTGATTATTGTTTTGGTGTTTTATTTTCTTGTATGATTGATATTAATAATCGTCAAGATTCTAGATTTATCATCTTTTTTTTTGAAATCCCATTCTATTACAAGGAAGGGTCTTGGGGAAGAGAATGGTGGAGGGAAGGGGGACGTCTCCTGCTGCTGATCCTGTGGTGTGCCTGTTTGCCTACCTGTTGCTCCTGTTTGGCGAGTTGGCAAGGTTTGAACCCTAACCAACACTTCACGAAGGAACTTAAGTTACCCTGGTAGCCACTGGACCAAGACTTAGTAGTTTAGATTTACCAATTTTGTACTTTGTTCAAGACACTTTAAGGTGGCGAAATCAACTTGAAAAATTGGCATTATTGTGTGATTAGGGGCAAACTAATTAGTCCTTCAATTTTTTAACTAAATGAAATTGATCCAGTCAATTACGTCCTCCAACTATACCTAGCAATTGGGCGGGTTGGAAGGGTTGATATTGGATTTTCATTTAAATGGGTTACACCTAACCTGCCCAACTTTAGATTGGGTTAATTTGGATTGGATCATATTGGGTTATTTCAAACCCATGACCCAAATATGACCCAATATATTAAATAATAGGTTTGATACATAAACTCTCTCAAATATATTTTCACATACAAAAAAAATTCACACACATAAATACATTTTCACATAGATAGATATATTTTCACACACTAAAACACTCACAGATACAAACACACACTCACTTTTAAGTTCTTTTGAAATACGTTATTTTTACATATGAAACACACTAAAATACACACTAATATACTTTCACAAATACACACACATACTAACTGTTTAAACTACTTGGACCCAATCACACTTTAAAGAAAGTTATAAACTAAAATTTTGACCCAAAAAATAAACACAAAAGAATCATGCATGATAACACATCTGAACCGTTGTAAAATGGAGAAATTAGAAATTAGAAATAAACACAAAATGAATCATGTTGCATCCTAAAAGATAACTTCCGAATTTGCAAATTGAGAAATTGTGCTAGTTAACGTTGCCTCCTGCCACTACACCTAAACGTATGGTAACCATTTTCAATAAAGTAATTCATTAGACTAGAGTTTTCCAATTTTCAGTTCCTTGGGTACATATGTATTGCAGGTGTGTTGCTGAAAACTTAGGATATAAAGTACTTAGTACTACAACAAGACTTGGATCACGAGAACTATGTAATTAGAGCTGTTAATCGAACTGGGTAGCTCGCGTCGACCTGGCTCGATAAGGGCTCGGTTCGGCTCATTTACAGAGAGAAACGATCCGAGCTTGAGCTCTACTCAGTACTCGTTTAATACACGAGCCGAGCTATACTCTGCTCGTTAAAGCTCGGTAGGCTCAAAGAGTAGGGGCATTAGCGTCATTTCATTGTGTATGTGATACTCTAACCTAAGTCATTCTCCCGTTTGTAGCCCTAATTTTTCTTTCCTCTTTTGGTCTTACCTTTTCCAGTTCCACAGCCGCAGCCGCACGCCCGCACCCTCCATTCTCACCACCGTCACCGACTCACCATTCTCCAATTCATCCATCATCTCACCTCCATCAGGACCATTACCTATCCGTCCACCATCTCACCGCCAGGCACCATCCCTAATTTTTTTCTTTCCTGTTTCGGTCTTTCCTTTCCTCGTTCCACAGCCGCAGTCGCACCCTCTATTCTCACCACCGTCACCGACTCACCAATCCATTCATCTCACCTCCATCACCAATCCGTCCCACCATCTCACCGCGATCATTCAATCCCCTTCTCGTGAATCCGTGAGCAGCGCCATATGGAGCCACCTCGGTAGAGCCAGGGGTCTCTACCATATCCCGATTCGCTGCATTCTAGTAACCATTTCTTCTCAATTTTGCAATTTTATTTTAGGTTTAAGAGGGTTGTGTGGGTTTTGGTTAATGGTGGATAGCCCGATATCCCGTATGGCTTCCCCGTATCCCGTTGGCTTCCTGTGTTTTATCTCTGTGTTTTATCCCGAATTTCACTTGCACGGATTGCTTATGCATCACTTAATGGATTTTTGGTTTCAAATAGCATATTTTTACCCGTTAAATTGGATGTGTTGGCATTGGAGATTCTGTCAATTGCACTGCCTGCTACGCTGGCTCTTCTGGCATACCTAATTACTTCATTAGTAGATACTGCATTTGTTGGCCATTTGGGTAATTTCCTTAGAATCTTTTTAGCAACTTTTCTTCTAGAGCTTCATCCAACATATGAAAGCCCACCATGTGCGTTTTTGATGCTGATAAATTGCGCATATAGGTAATAACCTTTTATTAGGGTGCGAGTTTCACAAATGATGACTTGCTAAAACTTGATCTTGGCTCTTTTTTTTTTTTTTACTGAAATGTGAAGCAAGAGGTGGTAAAGAAATTATTGCCAGTGTTACTACTGAACACTTTTTGTCCAATCATTTCGTTTACAAATTTCCACATATTCAAGTTTGTATCTTCCTTGGTTCTTAACTATGGTGCATCATGTAGGATCGGTTGAATTGGCAGCAGTAGGGGTTTCAGTTTCATTTCGTTCAGACCATGGAATAGTTGCTGCGATTAAACTTATGTCTCTAAGAAAATAAAGAAGGAAACATCACTTTTTGTCTCTGTGCTCTTTGATTTCTGCATTTTCTAATTCATGTTATAGAACTGACTGTTGATATTTCTTTAACAGAGCTAGTCATCTTCTTTTCTTTAGCATGTGATATTTCTTCCTGTTTTGCACTTTTGTTTAAGTTTGACAGTGAAAGCATTTTTCAACCTAGAAGATTCTGCAAGGCAAAACATTCTTCATTTTAGTTTCTTCATTTCAGCAAAACTAACTTTTTGTTTGGATTGCCATTTTAAGAGTTTTTAAGAGCTTTTCTCTGTTATTTCATTAATCTGAATGTAAGCTTGAGAATTGAGATAGGAACAAGTTAAAGAAATGTTAAAATTGACTTGAAGTGGGCATTATTTCTTAGAATCTGTTTTTATTACTTTGTACCTTATTTCTTAGAAATGTTATTCTAAATTCTATTTTGGCTAATCAGAATCTGTATTGGGTTATTAAATGTGTTTGATTAAGAAAATGTACAGCTCTCCATTCAACTCATTCAAGATTCATCATCAAGTCCTGTGAGGAGCAAAATAATGAAGACGTGAAACAATTGAACTACAATGAAGAAAAAACTGATCAGATGAGTGAAGAAGAGATAGAAATGATAGAAGATGAGAGCAATGAAGGAGGAAAGCAAGTAGATGGAGATGAAGGAACTGGTCCTTTTGAGAAAAAGCAAAGGAGGAAGAAATCCAGCATATGGGATGAAATGACAACAATAGTGCTAGATAATGGGACGGCCAAAGTGAAGTGCAACCATTGCAAGGAATTTTTTGCTAAGAGTGCAACCAGAGCCACATCTCAGCACAAGAGACACTTTGAATTCTTGCCTACAAAGAAAGATGGCCATTGGGGAGCAAAGCAAACAAAAGCAACAAGTATTGTCATTTACCGAAGGCCCAAGTGATGGTATCACTTCCATCACAAATTTCTCGTATGATCTGCCAAGGTAAAAGAGTTTGCATCACCACATGATTCTTGCACATGAGTACCCCTTTTCTATGATGGATTATGTAATTTTCAACAAATTCATGAAAGCGACTTCTCCATTTTATAAAAAGATTAATCGGCAGACTGTTAAGAAAATTGTATTAGTACTTATACAATTGAAAAAAGGAAACTGAAATCATTGTTGAAAGGTGCTGGTAGGATTAGTATTACCACAGATTTGTGGAAATCTAGTCAAAAAATTCAATATATGGTTGTGACTGGTCATTTTATTGATTCTGATTGGGTGTTACAAAAACGTGTGTTGAATTTTTTGCCAATGTTCCTCCTCCTCATATTGGAGTTATTATAGCTGATGTTCTAAGTAAGTACTTTATGATTGAAAAATTGAGAATAAGGTTTCTAGCATAACTGTTGATAATGCTTCATACAATGATGTGTGCATTAGGAGAGTTAGAGAGGATTTTTCTCTAAGAAAAGAAATTAAGTACTGGAGGAAAAATTTTTCATATTAGATGTTGTGCACATATACTCAATCTCTTAGTGCAAGATGGTCTTGGTCAACTTGGTGGTGTGATTGATGTTGTTAAAGAAGGGATAAAGTACTTGAACAATTCTGAATCTAGGTTTCTTGAATTTGCCAAAATTAAAAAACAGCTTCAGTTGCCCTCTAGAAAACTAATTTTGGACTGTCCAACAAGGTGGAATAGCACCTATTTGATGTTTGGTTCGGGTTTAGAGTTCAAGGATGTCTTTCCAAGATATGCAGATAATGACTTCGGATTTCACTATGTTTCTACTGATTCTGAGTGGATGAAAGTGGAAAAAGTGTGCAAATTTCTAGGAATATTTCATGAAATCACTTATATGATTTCCGGGTCCGAGTATCCAACAGCTAACATTTTTCTTGTGGAGCTCTATAGGATTAAAGAGTTTTTAAATGAAAAAACTCTTGACTCTTTTGAGCATATTCGGGCTATAGCTGAAAGTATATCTGCTAAATTTGATAAATATTGGGGGGAAAGTAATGTTGCTGCTATCGTTGGGTGCAATTTTGGATCCGAGATACAAAATGTTTCTTGTTAATCATGCTTTTCCGGTGATTATGGTGAGGATGTAGCTCCTAGATTCATGACTGAGATTAGAGACATTCTTTATAAGATTTACAATGAATATGTTGATTGTCATATTGTTTCTCATTTTGAACAACAACAAAGGCAGGTTGTAAAAAGAAGACAAAATGAAGGTTCCAGTTCTTCTAGTAAGAAACAGAAAATGACTGGACCTGTCGTTTTAAACTGGTAAAGAAAAGTTTCACATGCATGTGAGTGAAATTGACAGGGTTCTACCAGAAAAATTAGATTTAGATGTTTATTTAGAGGAAAGTAGGTATGCTTGTGATACAAATGCAGATCTGGATGTTTTGGGTTGGTGGAAAGGGGAAAGATTGAGATTTCCTATCTTATCGAGAATGGTTGCCGATATATTCGCCGTTCCTGTTACAACTGTGGCTCTAGAATCTACCTTCAGCGCCGGATGTAGAGTAATTGATGATCGACGAGTTTCTATGTCAGTTGAGACGATGCACATGTTGCTTTGCAGCAACGATTGGATCCGCAGTTTTCATGGCCTAAAGAATAAGTCTCGTGTAAGTAATTGATTGGATGTTTTTGTTGCTGTTACAGTTTCCTTATATCTGATTTTGAAGAATTTTATAATTTTCATACGTTTGTTTTGTAAGAATCACTTGATGTGGCCGAATCAATCACATTTGAGGAAGTTGAACTTCTTGAATCATTCACAACCTAATTTGTTAGCTGTTGATGTTGCTTGGTGGCTGTTTATGTAATTTTTCATGTTGTAATCTGATCTAGTTTGGACATTTTGGTTTGGACATATTGTTATCTAATATGCTTTGGACATTTTGGTTTGGACATGTTGTAATCTGATCTGGTTTGGATATTGTAATCCGAGTTTGGACATTTTGTTCCTCCATTTGATGGTTTTTGCTGCAGTTTTAACTTCTTTTTAACTCCATAATTATTAGGTTCTGGTTTTTTATATTCGAGCTTGCTGCAGTATTAGACTCTGCCTTGTATTGTCATTTGGCATGGCATGTCGAATTGAAAATGATATATCAAGGAATGTGTATCTTCTTTTGTCATGCTAAATATGAGTGTGCAAGGAGTTGATATACTGTCTCCCGTAAACAAGCTCGAGCTCGAAAAATTCGGCTCGAGTTCCACTCGAATTCGAGCTCGATAAGCTCGATCGGATTTCAAACTCGAGTTCGAGTTCGAGCTCGAGTTTTCTACCCAGTACATCGAGTCGATCTCAAACGTCTTGTGAAGCTCGAATTACTAATCGAGCGAGTTCGAGCTAGCTCGATTAGAGGTTCGAGTCGAGCTCGATTGTCATATGGTCGAGCTTGACTCACTCGTTTAACAGCTCTACGTGTAAGGCATGGTCAGCCAACAGCTATGCATAAAGCAGCCATGTAATAAGCTTTAATAATTTTCTGTTGCACGGAAAAATTTGCTGTCAAATCTGGGCTGTAGGCCATTTTCCAGCCTCCCCTTATGCTCTACGCCTCTGCCCTTACTATACAAAGTGTTCTCGGAGCTATAGAATCCACCTTTACGGTTGGCCATCAGCCGTTGCATAAACTAGAGAAGACAATAATATAAGAACAAGCTTTACATCTCTGTCAAATGAAAGTGGAAGTCATCATCATCAGGAACTTAGTCAATAGATATTCTTAAAATATGACCAATACACATAAAAACACGGGATGTTGCTATCGCACATTGTTTAGCAACTAGTACTAAACAATAATCGCATTTTCAATTGCCATCAAACTCAAAGGACGCAACTAAAGCTAGGCATCAACAATCCTTTGACTAAAGCAACAAAAAGTATTTTAAAATATCGAGTTCACATGACATACTTACTAAGTATCAACATTTGAAGATGCATCTTGTTCAGCAATAAATCTACTAATATCAATTCCAAGATCTTGCTCCTCGTCTTCTTGCTCAACTTCAAAATCTTTATCAACACTCTCTGAAAATTTAGTAGATTTAATCAACCAATAAAGAAAATAATTAAAGAGATCCTAAGCTATTGAAAATTAACAGCCAATGCAACTAATTATCTAATTTACCTTCACTATTATATAATCAATCTCGAGAACATAGTAGTGCCTCCACATTATCCGCCAACATAGAAGTTCGAAATTTTTCAAGAATTCTCCTACCATGACTAAAAGCAGACTCAGATGCTATAGTGGTAATAGGAATACTTAAGATATCTTGAGCCATAAGTGAGAGTTCAGGATATCTAATTCTACTCTCCTTCCAATAAGCCAAAACATTCAAATCTGATTGTTGTTTACGATCTACTAGTCGCTCCTCAAGATACAACTCCAACTCAGATTTGTTACCATTAGCCCCTTGTTGAGATTGGTACATGTCAAAACCCTGCAAACATCATAAATATTGAACGTTTAAGGTTATATAAACTGAAACAAAATACAAAAACATATGAATCGATTTTACCCACATCCATGAGATCTCTAGTTTGCCCATCATCACTATTAAAAATACTCTCCAGTGGTGCAGTAGTGATAGTAGCATTGTTCTTAGAGTACTCTTCGAACAAACGAAACAACTTTTGTTTAATATTAAGAACCTTTTCATCCCGTGATTGAGCATCCAACACAAAAAAGCAATATTCCACAAATTGGAGTTTGTAACGAGGATACAAAATAATGGCAAATGATAAAATAACACTATAGAAGTCCCAATACTTTTGAAATTTGATCTTCATATTAGAAGCCATTTCACTAATCAAAACATCTGGACTATTGACTTCTTTATTTAAGAGACATTGAATCTTCCAAACATTGGGAAAGTATAAATTAGCTATGGGGTATTTACTTCCCGAGAACAATAATATCATATCATAGAAAGGCCTAAAAACTCTGCAATCTTTCCGACCCTATGTCATTCCTCTTCTGAAGGACACAACTTGTAGTCATCATCCACATCTTGAAGTCCAGAAAATACATGCCTAAAAAGTAAGGCCCTCTCAAGTATCAGATAGGTAGAATTCCATCTAATTACTATATCCTGTCGTAATATTTTATTTGTCTCTAATGACAGTTGTTTCACCAATTCCGCAAACTCTATGACCCTACTTTCAGATCCTTTCACATACTTTACAATTTCCCTAATTTTATATATTGTTTCATCAATCACGTCCAATCCAACCTTTACAATTAAATTCAACACATGTGCACCACAACGAACATGAAGAAATTCACTTCCACAAATGGAAGAACCATTAAATAGAAAATAATTTTGCAATAATCTAGTCACTCTATCATTGTATTTTGCATTATCTAGAGTGATGGTGAAAATCTTTTTGTCAATTCCCCATTCTTTTAGAAAATTAATCATCTTTTCAGATAAATTTGGACCATTATGAGGAAGGGGTACATGACGAAACATAACTATTCTCTTCTGTAAATTTCAATTCTAGTCAACATAATGTACTGTAAGTGACATGTATCCATCGCTTGTGATAGAAGACCAAAAATCAGATGTCAAACAAATTCGGTCTTGTACAAGTTCAAGCTCTTTTTTGACCTTTTCTTTTTCTCTTATATAAATCTTTAACACATCAAATTTAGCTGCTAAGTACTTCTTACCACATGTTTTGCATATAGCTTTCCGTCTACCATGCTCATCAGGCTCTAACCTATGAAAATGAGGCCAAACTGCCAAATGGGATCTCTTATGTGTCCCTATATTACTCCCATGACTGCAATCATCGACATTATCATCAAGATCACAAGTAACCAATATATCCTGTCATAAAAAATAAGAAATACAAATGATGAATTATATTGTAGTATATAGCTGTCATAGATATATTTTTTATCGGCACATTAAGGCAAAGGGTAGAAAGAGCACCAATGTCAAGATTAAGACGAGGTATGTGATTCATCAGTCATGGTGTATGTAATTGAGCACATATACAGTGGCATTAATTGATCTAGAAAAATAAAATGATGCAGCAAAAGGTAGATAATATCAAGAAATAAGAAGGGTTGTAAACTACTAGAAAGAACTAGGAGGGTAAAGTCTCAATCTAATAGCTATCTCCCACAGTCTTTTCATTGGCAGTTGTTGTCAAGCATTTCCTTTCCCAAATAGTAAATAACTTGGTACCAGTAGGTGGCTAGCTAATTCTTTAATTCATCTTCCAAGGCTGTGTAGATGAATTGCTCCAGCAAGAAAATCTAATAGCGGTCCTCTAGGATATAGTGATTGCCCTTAAGGTTTGATTTATGACACCATGCAGAACCATTTTACCAAACTAGCAGTGCTCTGCAACACAGGCACAAACTTTGTTCTGGATAACTAAATAGATGTGCAAACACTACACATGGTGCATGCCTACCCTTACGTTTCCAGGAAAGTGATAAACTTCAACGGATCAGCCAATAGGTACCAAGACAAGACTCCATAAGTCTTTATTCTTATGGTTGAAATTATGACTTCATCTACCAAGCTTTTTCCTGTGCCATCCTCAAGTACATCGAAAAAATTTTGCAAGCTAGCTACATCACCGATAAGAGACTTTGAGAAACAATGGCCAATTGGGGCAATATATCAAACACTAAGCGTGGTTGACTGTACATCAAGGAGAGACGTGTATAACAATTAAACAAGCATATGCAAACTCTTTAATGGGAATTTCTATAATAATACTTGAAAGTAACAGCAGCGAAATTAAGTGCCAAAAGTACAAATCAAAGAGGTAAGTTAACCTTCAAAAGTTCAGAATCTGGGCACAAGTATGAACTTAGAGTTTGCACAGAGAAAAGACATAATAGAATTGCTGATCAAATCAGTTACTAACCATCATACCTCCAAAGTTGTAGTGCTCTTGATATAAAGTTCTATTTTTCTTGAAGAAGTTCTGTTTGCTCTTGGCATTAGAAGTCCCGTTGCTCTTGACATTAGAAGTCCCTTACAAGACCAACTTTCTTGTTTCAAGAAGTCCTGTAAAATGACTATGAACAACGCCTGTGGCCTTGGCATTTGCGGTAGCTACTGTACTTTTTTCATTCTTGTATAATGTATTTAAGTTGGGTAATAGGTACCCAACCCACCAAAATATATCTGAATTTTATTACCTAATCCAAAATTGACCCAACACCCAAATTATCCAACCCAACCTCTGAAATTAGTGGGTGGGTTGTTAGGTTTTAGGTATAATTGTCAGGTCTACCTCCAACTAAATACATGTATCTAGTTTCGGCCCTCAATGGCAGCATGATTGATCTTTTCTCATATTTGACTAGAAGGACTTGGGTAAACATAGAAGATAGAATTGGGTCTCTTTGGATTGAAGATTTTATCGAAAATTTTTTTGGATGTGATAGAAAGGAGTTAGAATATCATAGCTCATTGAATGGCATTATAAGGGTACATCACATTTTACATAAAATACACCAATGCACATAATCGGGAGCTAAGCCCAACCATATTTGCCTTTATTCCCAACCTTGTTCCTCTCGATTTGCCCATCTTCGTCACACACAATATGAATGCCAATACCATTCTCTACTACAAGTCTAGCATGCTAAGGCTGATCATAAGTCATTGGTAGGGCTAGCATTTTTTAATCTATTCAAGTGATACAAATTCCATTCAATGATTAGAGAAGAACACAACCAAGTTGACGCAGAAGTGAGTTTAAAGAATTGTTATACAAATGATTCCCCAAAAAAACTAAGGAAAAGAAGCCATGATCTTAACCCGAAAAGTCACAAGAAACCAAAAGGAACTTGAGGGAAATTGGTAAATACCAAAAAGAATTGATAATAATTGATGAATGCCTGAATAACAAGACCCTACTATAACTATATTTATAATATAAGAGTCCTAAAGCAAATAAAAAATGAATTAACATGAAAATCCTAAATCCTAAATGAATTAGAAAACAAAATAATATCAGAAAAGGAAACAAACAATGATAGATATTGTCAAAAGTCAACCACATATGAAAAGGTTCTTGGGCTTCTTGGCATGCTGTTCCTTGTCATAAAAGGATTACTCAATTTGTTCCACATCAGTCCCTCCCACTTGAGAAGAACTCGACCTCGAGTGATCTTGCAAATCAGGATACCTAGGAACATTGGAAGATGGGTGAAACAAAGACAAATCCGCCACATTGAAAAGTCTTGGAAATTCCCCAAAAATTAGGCAAATCCACCACATAGGCATTTGGATATATCTTTTGCAAAATCTCATAAAGCCCATACTTCTTAGATTGCAATTTATGGTACTTGCTAATCGGAAGCATCTCTTTACACAAGAAAACCATCACCTTATCACTCACCTCAAATTCCAAAGTACGGCGATGCTTGACCGCTGCAGCCTTAAACTTTGCAATAGTTTCCTCCAATTTCATCTTTACCTCTTCTTGAATAGCCTTCATATCTTCTGCCATTTTCTCTGCAGCTGCCACCGTAACCCAAAACATTTGGTAATTTCACCAAGTTCAATGCATGTCTGGGAGATTGAATGTACACAATGGAGAAAGGTGATTTACCAGTAGAACTATGAACTACGCTATTGAAGGCAAACACCGCTTGAGGTATTGCATGATCCCAACCTTGTGGATGTTCATTACAAATACATCGCATCAAATTCCCTAAGATACGATTGACAACTTCTGTTTGGCCATCTGGTTGAGGATGAGCGGTACTACTAAAATTCAATGAAGTGTCAAATATTCCTCCACAAAGTGAACCAAAAATGGCTAAAGAACTTGGTATCATGATCAGAAGTAATAGACTTAGGCACCCCATATAAACACACCACTTCACAAAAGGTCAATCGAGAAATATGAGAAGCATCTGAAGTCTTTCAACATGAAATAAAGTGCACAATTTTTGAAAATCGATCCACCACTACAAAAGCTGAGTCCACTCCTCTTTGTGTACGTGGCAATCCAAGGACAAAATCCATGGAGAAATCTTTCCAAATATCCTCAGGTACTGGCAAAGGTGTATACAATCCAATATTTTGAGATCGACCCTTTGCATGTGACAAGTATAGCACTTACGTACAAACCCACGCATATCTCGCTTTAGTTGGAGCCAATAATAACAGGACTTAAGACTTGACGTAGTCTTACTCATTCCCAAATGACCCACTTAGATCTCTCAGGCCTCCCCTATGCAACTCACGAATTAACTTTTCATGTAAAGAAATACGAGGGATGCAGAGACGATTACTTTTAAAAAGGAAACCATTATAACTATGGAAGTTGTCTTGCATCGCTTTTGACTTACATGTGATCCAAGTCTCCTTAAAATCATCATCTTCCACATGAAAAACCTTAAGCACTTCAAACCCCACAATTTCTTGGCTCATAATCATTAGCAAAGTAGCTTGCTTACTTAAAGTATCAGCTACTTTATTTTGCTGTCCAACCTTATGCTTCAAGATGAAAAGGAACTGCTGTAGGTACATGATCCAACGAGCGTGTATTTTGCTAATTGCTTTTGACTATTGATGTACTTTAAAACTTGATGATCTGTGTAAAGTACGAATTGGTTTAGGATCAAATAATGCTTTCAATGCCTTAAAGTACGCACAATAGCATAAAACTCTTACTCGTATGTAAACCACTTTTGACGAGCATCACTTAGCTTCTAACTAAAGAAAGCCACGGGCTGACCTTCTTGTGATAATACTGCTCCAATGCTGACACTACAAGCATCACACTCCACAACAAATAACTTGTCAAAGCTTAGAAGTGCTGAGCATGGTGCAGAAATCAACTTTTTCTTGATCTCCTTGAAACTTTTCTCTTGATCCGAATTCCACTGGTACTTCCCCTTCTTCATGCAATCGGTCAATGGGGCTACTATAGAGCTGAAATTCTGAATAAAACATCGATAAAAAGTAGTTCGGGTATGAAAACTCCTAACATCTGAGACATTACGGGATCTAGATCACTCTCGAAGAGTTTGCACCTTTCCTTCATCTACCCGAATGCCATCCTTACCAACAACAAAGCCTAAAAAAATCAGGCTTGTAGACATGAAGTCACACTTCTTCAGATTGATATACAATTTATTTTGCTGAAAAACTCGAAGCACTTGGCGCAGATGCTTAAGATTCTCCTCTTCGTTAGTACTATAAATCAATCTTTTATCAAAATAGACAACAATGAATTTACTAATGAATGGTTTTAAGATCTCGTTTATCAAGTGTATGAAGGTGCTTGGTGCATTGGATAGCCCAAAAGGTATAACCAACCACTCATATAATCCTTTCTTGGTCTTGAACGCCATCTTCTACTCATCTCCAGGTCGGATATGAATTTGATGATATCCACTTCTTAGGTCAATCTTTGAATAAGCACGTGTTCCTAAAAAACAATCGTGCATTTCTTATAATTTAGGAATTAAAAAACTATAACGAACTGTGATTTTATTGATGGCCCGACTATCAACACATATTCGCCACTAACCATCCTTTTTCGATGTCAAGAGAGCGACCACAGTACGTGGACTTATACTCACCTGAATTGACTCCTTTGTTAGCAATTCATCTACAATTTCTTGTAGAATTTTACTTTCCATGGGATTTATACAATAATGTGACAAATTCGACAAACTTGCCCCAGAAATTAGATTAATGGCATGCTGGATGTCTTTTATGAGAGGTAAATCAAGCGGGAACTCTTCAGGTATGACATCCTGAAACTCGTCTAATACTACACGAACTGCCAAAGAAATTTCTAATTTGGACTCAACTACACAAAATTCCTTCACCACTAAGGCATATGCTTGTGACGAATCCTTAACATTTGCAAGCAACTCTGAACCCGTGACAGTAAAAACTCCTCTACTACTGCTGGGTTTATCTATAGATTTAGGATTCTCATTTTGAGGAATTAAAGTAATTCTTTTGCCATCCTTTATAAATCTATAGACATTATCCATGCACATAAATATAGCATCAACAACATACTGCCAAAAATGATCCAACAATATGTGCCAAGCATTGATATCAACTATATCACACATAACTTCATAAGAATACTTGCCAATAGCAAAAGGGACTTTACAACGCTCGGTCACTTTAATTGGTTCTACGCTTTTAATCTAGTCAATTGTATAAGGTTCAGGATATTTTTTCATAGGCAACTTTAATTGTTCAACCAATTTACGAGAGATGATATTTTTCATCCTACCACTATCAATAATTAAATCAAGAATGCGATTAGAAATTTGGCACTTGGTTCAAAAGAGTTTATGACGTTGGGATTTCTCTCGTTTAGGCGACAAGAGCAATCAACGTATCACCAATGTAGAAGAGTCATACTCTTCCTCCACTACAATATTATCACCAGACTCTGCTCCATACACGTAATCCTCCACATTTTCGTCATTGACAACATGCTCCGCCAGGTTCATTTGCCTACGATTAGGACAATTGTTAGAAGTATGTCTCGACTTTCTACACCTATTGCACTTATCCCCCATATATTTTACATACGGATTAAGGGCTTCCGTGTTGGTAGGTTGGTACTGCTTCATAGGCTACTTCTTCGGTGTCTCACGCTTCTCTTCTATTGGCCGCTTTTCATTCTGATATCTAGGTCTGCTAGTATCTTGGCCTTCCCTTAGATTCTCCTTGGTGCTAGTTCGATTTGAATCAAAATTCCTACACGATCTTTCACCATGAATGCTCCTTTTCCAAGTCAAACTTCTCTCAGCCTTGAGAGCCAAATTATGTGTATCGAAAAGTTTAGAGATTGGTTAAATACCCATCTTCTCACGCACAGTATAATTGAACCCATCCAAAAATCTTGAAACTAATTGGGTCTCGATCTCTATTATATTATTTCGAGCCAACAAACGTAAGAATTCAGCATGATAATCATGAATAGTTTGTTAACCTTTAATACAGTGTTGAAATTGCGAGAACAAAAATTACTCATAATCTGGCAGGTAAAAAAGTGGGCAGTCAACAGACATTTCATTTTTAAGCAGACCCTCACCGACTACTTTTCTTGCCTATGCCTCTAGTGTTTTAGTTGCTCTCGCCATGTTGACGCTCCACCCTTTAACTTGTAAGCTACCAGTTTAACCTGACGGTCTTCTGGGATATTCATATAATCAAACAATTTGTCAATTTCTGCAAGCCAGTTCAAGAAGTCTTCTATACCCAAATTTTCATTAAAAGACGAAGCATCGACCTTTAATTTGAATTTCGATTCCCACTATCGGCGCTGAGGACCCTTTTGATTAGGGTTATCCATACCAAAAGCAAGAACTGTTCCATCGTTAGATAAATCTTCCTCCCCAAGATCTCGAGTTCTGTGAGGATTTGGATTAGTTTGATGTTGTTGTGGGGGTTGTTGACAAATATTGACAAGAGCCAAGTTAGGAGCAACTCTCCGATCTTGTTCACCTTGTCGAGTTTGCCCTTTAAGACGCATACGGTCCATATTTTGAATAATCAGATCAACAAATGCCTGCAAACGGTCATAGCGATCCAGCAAGTTGTTCTGACCTTGTTCCAAGCGGCCTAAACGCTCATTGACTTGATTCACACATTAGCTCACAGCATGGATCTCGATCTTTGTGGCAAACGATCCGTCTCTGGATTTGTCTCTAGCCATTGGACTTATTTAGAAACAAGAGAAACTTATTCTGATGCCAACTAACACGGAAGCAAGTTTAAAGAATTGTTATACGAATGATTCCCGAAAAAGACTAAGGAAAAGATGCCATGATCTTAACCCGAAAAGTCACAAGAACTAAAAGAAATTTGAGAGAAATTGGTAAATACCAAGAAGAATTGATAATAATTGATGAATGTCTGAATAACAAGACCCTACTATACCTATATTTATAATATAAAAGTCCTAAAGCAAACCGGAAACGAATTAACATGAAAATCCTAAATCCTAACTGAATTAGTAAACAAATTAACATCAGAAAAGGAAACAAATAATGATAAATATTGTCAAAATTCAACCACGTATGAAAAGGTTCTTGAGTTTCTTGGCACGCTGTTTCTTGTCCCAAGAGGATTGTTCAATTTGTTACACATCACAAGTCTCTGTCTCTCTTTACGATACCCAAATTGATATGAGTGGAACAGAAGTAAATCTAGAAGTTGTTTTTGGAGAGACTTTTAGATAATTCTAAGAAGCTAGATATGTGGCCGTGAGCTAGTCATGGGAATATCAAAACTCTAAATTTACCAGTGATGTTAGATTCTTCTGATGACTTCTCCATATGTGTGATTAAAAGAATCTCTGGAATCCTATGATTTTCTTTACTTTGCATGAGCATTGCACAGATTCATATCGCATATTGATAGGGAGAAACACTTTAAAAGAGCCCACCAAAGAATTCAATATATAAGTCAAGAACCCAACTCTGACCCCAAAAATTTAAGTCATTAGGTTTCGAGCCCTTATTTACATATTAACCACTTTTTCTCTATTTTTCGGACCAATGTGAGACATAATTCTTTATTCATGAACCTAACAAATCTATCTGTCAGACCAATATGAGACATAATCATTTACTCATGAACCTAACAAATCTCTCCCTTTATGAATAACCCCTCACATTAAATTCAAATTTACAATCCTTTTTTCGAGCCCACTTTAATATTCAACGCCCCAAACATAGATCCACTCTTCTTTAACATCCAAACTGCATTCCGGACCCCTGTCAACCTTTGACTCCTTGGTCTAACACCAACCGGATCCCCTACCAAACCCATGACGCACCTAGTCCAACATTAGCCAAACTCTTTAGAACTTTGGCACTTCGGTCCATCATCAACAAGAGAATTTTTACCGGTCCAACTCCTAAAAAATTCACTTGCCATCATCAAGTAGTCCAGTCTCGCAATTTGAAACTCTGATACCAATTCGATAGAGAGAAACACCTCGAGAGAGCCCACCAAAGAGTCCAATATGTATGTCAGGAATCCAACTCTAACCCAAAAACTTAAACCATTAGGTTTCGAACCCTTACTTACATATTAACCGCTCTTTTTATATCTTTTAAATCAATGTGAGACATAATTCTTTATACATGAATCTAATACATATGTCCAAACCTTTTGTATTTGAACGTGTCGTCTGTAGCAAACATTTGGAAATTGTCAAGATTTCAAATCTTAGTTCACTTTTTTTTCGTTTATTTTGCTGAAAGTAATTTCAAATTGATGGGGACACATTCCCTTTTTTCTTTATTCACCTTTTGTTGTTGACCTTGTTTATCTGATTAATTCTTCAGTTTGATGGAAGATCATATTGCATTAGTAAAGTAAATTTGAGTGAATTTCTAATGAGTGAGACTTTTGAACAAAATTCTCAAAAGGTAGCATTTTTTAATCCTTTTTTTCCCAAACGACAAAAGTGTATTCAATGAATGTGATTTATTTTTTTTTTAAAAAAAGTTGCATTCACGTTATTGATTCTTGTAATTATGCATTTTTGGAAATTCAAAACGAGGGTTCAACTTTGGCATAATTCAAAAATAGGGAATTGAGCATTATATACCTTAATTTAGATATAATAGATATTTTGTAAAATGTCTGAACCATCCACTGTTCAATCTGCATTTGATTAAAGTGAAGTTTGAAATCTAAAATCCATTGTTAAGTACTAAATTTGATACATTTCAGTGTGTATTACATTAAATAATAAGCGAATAGTTTATCATTTATTTTTTAGAGCAAGTTTTGCCTAAAAAATTCAGTGTAATTTAGTTAATTCAAATGTTCAATTTTTTGTTATCAAACGCATTTGAACGTATTACAATCTGAATCTATTAAATTTAATTACTAAATTGGATTATGAAATAGAACGTCACCCGCTTGTGTTGAATCGTTTGGACGTGGCAATCAATGAGCGGGACCCACATGATGACATGGTAATTGAGATGGCATACGGCCACGCAGCTGCTGATGTGGGAACAAGTAACTTGGAGCAAAATTTCGAAAACTTTTTATTACTCGGGTTGATACTTGGGAAACTTGAAACGCTCATTTACGTTTCTAGGAATTCGTTTCGTTGATCCAACGAACATAGAAATGGCCTTGACTTCAATGTCCCAAAACGCAAAAAGGACCTTGATTTGCTTTTAACTCAAATTTGAATTATTTTTAGGAAGAATTATCGTACCCTGGCAAATTGTCAGCTTATATTAGGACCAAAAGAATTGGGTGTTAAAGCAAGGTATATAGCTGATTTAATCACTATCTAGGGGTAACGTATTATATATTATCCATAACTTGAAATGCATTAGTAAATTAAATCATATAGAATAAATTTTGTATACATTGATGTGTATAAATAATCGTAGTTAGATTAAAGTTACATATTTAAAATTTAGATTTGAAATCAAATCCAACAAATATGTTATCCATCCACACGTGATATTGTATATACTATCAGTGTATATAAGATTAATTTAAACACATATTCTTGAATTCAGTCACTACAACGTAAACAACAAGACAATCAAATTGACCAATCAACTAATATAATGCGTTAAGGACAATACCAAAAAAAAAAAAGATTACATAAAAATTCCATCCACTACTAATTCTTGTTAGTTTAGAGTCCCAAAAGAAATTTGACTTACTTGCAGATGGGGATCTCTGCTCTTGGTGAGATTACATCAACCTATTCTCCTTCAATTCCAATATATCTTCAGATCATGATCAGGTGGTGGGGGATTCACGATTCGACGTTTTCCCAATTCTTTCTTAGCAGTAGGTTGCACCCATGTTCCGAATTCTCTCTCTGTCAATCCGTAAGAATTTCTACAGCAAAATTTACCATCCAAGGAGTGGTACTTGCCCGTTTTCAGAGAGTAAAACACCCCACTGTTTTCAAAAAACATAGGAAAGTAAATTGTGTTGGCCATGCTTTTTGTCAAGGCTGCTCTCACAAAAGATCCACTAGAACTAAGATACAATGTATTATCGCCCAGATCTTGCAGTGGTTCCCAGACCATACTCAAAAGATTAAGCTTCATAACACGGACTTTCCTCTCAGCATGAGTAACAAACACGGCCATTAGTTGCTCGTCTACTCGTACCATAAACCTCTTGCGAACATATCTTCTTAGACGACATCTGAGGGAGTCAAAGATTTTCCAACCATTTTCAATATGTTCAGGGTCCAAAATGCCCACCTTACCTTTGATATCCAAGAAGTAGTACATGCCTTGGAATAAAACAGGAGGGCAAGAAACACGAAAATAACGTCTTGTTTCACACTGGCAAATTCTCCAGGATTTCTCCCCACTTTTGAGAGTAGCAATTAGATTAGTACCGAAGTCCTCACATTCAACAATCCCAATAATGGTCCAATTCAGTGAACTTGGCCGAGAGAAAAATGACATTGTCAGGAAATTGTGATTGCAGGATGGAAGTCGAAAGCGAATTCTTCTAAAAGGATCGATAAAACAACGATGACTCCCACGACCCCAATTCATCAACAACCAACCGTACTTAGAACAATGGAGCACTGATTCTTGTGGTATCGTCCCCATGACATGGTAAAATTTGTTGTGGAGTGGATGAAACATTTTGGTGGAGTCGCTCTTGAGACAACATATTAAAGATGGAGAAGCAAAGAACAGCGAATTTGGGGATGGTGAGAGGGGTAAAGGGGGAGGAATGACTTGTTTCCATGATTTACAAACTGCTTTGAAGGCAAAAACATCTGCTGCTGCCAGATTCGATAGTATCAAACTCAGCAAGTCATTGGGGGGATCAGACCAACTTGTGTCTATTTCTCTAGTCTCCTCTTCGTCTTCACAAGATGATGATGCAACACTTGCCTCTGCCATGTTTACGGACTAATAATGCAGCAAAAATTGCTTCAGCTGAAAGAAGGCACCTAGAAAAAATTGCAAACGTAAATTATCGCTTAATATCTGATTCAATTGTTCAGGAAAACTACTATTTGATATGTACAAACGAAAATGTCCGTAACCTTTGTTCCGAGATTTAAAAAAAAAGCTAGAAAAGAAAAAAGGAAAGAAATCATGAAAATACGATAGAAACATTAAGGGACTGAAAATTACTAGAATTCATGGGCCAACAAGCTAGAATCAGCAAGACACAATGAAAACATATAAAAAAAAGTATAAAAAAACGTTTGATTCCATGCACAGAGAAATTAGGTTCATAAAAAGAAACAAGAAATCTTCATTGTCAAAATTATATGTCGAAGTTTAGGATAGTACCAGACGTGATGATCTTTTATTAACTGACGAAGAGAGAAACAAGAGAACCCTATGTTGAGTATTTGAACTGGATCGGTTTAATAATATAAGCACCACATGGTTTCCACATCTGAGTGGGTATTCTTACCTAATTTGAGAGGGTTTAGGATTCTAACAACGGTTCCTTTTCCTAATCTGATTTTGTAAAGTATATTGCCTTCTCCCTTTGGTAATTCCCATGATTTAGTTGCAATATCTTGGTTTATAAAACTTCACAGCACGATGAAAAAAATTCCTTACTCTTTGTTCTGTCCCACATACTAATAACAACCTTCTAGTTTCCATACAATCGGCTTCAGCTTGTGATTTGATTAGATTAATCCGGTAATCTTGTTTAACGGGTATGTCTACCTTCTTTTCTTTTGATTTCGTAATGTCCGATTCATATTAAACTATTATCTAATCTTGCGCTTTTCTGTGCTATCTTTTTTTTCCTTTTCTTTTCCTTGTGCTATCGTTGCTTAGTTTTGTTGTTCTTTCTTATAGCATATGATCAACTTATATTTAAGTTTAGATTATTAAGATTATTCAACTTTTCCATTGTGTAGTTCCCCTGTCTGCTTTCTTCACCTTTTTTCTATTTCTTTACTATCATGTTATTTAAAGAATTAATCTTTCTTAAATTTTAATTACTATCAATGCAAATTTTAAATTTGAAATTAAACTTTTGCATATATATTATGAATTTAACAGTAATAGTATATATGCTATCAATGCGTATAAGATTTACGCTTATTTCAAGGTCTTTTGCTTAAGATTTAACGTCTTACTCTGAGCTTATGATACGTTGCAGTTATGTGGGGTTTGAATTTTTTTTATATCAGACTAGATAAGCAAAACGGATACCCAGATACAACTTAACTTCAGAGCAATTTGTAGCCAGGAAGACCTTAATCAAAGAAAAGACGGACTAAAGTTTATTTTTTTTCAATTTTCTAAATATCTCCTTTCTATAAAAATATTGTGTATCACTTGAAAAGTTGTTCCCGTAAGAAACGATCGTAATTACTTAAGGTTAATCTGTCGTTTCTTTTGCACTTCTTCAGGTCATTACTTATCTATGTACTATGATGGAAATATCAACGGAATCAACAGACAAAGAGGACGAACTAATGCATCATCTTCGTCGGCCCCTAATTGAAAATTCCCAGAAAACCTATCCTTGGCTCGTCATATCTCACGGGAAGAAAAATCAGATGCTTACTTTCTATAACGTATCTGAAGATCGTTACTACAAAAGAACTATCCCCGACATGCGAAACAAGCATCTACTCGGTATTCACTACGGGTGGCTTGTCTTGGATGACTATACAAAGGATGATACTTGTCTCTTTAATCCCATCACGCAAGAGAAAATTCAACTTCCAACTTTAAAAGCCAGTTACTTGAGATGTTTTCTGTCCAAGCCACCATCTAACCCTGATTGCCTTGTCATGTTTATCAGAAATCCTCATCCTTTGCTGATTTGCAAGCTAGGAGATGATAAATTTTTCGAGTACAATGCAGATTCTCGAGGTGATCAGATTGTGGCTGCAACAGGTTTCAATGGGAATTTCTATGGCATGACGCTTAGTCGAACTATTGTGACAGCTCGTTTTGTCGATGGGGCGTTTGAAGTTCAGAAATTAATCGACAACGATGGATGCCCCTTTCAAGTCGTTTCAAGTTTAAGGCCAGGAGCTGGTTTTGTACGATACTACCTGGTAGAGTCAGCTGGTGAACTTTTGTATGTCAACGAATATCTGTCTGCATTTTTTGCAACCTATTTTGAAGTCTTCCGAATTGATACATCTGGAATGAAGTACGAGAAATTGACCAACTTGGGAGAACGGACACTTTTCCTTAGTCATTCAAATGGTATTTCTTGCTCCTGGAGGGAATCAAGAATCAGGAAAAATTGCATATATTTTGTTGAGCGATATGATAGAAATATGTATGTGTATGACTTGGAGGAAACAAGCAAAACAATACTGCTACCACGTCCAATTCTTGGATCTTGTTCAGAGAAATGTTGGGGAGTTTTGCCTTGAACAGTTTAGATGATGGATTTACAATATAAAGTTCTTATCACTCACTCTCTGCATCTCATATAGTGAAAAGATAATTCAGGGATTATTATTGTAATTTGAAAGCCCAATTTCCCTTTCACAATTAAACTTTGCTCTAAATCTTTCAAATGGTACTTTTGTTTCCTGGACAAAATCAAGAATTTAGAAAACCATTGGAGCAAAAGGATAGATATTTCATTTTTGTTGGAGCTTTTCAATGAATATACAAATTCAATGCATGAACTTATTCTTTGGCGGTTTAATTTGGGGGTCTTGGTGAAGAATTAATGGCATCAACATCAAACGTTACCTGCTTGATTTGCTAAAAACTCCACAAGTCTGTCCTAATAAGCTCAGATTGCATAGTCAACTTGGGCCTCTGCCCATACATTTGTATGGGCTTTGTCAAAATAAAGTACAATTCATTGTTTGGACCAGAAAAGAAAATAAAAAATAATAATTTTGTTGTTGGGAAAATAGGGATGTGATAGACAGTAGACACTGTTGTGATTTTGAAAATGACAGACCAACTTAGCAATTAATTTTTCAGATCTATCGTTATCCTATCTTTTTATCCATCTATATATATTTTTTAGGTATTTTCAGCTCATAACTTTTAGATACTTCTGTGTTTGGATAGTAATTTATTTAAGATAATTTTATGAAAAAATACTGTAATACTTGATGTGATGTATGTGAAATAAAAAACGATTGAAAAACATGTTGATGATACAAGCAAGTCAATGTGTGTAAATAAGGTGGAAATAATGTGTAATCCAAACCCAAAATGATAGAAGTCACGATTGAGGGAATTTTACATATATCTATAATTTTCAAAGTTATAGTATCTGTCATGTTACTAGAATTTTTTGTGCATCTAATTTGTGAAAACCCCTAGTATTAAGAACGCTTTCAAGAAAACAAGTGCAGAAACTCTTCCATAGAAATTGAATAACTTGCACAGTAAAACATTTTTGCAACCTCAGTTACACCTAAATGACTAGAGTTTCAAATATGTTTTTGAGAAAACATTTTGCACCAGACAAACATACCCTAAAAAGAAAAAGCTCTTTCTAACCTATTCTCATCAAGAAAGAACCATGGCTGGGTTCCCATAGTTCTAACTAGCAAACATGATTTTGTGCAAAAGATATATACATATGTATACATACAACACACTGCTGGAATCAGGATGTGGACTTTGGGGGACAAAATTGATATGTACACAAGTAGTGTCTAAAGAAAGTTATTGTCACTTATTAAAGAATTTAGTATAAAGCAAAGCATGTAATTTATAAAATTATAAATTTTCAAAAAGTTAACTAAATATAGCATAATAATCAAAATCAAACATCTATATCTAAGAAAATAAGTATATAACTTACTTTATTATAATATATCAAATTTGTGTTTCTTTGTCGAGGAGGTTTTGGCTTAGTAGTTAAAGTCCAGACCTTATAACTTAGAGGTTTTGGATTTTAATTCCTCTATCTTCTCTACACTTTTTTAATCTCACCTTTCCCCGTTAGAAATTTTTTTTAAATCTATCAAATCTAGGGAATCTAACTTGTGCACGTTGTTTTTTCTTATAATCAAAATCAGCAATGACAGAATTTGAATTGAAATTCCACCCCTCCTTGCTAGAAATTTTTTTTTTTTCAAAAAACTATCAAATCTAAGCATTCCAACTTGTGTACATCGTTTTTTCTTACAACCAAAATCAGCAATGATAGAATCTGTATCGAAAATTCTAACGATATCTTTCTCGACAAGAGGATAGTTGACTGGTTTTCTTGTTTTTTGGTAAATCGTTGCAAATTAGACGTGTGCCACTATTAGTGTACTACCATTGTATGCATATTATAATTTGTAATATTTTGGACTCGAACCACTATTTTTATACTACTGTTGTGCATGCGTGTGTGTATATATGTATATGTATATATATATACATATATATATATAACTAAGTTTGTAGGAGAGCTTCATAAAAAAGGGTATACTTTCAGAAATCTCCCTCAAAGTTTCTGATAAATTATACTTAAATACTCTCTAATATTAAAAATTACACTCCCTTCCCTTTTCAGATAGATGTGACCAAATGTCACCATCCATAGCTTCCAAATGACTAAATTGCCCTTACAAAATTGTACATTTTCTGCTATTAGAAAAATGAGAAAATGAAATTGCATCAATTAAAAGTTTTTTTTAATGCTTCTTGGCGCCATTTGCTGGTGGTATAAGAACTTGAGGCACCAATTTTTTTTAATGTCAAGAAATCCTAGTCATCTGTATAAAACTCAGGTAAATACAAGAGCTGTTTCTGTTGAGGATCATATTGGTGCTCAAACTCAAGCCTAGCTACCAATGTTCAACTTCAAATCCAAGCTACTTCAAGTGGTATTAAAAAGGTATTATTCGGATGATTTTCATCTGTTGTCTTCACACGCAAATTGGTATTGGTTAACACAATTCTGTGGGACGTTAATGCTATAACTATATGGCTCTCTTTTGGCATATCTATAGAGAGGAAGAGCAGCAAAATCTAGAGCACATAGGAGAATGGAACCTGCTAGGAAAGATACAGGTACTTCTTCCACTATGGCTTGTACAATTCCAGGACATGTGACCAAGAATAATAATGCAGTTTCTAACTCTTCTGGAAATGTTACTGCCACTGCTAAAGCAACTACTGAAGCACAGAATGTTAGCAGCAGGTTCAACATGACGTTTTGATGAATCTGCAACATGTTTGACCTAATTAAATGTGGGATTGTGATTACCAAGTTATGTAGTAGTGTAGGCATCTTTTGTATGAGATGTTGCAATGTGCTGCTCTATGGCAATTCAATTGCCTCCTCTAAATCTTTTGTGTATTAGAAATGGGTACAAGCATTGTTAGGGAGCAGGGCACAGATGGTTGTCAGTAAAAACAGTTCAAAATAGTGTAAGGATTTTTAAACAGATTATAATTCAAATTGAACATTTTATACATCCTTATAATAGACGATGTAATATTATGTATGGAACCCATGTAAACAGTAACATAATATTACAACTTTGTTGCAAGGATGTACAAGTTGTTCAATTTAAATTACAACCTATTTAAAAATCCTTACATCCTTTCGGACTGTTGTCACTGACCGCCATCCGTGCCTCTGATCGGCATTGTTAGTGTATGGTCCCTTAGCTAGGCAATCCTCACCATCCGGGCAAGTAGTTTGAGATGATGTTTTTGTGTTTTGTGGATTGCTTGGCGTACATACTAGTTCTTTTTTGCATTGAACACACTACACGTGTTGAGTGTTCGGTCCTAATCATCTTTGAAACTGTTGAGATGGTTTTTTAGTGGCTTGAATTGCTTAGTATGCACTTGAATAGGTTATAACTGAACATATTGGCAAATATTGTTGCTTATGCTTTTTAAGGCTATTATTGTACTTATTTTACAATTTTTTCTTTTGTTAATTTCATAAAAAAAAAAGTGGTACATGTTTTCTCCTACATATAATGAGGGCAAATTTGGTACAAAATAATGTATTAGCATTTTTTCTCAAATTTTAAGAAAGTTTTTACTGACAAGGACTAAAACAGTTATCAAATATGTCATTTAAGGGGAAGGGAGTGTAATTTTTAATATTAAAAAATATTTTAATGTAATTGTCCAAAACCTTGAGAGAGGTTTCTGAAATTATCCCTAAAAAAAATGTTGGAGGGCCAAAACTGAAATCACAGAAACTCATCAACTCTAAATAACTATCACATCAAACGAATTCTGAAAATCTTGGAGGCTACAGCACCGCTGACCGCCCCGCCTCATATTAGTTTCGCCAGTGACTTCACAAGTATGTATGCGTATGTATATATGTATGTATATACTTCACAGACACATGTTAAAAAAAAACACAAAAGTGTTTTTAAAAAAAAAAAAACGCAAGTGAACAGGCGTGGATTACGTGGGACCTGAAAAAGGAAGGTCATGGTCATGTTTTGAGTCAAGACCTCTTTCTTTCGGCCAATTCTTGTAAGTTCTAGCAATAACGCGGTAGCTTCGCGGCTTACAGATCCTTATCCAGGTGAGGTCATTGAATACGTCATGGAAGCAATGACATCATCACCATGATTTCGTCAGCATACCACCATTGAATCTCTGTAGCAATATTTAGATTTTTATTTACGTTATTTTTGTAAACCAAAAAGGGCTAGGATAGAAATCACAAAATTTTTTGTGTTTGTTTTAGCTTGGGAGAGATAATAATTCAACAAAATTTCTTTTGTGCACTTCACTAGTATAACGATCGAAGGAAAAACAATAATGACAATAACAAAAAACATCTGCATTTAAATATTTATTCGGGAAAACTGTCCATAAAAATGCACTGCAACCACTTTCTTTTAAATTCGAATTGAAAAAATTGAATTACAAAAGAGTTATCAAGTGTTTGACAAAAAAAAAAAGGAATTATATGCATGTACACACATGTGTATATATGTCCGTTTTGTAGAAGAAAAAGTTTTGGAGGATTGTTGTATTTGTATATGTATGTATACACATATATATTATATGTTGATTTGTTTGGATAGAGTATTATTTAGAATAATTATTGTAACAGTTTTGTAATGTGATATATGTAAGATAAAAATATGAATTGAAAAATATATTTATAATATAAATAAAATATTATTTAAAAAAATTTACTATCCAAATACTCTCGTTTAATATTAAGATACGTCACGTTGCGTTCTTTTCAAACAGTTTTTAATAGTATTAACGTATTTTTGAATGATTTATGATGGCTCGTATAAATTGCGTGTCAATGAGAGATTGTTGACGGTGGGAGTTGAACTCGCACTTTCTCGTGAGCTAATAAACTCTTATCATTTGAATCACATCCATTAAGTCAAACATGAAATCATATGTTATTGTGACGAAAACACAATATGGTAAGTGATGACGCAATTTCTGCCTGCTGACACGTCCACGAGCAATTTGCAAAGAAATTACTTACAAATCAACACCAACCTCATCCCAAGAGGTATTTTCAAACCATTTATTTGCTTTGAAGTTGAGGGTCAAATGGAACCCCATGTGTATCAACAATCTACCAAGAAATGACTATCAAATTAGCTCTACCCTCGTCCCAAAAGGTGCATGTTTCCTTCAAAGTTTGAAATTGGAGAGTCAAATGGGACCCAGTGATTCCTGAACAAGCATATTTTTATCATTTTCTATTTTGTGGTTGACCACTTTTTGTTACTTTGTCGGAAAGAAACATCTGTATCATTTTTGTGTTTTAAGTCCATCTGGTGACTGATACTAATTCGTTTGAACTTATCTGGTGATCGGTTTTATCTCTTTTGGACCATTTTGGTTGGTTTCTTCACCATTTGGTTCATGCACCTTCTAAGTATTATTATATAAATAACATAAGAATCATGGTTTAACATTTTGACCTTTTTCTGATGGGGATAGATACAGCTCCTTACCAATCAACCTTAAGCGCAGACATAACTTTGACCACCCAATCATAAAAATTTATATGTTGAAATTTCACTCTGAATAGAAGAGATGTATTAACGGGCGATGTGTAATAATTTCTGTAAGTGATCTATAATTCTTGAAATATATCTTAATTTATGATGGTGATCGAAACTAAATCCATCCTAATTTTTTTTATAAAAAAAAAAAAAGTTATCAACCTTAAGCAATAGTAGTCTCTAGACGAATTAACATTTGACCAATTACATTTTCAACATATTCTAATAAAAATGAAGAAGAAATGTATTCTAATAGAAAAGTAGTCTAGACAGTGGGAAAATCTAAGCCATGTTAACTGAGTGATGATTTTGTAACTTAATTTGTAGAAATGAAGTATTATTCAGTTACATGTTACAACTCTCAACTCATTTATTTCCAACTTAAGATATTTAATTTGGAAGAGTATACTAGTGTAATAAATAAAAATAAACTATATGCCTAATCTGAGAAGAGAGTGTGAGTGAAAAGTCCTGAATTCAAAATCTTTCACTTGCACTATAAAAAAATTTTAAAAAATCAACCATATACAAAAAGGCTAATAATGAATTTGGCACTATATAGTTAGTTTTGGGAGAATATCTCTTTCTTTCGTATATCAAAGTCACACAAGCATCAAAGGTCTAGACCTTTTAACAAAACAATTAGAACAAATACTTAGGTATAGTAACAAACTCTAAATTGACCTTTTTGGATAACAGTTATAAAAGAATATGCATTACTTACTTTTGTTATATAATTTAATACCCAAAAAATTGAAAAAATCATGATATGGTGTAAAAGTACACACACACACATATATATATAAGAGCATTATTATAATGTTAAATTGTTGGTCTTTCAGTCATTCAGGCCAATCGAAAAAGTATTAGTGGAGTGCCAAAAACTTATTTTGGAGTACCAACATCATTAACCTAAAAATATGATAAGCTATTCGACTTTAATTCAAGATTAATACTTCCAACTATTGGGCCTTGTTTGGATTGTGATTTTCTACACACAAAAAAAATTTACGTTTTTCATGAACATATTTTCTAATCATCTTTTTATTTCACATATATCAAATCGTTACAGTACATTTTCCTATAAAAAGTCCTAAAAATAACAATCTTTCTAATAGGCTTTTTTTGTTTTTGTAAAGAATGTGATCGGAATACAAGAATCGTTATAAACAAGAACTTACATGTTTGTAACATAGTCTTAAAAATTCCTCTAGCATTTTTCTTAAAATCTCTTTTTTATTGGCAAATGATAATACCATAGTCCATATTTTATTTTCACAGTAAATTTGTATTAGAATGACAAAACTACCCCTCCTAAGTTGAAATTGCATTTGAACTTGAGAAGGGTAATTTTGACATTTTGTGCAAAGATAGCTATGGAACTAAAAAATTCACTGCGGCTTGTGGCTGGAAATGGACTATGACATTAACAGCACCCATTTTTTATTTTTTATTAACTAATTAACCTCTCACCTAACCTCAAAAATTCTTCTGTAGCTAATAGCCATTACCTACACCAGTCCAACCTATCCAGCCATCCCTTCAAGACACTGGTAAAGGAAAAAAACAGGAAAAGGTAAAAGAGGTTAATTGGTGCAAGTTTTTTGGATTTTTGCATTTAACTAATACTGAAAAGTAAAATCAATTAATCAACGGTCATGTACTACAGGACAAGAATTGCTTTCATTGAATTTGTTGAAAAAAATAGTCAAATATGTTGGCTACGTTCACCTGATGTCCATGCAGCATAAGTTTGACCGATGACCTTAACCAGCGACCCCAAGATGTTAATCCGTTTGAATTAGCTATTTTTGAAAATATTTTTAAAAATTTTACTGTAACAGAATTTTATAATATATTTTGAAATATTTAAGAGTAGAAGAGATTTTAAAATATATTTTAAAATATTTTTTAAATATTAAAAAAATTTAAACTATTTTTTAGAGTACTTTTAAAAATTTTAATAATATTTGAAAAATTAACTTTTGAAAAACTCAACAATCCAAACAGTTAAATAATAAAAAATACTGACATATGTAATATGTATTAAAATAGGCACTAATATCCACAACTATATTAATTAATGGCTTTTATTTTGAAATCATTTACTTCACTTGTTCGGAATAGGACCTAGTCATGTATATGCTGGCTTTCTACAAATTCAACGAGGGTAGAAGCAACTTTTTTTTAAAAAAAAAAAGAGTAAAATTCATATGTACTGTTAGTGTATACACTATTACTATTAGATCTACGACATATGTGCAAAAATTAAATTTCAAATTCAAAATTTACATAGTTGTCATCCATCCAATGGTGACAATATTATTCACTGTCAGTATATGATAGATTAATTCAAAAAATAAATGCCTAAAATAATAGTATTGAGTGGGCACACAAAATTAGCGTGGTAAAAATGAAATTTTAAACTAAATAAAATTTTTTGTAAAAATTTTATAATAAATTATAGTAAAAATTTTAGGTAAAACAATATTTTAAAAATACACCGTCCAAAAGGACCAATAGTGTTCGGTGAGCATGCTAAAATTAGCACGGTAAAAACGGAATTTTTCTAAATTTTTATTGCTTATTGGACATATCCCCACTTTGCAATATTTGTAGATCCCAAATGGCAGCATTGGCTGATCTACTCATTGGTTAGTGGTGCAAGTGCCTGACGGTGCTTGTATTTTTACCCAACTAATTTATAGATGTACTCCTTCTGACCAAAGAAAAAAAATGAACATGTGATAATTTGAATAGTAGGCTGTCAAAAATTTTGTTTTTAATTCAAAAATGGTAGAAATTCACCATAATTAGTATCGTATTTTCAATCATAATAATATATATATATATAGTCCGTATATATAAAATTTACTTTTATATTTTTTTACAAAAATTCCAAAAACCTACCATCCAAACAGGACCAAAACTTCTAGAAAAGTTTAGAAAGCGTGACGTGAAACCTTTATTCCTTCTCCCCAGTTATCTTTAAAGCGCAGATGAAAGCTTCCAAGCTAACATCCTACTAATTAACAGTGAAAGAATCATTGAAGCACAAGATTTTGTACCCAAATAATAAAGTGGGTGGCGGCGCGGCTCGATCCAATCTCCAGATGAGACCGTCCCCAAGTTCGGACGACCAGCTGTTGAGCAACACTAATAATTAATTCATGCACCTTAAAAGCTAAAGGGTATTTTCTTATGTCGGCATGTCACCTCATAATGTTCAAAGCAAAAGAAACAAGGGGGGGAAAAAAAGGAAAAAACATGTCGGACTCAAACAAAAACCTTAATAGTTTAAGGGAGTTCTATAATATTTTTGGATATTAAATCAATGACTATTAGTTGAATATTTAAAAGGAAATATAAACCTTTGAATGATTGTAGTAGTTTAAATTATTAAATGATGTGGTAGGAGTTTATTAGATTATAATCATGGATATGGTATCCAAAAGGAATGATAGAATTTTCTAATATTTAATAACTAATTTGGACGTACAGCTCAAAAGAACTTCGGTGTTTGTAATTTTCATCTAACTATATATATCGAACTTCTGTGTTATACTAAGCTTTTTGAGTTGTATTTTGATTTTTTTAAAAAATTTTGAAATTTTTGTAAGGATAATGATTAATCTTATGAGTTGTATTAAAATATCAACGATGTATTATATATATACATATATATATAGACACATATTATGCGTACGTGTTTATTTTCGTGCCAAAATTTTAATCATATTTTTAAAATCGAACTCTTATATAGTATGTATGAACGTATAATATTTTGTATCATATCCGTCTATATTTTATTAATTAGAAATAGCATATCATAAGATCTCACCACTAGTATGTGTTGAAAAAATTTAGATGACTCGAATTTTTTGCTCTAAACGGATATTTTTTTCACCGTAAACAAATATCTAATCTGGATTATGCTTGGAAAGAAATGTCATTTCCCCGACATAAATGAGAGTGCATGGTAACTTGTCAATGGGAATTGAAAATGATTGGTGTGTTTGGATTGTAAATTATTTGAGATATTTTTACTGTAACACTTTTTGTGATGTGATGTATGTGAGATAAATAGGTAATTGAAAAGATAAAAAAGTGTGTTGGAAATTGTAATGGTGATGTAAACAAATATATTTGGGTAAATAATCTGCTATCCAAACACACTAGATCAACACAACTACGTAACAATTGTGACTAGTGAAGGCTAGGCTTCTAATTTTTTTTTTTTTTAGTGTTTAAACACTTTTCCTAACCATTTCTTTTCCAAAACATACATTTCTATAGAAAAAGTATTAGAGCAATGTTTGAAAAAAAAAAACTTTTGAATCATAGAATTCAAATGGAGCCTAAATTGGCAACATTTTTGGCAATTCTTTTTATTTTTTTCCTCGAAGAGTAAGAGTAATAGTACATCTCATGGACAAAATACACCATTAATTAAATTTTCTCCTGTTTTTTCTTTTCTTTTAATTTTTTTTAATTGTGCTTCAAAGGAATAAAGTCTAAATTGAGGTTGGCCAAATTTGTAACCTTTACACCACTTGTAACCGGAAATAAAATGTTTTTATTGTGACTTTGAGGGTAATAATGTGAGCAATGTCTTTCTTTTCTTTTCTTTTTTCTTTTCCTTGCCTTTTTAGTTATTCTACTAGTCTCATTCCATTATTCTTTCTTTATATTCTTTTCTGTTCTTCTTCTCAATTGTCGCTCAAGGCTTCTAGGGAAATTTGACGGCTTGAGATGGAAAAGGAGTGATTGCAGGCGATGAACTAGATACCAAGGGTGCTTGTGGTAGAGATGGAAAGTGCAAATGCTAGTCAAACAAATTGGGTTAAAGATTATTTTAAAAAATTCTCAAAATAAGATTGTAATACTTTTTATAATATAATATATATGAGATAAAAAAATAATTCAAAAATATATTTACGATGCAACAAAAAAAATTTCTCAAATAATGTCCGATCTAAACAAACCTCGTATACGTCTCACCTAGTGGATGCTAAGGGAAAAGCAAAAATACTTGGTGCTAATGAAATTAGTAAGATCATTGCTAAACAACAAGAATGAATATTGCAAGAAGTTTTTACCACAAACTAATAGGAGTGTAGAATCTATCAAATAAACGGAGTAGAGAGAAATTGTGAGAATAAGGACAGAATTATTTTCTTATCATATATTGTTTCACTTTAATTGCGTAATTGTTGTCACAGAATTATTTACTTTCATTAGTTAATTGCAAGCAAAGATGTAGTGCCAGACATCTGAAGTACTTTTTTTATATTATAGACTATTTAAATATGATGGCATTTTATATTTCAAAACAATTTGCAAACCAAGATTGTGAGGATTATGAACATTTTTATTGATAAAAAATAAAAAGACAAATAAAATAATAGATTTGTTACAGAGGAGTTGGTAGATAATTTAAAATAACAAAAACTATCATGGGGTTAAAATTCAAACTATTCAAGTACTATGCTTATATTTTAAGAAAAGAGTCAACATAGAATACTCTTTGTTAGTCTAACATGGGATCTCTCATAATTGCTTTAGTTTGATATTAAAAACAAAAAGAAGGGATCTAACACCGAGCTAAAAGAAATACTCCCATCTTCTTGATTGTTAATATCATATTTTCACCTTTTTGATGTTGCAAAATAAAAGTGATATTTAAATGTTAACGCAATTTTTATGAACTTCTATACTTTACAATTTAATAAAAGAGTAAATTTTTCTTACACGATTAGTGTAAATGCAATGTACACTGATATTTAATATTTTATACCATGTCATTTTTGAAACCTTGTAACATGTTGCAGCCTTTTGGGCAAAATTTATGCATCATTAAAAAAAATAAAAAATTCAGCCAAATTTAAAGAAATTTGTTGGAGTCATTTTATGATTGAAGAATAGAGTTTAATTTCCTTAAGTTGTATCATTAACATGTTTTCAATCAATTTTTTCAACTATATTTTATTTCATATACATTATATCACAAAAAAAGTGTTAAAATATTATTTTAAAGAATCAAACAATCTCCTATCCAAAAAGGAGATTATTTGAAAAAATTATTCAAAATAACATATAGTACTTTGTTTGTAATGTGATATGCGCGTGATAAAAAATGTGATTAAAAAAATATACTCATAATGCGAGCGAAATAATACTTGTAAAATATTTGTTTCTAGTAAAGTTGATAACTGAGTTGCATAGATTCTACTACTATAATTTTTTTAAAAAAATTCTACATTAGACGACATACAAAATATACAATAGATATAAATTAAATCGTAGCTCACCTTTCTAATTTTAGAAAATTCATATTTTTACCTTTTGCTTTTACATGTCCTGATTTTCAATCGTTTCTTTTTAAAGTGAACTCTAGTTTTTTTTTTTTTCAGCAAGATTCCAGTAATATGCTTCGCATCAATCCTCGCGTTTCATAGAATTTTCCTACCTACGACAATATGGCTAAGATACATTTACTTGGGGATGAAGCAGAATTGAAGAATCCATTCCCACGAGTCAACCAATCACCCCACAAACCGTTGACTGTTTGCGGCCGACTCCTAACATTAATCCACGGAGGGTGACGAAAGCAGTGACATCTATTCCCCGCACGAGTGCTCTGCTGTTATACGTGGCAGCCAATTATTAGACCGTTGAATACGCCTTTTGAAGGCTGCGGTCAGCCGCCCATCGGACCGAACTGCACTACTAACCTGCCCGACTCGAGACTCACAACTGTTCTCCGCCTGGCGTCTCCTCGGTCCCATCTGTCCGGGCCTGATTGTGATTTTTCTCCACTAAAGATTCTAGGGTACAATTTTCTTCACATACTCTTGTGTTTATTTTTTTTTTTTACGAATAAAAGTTCTTAAAAGTATTGAAATTTTTAAGTTTTTGGTCCGAAATACAAGAAATGAGTACTAAAAACTAGAGAATGGGCATGTAATAGGGGTAAAATAGATACTTCAAAATTACAAGTTGCATACGTAATGCTGATTGACTTTCAACAATATCCAATACATAGTATTCTGGGCAAAAAAAACAATAAATATGACCATAAACGAAAAGTCCACTAATTTTAGGTATAATAAGATAGATTTACTTAATGACAGCACATTAATACGACAAATTGATATTCAAATGTACATACACACAATTATTCTTTGTTTTACTTAGTTATTTACTTGACTTAAATTTGCTTTCTCAAAATTAACACTTGAAATCTAATTAACAACCCCTTGTAACACTAAATAGATATGCTCTAATAACATAAAGGTGATTTTATCGTAGCTCACGTTTACATGCCTAAACTATACCTAATTTACTATACGAATGCAAGCACACATTATTTATATCCCCGTATTTTGACACTTTTTTATATTAACTATTTTGTGACAATAGGTCCTGTTTAACAATTCAATTCATATCTTAATATATTCAGACATATTTGATAACAAAAAATAGAACATCTTAATTAATTAAATGATTCTGAATTATCTAGGCAAACTTACTAAAAAAATAAGTAAAAAATTATTCACTTATCACTTAATACAGAATATATTTAAATGTTAGGATTTCAATATTTAACAATTTCATAAATTAACAGATTTAGATTTTAAATTTCAGAGTTTGGACTTCACATTCAGTTTTATTAAACATAACCTAACACTTGATGTCTCTCTTAATGGCTGCTCGGTTTAACATAAAATATAAAAAATACAATTATAATCTAAAATGAAAAAAAAGACTATACTATTCAAAAAAAAATTCAAAGTGGGCCCATAATGTACAACCTTTGTCATTTTGGACCACAGTTGGGTGAGGTCAAATGTCTCACGTGCCCAAATAGCTGATTCATCCCCTCTGTTTTCCTCCCAAGTATATATAGCCAGACAAGTCTTCCCTGGAGTCTCATGTTTCAGCATTCAGTTCAGGTGAAGTAGTCTTACTAAAAAATTTCAGGAGGAGAAGAAATTCAGAAAACAAGAAACAGAGAGATAAAGAGGATCTTCATAAATTATATCGAAATCAGAAATAATTCAAGAAAATGGAATATAGAGGTCAGAGAAGGACAATGAATGGTGATGATCTGGAGTTGAGCTTACCGGCTGGATTCAGATTTCATCCGACGGACGAGGAGCTGGTCATGGATTATCTGTGCCGGAAATGCGCCGCGCAGCCGATTTCTGCCCCAATTATAGCTGAAATTGATCTCTACAAATTTGATCCTTGGGAGCTTCCAGGTAAATATCTTTGTTCATTTCTGTTGGGTTGTTTTAATTTCTTTTTGCCCCAATTTCTCAATTCCCAGTTCACTTCATTTTTAAATATAATTTTACCAAAATTTGAATTAATCGATACTTCAACTCTTTATCTAATAAATTGGATTCAAATTTTGTTTTTAAAAAAAAATTAAGATTGCAAATTAAATCTTGAATCCTTCACTAGAAAGATCTTACTGAACCAATGAGCTTTAGCCCAGTTTTTTTGTTTTCTTCTTCTACTGAATTTACTGAATTGTGTGAAGTCTCGAGTTCGAATCCTAATCGAAGACAAATGTACTAAAAATGTTCTTGTGGAAATTGATTTGTTCAGAAATGGCTTTATACGGTGAAAAAGAGTGGTACTTTTTTTCTCCGAGAGATCGGAAGTATCCGAACGGTTCACGGCCGAATCGGGCTGCTGGGACCGGGGTACTGGAAAGCCACCGGAGCCGATAAACCGATCGGGAAGCCAAAGGCTCTGGGAATAAAGAAGGCGTTGGTGTTCTATTCCGGAAAAGCTCCGAAAGGCATCAAAACCAACTGGATAATGCACGAGTACCGCCTGGCTAACGTGGACAGGTCCGCTGGCAAGAAGAACAATTTGAGGGTAGGTGCTCCTTTTTCTCTTTTACCCTTGTCTGCATTCAATTCACAATTTCACATTAATCTAGGAGGGGTAAAATGGTCCATTCACCAGATTCAACAGTAGTATTTTGAACTTTGGAACAAAGCATTTTTTTTTTTTTTTTTGCCCACTCTAGGGTGCAAAATGGAGTAACATTAAGAGGATAAACGCTAATTTCTGATTGTTTTGTTTTGTTTTGTTTTTCTTTTTTGGATTTTGGGGATTAACAAATAATTTCCCTTCAATTTTCCTTTTTTTTTCTGTTTTTCTTTGTGGGGATTTGGGTTTTTTTCCTTGGGGAATTTTTTAGGGGGTTTCTGATATCAACTTTCAAAGTTTGACTATCTTCCCATAGTCTAATATGATGGTTAGGTCAAGAAATCTGATTTTTCTGATTCTACCATTGCAGCTTGATGATTGGGTATTGTGCCGCATATACAACAAAAAGGGTACTCTTGAAAAGTATTACAATGTGGATCAAAAGGCATTGAGTTCCCAAGAAGAAATGGAAGAGCAAAAGCCCAAAAATCTGATCAGCTTTGAACAAAATGGGATTGTAACAACAGAAGCAAAGAAAATGCAGCAATTGCAGCAAAACGCAATGGCACAACAAATGATGAATGACTATTTGCATTTTGAGACTTCTGAGTCTGTACCGAGGTGGCACACAGATTCAAGTGGATCTGAGCAAATTCTGTCGCCTGAAGTTTTATCGCCCGAATTCGCCCACGAGAAGGAAGTCCAAAGTGCCCCCAAATGGAGTGATTTGGAGAGGGCTTTTGATTTTCAGTTCAATATGGATGGCTTTCAAGATGATCCTTTTGTTTCTAATCAAATGCAGTACAATGATCAGGTCTACCCATACCAGGATATGTTCTTGTACATGCAGAAGCCCTTCTAATCGCCTCACCAAATGCTTCATGAAGAAAACTATGTAAATCATTCAATTTGTTGGTTCCTTGGTAAATCTATTGGTCCTCTTCTCTTTTTGTTAATCCAAGAAGAGATGGGAGGATTAGGAAGGGAACCACCAAGCAAAAAAAAAAAGAATAGGATAGGCTATTCTTTGTCAACTAGTATTGAGCCGAGAAAATCTTGGTCTAACGACTAAGGCTGAGATTTTAGAAATTAAAGGTTCCGGGTTCAAATTTCTTGCTCCCTCCCTCCCTGCTATTTTTAAGTCCTAGTAGCTCTCCCCTGCTGGGAGAAAATGTGAAAAAAAAAGTGCATGTGACATTTACAACTAAATTACATAGGGCCTGATGTCTTAGGTAGTGTTGTATTTAGAATACAACTTGATCAATCACCTGTATTCATCCATCTGAAGTAATATATGAATATTTGTTTATTTAATTTGCCCTAAATTTTTTTTTCGAATTTAGAGAAATTGTATGCCACAACTATATCTGCTAGTATAATATTTTTGACACCATATGCTCACAAAATGGTAGTTCCACCATCAAATTTTGGTTTTAAAAGTAACAGGGACCAACACCAAAAACAAAACAAAAACGAGAGAGAGAGAGAGAAGCATTGCACACAATGTTGACATCCAGTTCAAAGTAAGATGCCTTAGGATAGGTTGCTGGAGATCTACTTCTAGAACGCCGCAATCATGATGTATAGGCAAAGCAAATTTTGGCATGACATAAGTGTGTTTGGATAGCTTTGGCCAAAAATTATTTGCTTGTATCAAAAACATAATTTTAATATATTTTTTTGTTTTTTTAATTACCTTTTTATTTCACATATATCATGTTACGAAACGAAACAAAGGCTGGTAAGATGGATGATTGGATAAGCTTGCAAGTTTGGCTTGAAGATTTCAAGTAGAAGTTTTGGAAACCCAATGATTTCAAGTGGGGGAGGGTTGGGTAGGATTGCAAAAATGGGAGGAGTTGTAATTAAAAAGTTTTGAATTCACGGCTTCTCTTTTACGAAAAAAGGTTTTATGGCTTATTGTTTGTGGCAAACTGGCAGTAGTAGACTTTGTTTATATTAAAAACCCTAAACTTTGAAACTTATTTTATACTTAGAAGATTTTATTATGTATTATCCTTTTAAATACTTTAAAGATTTTTAAGTTTTGTGTTTTGTTATGTATTATTATATTTCACTATCGAATTTTGTTTTTGTTGAAAACTAACGTTAAAGTTTTGGACTTTATTTTATACTTTGAAAACTTTATTATGCATTTTGTCATTGAAAACTTTTCAATAGCAAGAGTTAATATGTTACATCAAACAATATATTAAATGTGTGTCTAATGGGTTGTCATGACAATTATAATGTCTAAAATGTTTAACGGGTTTAAATGGGTCGAGTTGGATCAATGCGTTAATAATTAGGTTACAGCATGATACCTGTGCAGTAACTATACAACATGTATATGACCCAAAATCTCTAGTTCGCAAGATCTCAACCTTAATCATTACATCAAAACTTTCTCATCGGCCTATTGGCACTACTAATTTTATGATACCCTAGAGATTTTCTTTACATAATTAGAAAATATTACGTGCCTTATTAATTACTTTTGAGTTGGGCTGACCAAAAGGTTATATTAGCTAGTTTTGTTTCTTGGATAATAAATAAACATATTGTGGACTTAAATTCCGTTTGATAAATTTTTAGTATGAAAATCAAGCACTAAAAATATTAACTCATTGAATTATTAAATTTATGTGTATTTGATAACAAGCTTAATTTAAGCACTAAAATGAAACATCACACAATATGATAATTTCATGTGATTGTGCATACTAGTGTTAGGTTGTATACGTATTAGAGAGAGAATATTTGTGTACGAGTCAAAGAGAGAATATTTGCGAGAGAGAATTCTTTGTATGTGCGGTAAATTCAACAAATTGGTAGTAATTCATTTCCGAGAGCATGTTAAATCCAAAAGATAATTAAAGTTATCAAATAGGGCCTAAGCCCAAGTAAATTAAAAACAAACAAAATCACGAAGATAGCTCAAACAGTTGGGTTGGGCTTGTGGTTCGGTACATACCCAATGTGGCTTAAGATAGCCCACTCGAGGCCCTTCACGACAGAGAGTGAGGGCTGTTCGCGGTAGAAAGAGAGAATGAGGAACCAGGCTGCTGCAAGGAGAAAGAAGAATATCTTGTTTTGTCTCATAAATAAAGAGTTGGAAAAATAAAATTAATTTCTGTGGTAATTGTTAGTTTGTTGAAAGAAAATCAATCGAGAACTTTCCTATGTCCATTTTTATACGGATATAACGTTAGGTAAGTTGCAAAGAAATTGGATTCCAACTGAAAAAAAAATCATATTTATTCAAAAAATTTAGAAGAGGAATAACTAAGTATACAAGTTAAATGAATTATATGAGTAATATGCTAAAAAATGTGAATATAGAAGGATTGAAAAATAAAATTGTTAAAATTTTTGAAGTTCTTATAAATAATCTAGCCAAACAATAAGAGTAGAGTACATGATTGGAGAGAAATAAAAAAGAATAACTATCAATTAATTGATAAAAGATAGTACAAATACTATAAACGTATATAAAGTATTATATTAATATATTAAATAAAATTTGTAATAAATAATTAAAATTTGTCTAAATTAGAACATGATCGTGAACTAAAATAGCGAATTATTGTCGACATGGCATATGATTTTGAATCTATTCAAAAATAAAACACACTTAAAAGTTGAACTATTATGAAAAACAAAGTACTTAAAACCTGACCAAATTAAAATTAAACATAGTAACCACGAAAATGAAGGAAAAATGCTAGCGGAAAAAATGCTGGATCGATTCTTGTTAAGAAAAATAACACACTTAAATCTTTTTTTTTTTTGGCAAACCCCAGGGGTGGGATGCTAGCCTATATTATAATAATAATAATAATAAATGTTACAAGCTTGAGGGGGGGCTTGGCCTGATCTAGAGAAAACTGTGGGTAATTATAAGGAGTACTATTCTCTCACACTGTAACTTCTAACAAAGGGTAATTATAAACTATGTAATAGTAATGGCGCCTTTACTGCCGAAGGCAATTCAGAAACTGATGGAAAAAACCTGTCTGTAGACAAATGAAGAGCCACAAGCTTATCCGAAGTAGAATTTGCCTCACGAAAAATGTGACCGCTAGATGCTCTACGTAAGTGAAGAAGCCTCGCCATGGCACCGGGAGTAATGAACTGAACTAAAAATAATTGCAAATCGACTTCAATCTGAAAGGAATCAAATTTCCTCTCAAGAAACAACTGTAGGCCATCAAGTAAAGATAAACACTCCGCCATTATCACATCTTCCTTGCTAGTGGCGGAGCCAAAAAAAAATTTCAACGGGGACAAGAATAATTTTAAGATTTTTTACCTACTTTTTTTTTAGTTTTTTAAGAAAAAAATATTCATTAACAAGTACAAATGATACATATATTCCTTGAAAATATAAAAAAAACTCAAATTTATTAATATAATAATAATTTATTTCAAAAGCGAACTAAACTATTTACAATTACTCATGATGAATTTTCATATTTTGATAACGGTTTATAACTTTTTCATTTTGAACTTCATGAAATATATTTTTCTCAATAAAAGTAACTAAACAATTATTCATTCAAGTGTCTTCCATTCTATTTCATAACCAACTCTTCACTATATTCATAACTGAAAAACCTTTTCTATGGTAACTATAGCAACAAGTAAAATCAAATGCAACTTTAGAAATATATAACCAATAGATATACAAAACTCCTGGACACACTCAAAATTATATCAAATTTTTATGGATATTATAGAAATTTAAGGGGGATAGTGGAGGCCGTGCCCCTAGTGCTCCCACTGTAAATCCGCCCCTGTTCTTTGCCAAATTCTTTATATAAAGCAAAAATCATCTTGCCTTCATGATCTCAAAGAATCCCACCACCAAAAGCTTAACCATTGCGGAAACTAGTATCCGTGTTCAATTTAAGTCAAGGGAAAACTGGCTTTTACATAGGAAACAGAACACCAATGAATGGAGCAAGGATGTTGAATGCGCAATCCAAATCTCCCTCTGCGCCTCTAAAACGCACATTGTTTCTAAACTTCCATAAAACCAAAGCACAACCACTGGCAAGACTGCTCTAATACGATCAAGAGATCGTGAAGGGCAACAGGAAAAACACTTAAAGACGGGAATCCATGACAAAAATATGTAAAATATGTACACATGACAAAATATAGGGAATCCACTAAGCAGATTGTGAGGATAACCATGTTAGTAGTTACTATACAGAGAACTATTCAGTTAAAAGACGGGATTGATTCCTGTTGACAAAAATTGGGTTGAAAAGGATGGGAAAAAAAGTAGGTGAAAAAAAAGACGGGATTGATTCTTTTTGACAAAAATAAACATTTAAAGGGTGAATCATTATCAAAAATAAAATAGTTAAAGCCTGCCCAAGTTAAACTTCAAAAAAAAGAAAAGAAAAGAAAAAGACAAAGATGGTTCTTGTTAACAAAAATAAACAATTAAGTTTTAAATTATTACAAAAAATAAATCAACTAAAACTTGTCCATATTAGCTATTAAACACAGTAATTATGGAAATTAAGGAAAAAGGGATGGAAAAAAAGAAGAAGAGGGGATTGATTCTTGTTAACAAAATAAAACATTTAAAGTTGACCAAATAAATTGTGAAATATGTAAACGTGGCAAAAAAAAAAAAGGGCTTCCACTTGGCTGAATGTGAGAGTAGTCAAGGCAATAACTTACCGTATAGAGAATTGAATAGCAAATTATTAAATGATAGGCATGATATGATATGATAGATTTAGTGAAATCTATCAAAAATGTATTGAATTTTAGAAAGAATGAAAATTATTTAAATTTCAATAATAGTAATATATAATCAAACCAAAAAATAATAATAGAAAAGAATAAAAAAATAGAAAAATTATGAGGTGATTGACAAAAAAACAAAGGTTAGAAAGGCATACATAATAAAACTTATATAAAGTAAGAAATCAAAAAATTGATTAAAAGTTGTTATAGTCAAAAAAGTGAAAAAAAGTTAAAGAGAATAAATGAATGAAAAAAAAGATAGAATTGATTGTTACCAAAAACAAAATATTTAAAAGCATTGAAAGTTGCTATAGCTAAGAGAGTAAAAAAAAAAAGAATAAGTGGGTAAGAAAAATAAAAATAGAATTGACTGTTGTCAAAAGTAATATTTAGAAGCTACTCAAATAAAAAAAATTAAATTTGACCATGCGACGAAAAGATAGCGAGTCCACTTGATAGAAGATTAGAATAACTAACTCAACACCTTACCAAAATGGGAATTTGAACAGCTTTTTATTATGTATATATATGACATATGAATTGCAGTCATCAAATTATGAGTTTTAGTCCATGGTTCACAAGAATTAGTCCCTCACAGTTGGTGGAGGAAGCTCAAATAATTGTATTGTTGGATAAAATATTGCCTTGCTCTGCGGCCTGTACATAATAAGATCACAAAATATTCTAGTTTGCAAGCATTGATTGAAAACACTAGACTTGTGCCCTTTACTGCAATTTGTTAGATCCTCCAAGATTTGTTGTTCATGAAGAGTAAAAAAAGATTGCTTCCTAGTCTAAAAGGGCTTCCAATTATGGGAAGTCTATATCTGTTAGGAAAGATTCCTCACCGCGATTTGTGCTAATCAGGTAACAGCTTTGGCCCTACAATGTAAATTTTTTTTCATCCCTGAAGCGGCTAAAAAGTCCCTCAGGAGTTAATAATCAAGGCCTTGTTTGGATTGCTGTTTTCCGTTGAAAAATTACGTCGTTTTCCGTGGTCACATTTTCCTATTACCTTTTTCCCTCACATATATCAAATCGCTACAGTATTTTTTCCATGAAAAATCATGGAAAATGCAATCCAAACACAACCCAAGTTTTTGCAAGCAGGCCCGCATCATGAAGGTTCTTGGTACGAGAACAATTATATTGAAGAAAACAAGATGAAGAGAAAAGAAAAAGGAAATGGTTGAAAGAGAAAGATCCTTCGATCCTTCCTAGTTAGCAGCCATGTCAAATTACATACCAATTTATATACTACGATATCGTGACAAGAAAATTTGTCTTTGTTAGAGATTGTTAGAGATATAAAAGACACAGCTCCATTTGGATTAGCTATTTTTTGGGGTGTTTTTGAAAAATTTTGCTGTAGCAGAGTTTTTAGATTATATTTTGAGATATTTTCAGAAAATATTTTGGAATATTTAAGGGTAGGAGAGTTTGTAGAATATATTTTGATATATTTTTTAAAATTTTAAAAAAAATTAAACTAATTTTTAGGTTACTTTTTAGAGTACTTTTTAAAATTTTTATTATATTTGAAAACTAGTTTTTAAAAAACAGTGCAATCCAAAACATTGTTTTGACACAGGTGACAAGAAGAAGCTGTCTTACTAGTTTAGCAAATAAGTAAACGCTATATACTGTAATTGCTTAATGGAAGATGATTAGTCGATGCAGGACAGTAGACCTTAACAATAACGTACAAAGAAGTGATATAAAGCATTTTAAGAAATACTTTAATTATTTGCTCAATCGATAGGTTGGAACAGCCATCAGATGCTTCGCCCTTGTCACTACAAGGCCAAATTCCTCGGTCATGTCAAGCTCCGAAGGCAGCATCCATTCGGAAGTTCCCAAGTGAAACAATGGACTAATTGTGCCACTAGAAGACGAACTACAGTGAGCCCCAATTGAATTCCAGGGCAACCTCTTCTACCTGAGCCGAAGGGAAGAAGCTGGAAATCATGTCCTCTTATATCTATACTGTTCCCCGCTGAACCTTTCTGGTATAAACATGTCAGGATCAGACCATGCATTTGGATCTCTCCCGATTGCCCAAACATTGATAATTACTCGTGAATCTTTCGGTATGTGGAAACCATCAACAGTGCAATCTTCAATGGCTGCATGAGGGATTAGTAATGGTGCCACAGGATGAAGCCTTAGTGCTTCCTTTACAACCATGTCGAAGTACCTTAGGTTGTCCAAGTCTGATTCCTCGACCATCCTGTCTAGGCCTACTTTTTCATCCAACTCTTCCTGGACTTTCTTCATTACTCGGGGGTTTTTCAGGAGTTCTGCCATTATCCATTCAACCACTGTAGCTGAAGTGTCCATTGATCCTGCAAGCATGTCCTGAAAGGAAGGTGGTTTTGTATCCAAGTTGTTCAGGAGATTAGTTAATGTTGAGGAAAATCACAAGCAAATAAGTACTCCGTATTGGTGGACTAAAACGGAACACTATGAATTAACTTGACACTATTATAGAGAAGTTGATTCAGAATTCAATAAGGCCTGAGTACATATACGCCTGTTCCTGAACAAAAAATCCTACTTTCAATTGAAACGGTTATTAAGGTAAAAGTTTTGAACAGATGCAAATGATTAAACATAATAGTGAGGAAATGTAAGAAGCTTGTAAAAATCACCAGAAACCTACTAAAATGTTGTATGTTATATAAGCAGTAAGACGAACTTTTTAAGAAAGTAAAAATTAGATTGACGCAGACTTGAGAAAAAATTTTGCTATCCAATTTGACAGGAGAGTTATAAACTTCGTTCATACGTGTAAACTTAAATCATGACTTACCAACAAAATGGCTTTGATGTGGCGGCGATCAAATTGGAATTCAGTTTCTCCTGATTTCATGAGGGCCAACATGGTGTAGACAAAGTCATCTACATGCCTAGTTTGGTTTGCATATTGCTCATGTTCATCAATAATCTTCTCAAAGAATTCATCAAAAACTTTGCCAACAGCTTTCATTCTCCTGGTCAAGCCTTGAATGTCGAGTACTCCGAGATAAGGGTAGTAATCTCCAAGATTAGGTGTTGCAGATAATTGCATCCCCTCTTTAATAACAGCTTTGAAGCCCCTCTCGTCAAATTCCTTGTCAGCATACTTCTTCCCAAGGACCATCAAGCAACTCATGTTCGCGTTCAGAGCAGCAACTTCAGCACTAATATCAACAACGTCGCAATTACGAGCCGCCTGTTTGAGTGATTCCAAAAACGATTCAAGCTCTTGCATTCTCATAGACTGAAATGAATTGATCTTAAGGTTACTAAGCAAATTTAAGGTGCATAATTTACGCATGTTGCGCCAATATGGACCATACTGCCCAAAAGATAGGTTTCTTTGCCCAAAACTCATATATTTAGCAGCCTCATGAGGTGGCCTACTAGCAAAAACAAGATCATATGTTTTGAGGAATTGCTCAGCCGCATGAGGAGATGAAACAATGATGTTTGATACAAATCCGAAACGTAAATGCATGATAGGGCCATGTTGCTTGGACAGCTTATGGAAATCATGGTGAGGATTTTTCCCCAAAAGATGAAGGTGTCCTAGAATAGGAAGGCCTCTTGGACTAGGGGGCAATTTCTTGTTCTTTTTCTTTCTCCACAATGAATCGAGGAGAAGAACAGCTGCAGCTAGTATGAAAGTTGTCCAGATATAGGCTGAAGACATTTTGATTTTGATGATAATTCTTTCTTTAAGTTTGAGTCGTAAGGTATGTTTCAGCTTGAATTTATGCATATGCTTGGAGGGTTGGTGACAAGTACTAAAACGCTATGCTAAACTTAGTTATTATTAATTGGTAAATGTTGCCGGAATTAGAATATGGACAATTGTAAGTTTCAAAAAAAAAAAAAACAAAGAATATGGACAATTGGAGGTTTTGAGCAGGATAATCTGAAAATGTCTACTAATAGTGCCTATTAACAATGCTTTATATTTTAATTACAAATCTAGCAAGCTTCATGTCTTGGAACAGGACACAGTTTCATTTTCAATTTTGTACTTTTGGTATTTCCAAAGCTTTTAGTTTGGTATGATTCTTTTTGATATTTCAAGCTTTCATCTTTGGAGGTTTTAGCTTGTGTTCGCATAAATAAAACGGTTTGGAAGACAGGTAGGACCATATAGCAAGATGTAGAGATCAAAGGGATAATTTCAGAAACCTCCCCTAAGGTTTCTGATAATTTCACTAGGCTCCATTGAAGTTTGTAAAATTATACAAACCTTCCTTGAGATTAAGGTTTTGATAACAAAATTAGTTCAATTAGAAAAAGTAATATTAAAAAGTACTTTAAAGAGAGAGATGGAACTTTTATTACATAATTACCTGTTATGCATGTATATAATAATGCAACTAATAACAATTGATACACATATTTCACCACTCAAAAAGTTCATATTTAATAAATTAGATAACACAAATAAATAACAAAACTATACTAATAATCATAAGATTTAGTAAAACAGACTAGTCATCTCTTTTGACATGATATTTGCTATAATTCTTGTGATTTTGAAAAGAAAAATTTTTAAATTTTGCCTCCTTATATACATGCATAAGGAGTATTTATAAAATAAAAGTTTCATCTCTTTTCTTAAAGTACTTTTTTAATGTTACTTTTTCTAATTTGACTAATTTCATTATCAAAACCCTAACCTCAGAGGAGGTTTGTGTAATTTTATCAACTTTAGGGGAGTCTAATGAAATTATTAGAAACCTTAGGGCACGTTTTTGAAATTATCCCGATATCAAATCTATGAAACCAAATATGTTGAAATTGAAATTATGGAAGAGTCAAGTAACACGAGTACAAGACTGAAGAAATAAAATCGTTATAACTATGAGTATTTGCAAAATTGACTTGGATAATTGGATTTGATAGGACCATATTTCATCCTTTTCATCTGGGAAAAATAATAAATATCAAACATGGTTTTCTTCTTCTTTTTTCCCATTTTCCAAATCACATAAGGAATCTCTTGGTGGCTAAAGAAATTGCATGTCATATTTTCCATATTTCAAATGAAGCGGTATTTATTTACTATATTATGTGTAGAATAATATCTGCTTTTAGTTAAACATAAGTAGAATAATTAGACCGTCAAATCCGATGTCTGGGTTCACCAACACAGCAACCTGCCCTACATGGAAATTGGTGCATATTGACGTTTGCACTGATGAATGCTGAATGCATAAAAGTGTGGCAAAATTTTTGAATGGGCCAAAGCTATTAAATTAATCGACTTTTGATCCTTCAAGTATTAAGTACATATTTTTGCCCCTCAAACTTGAAAAAAGGTACAATTTCCACCTTTTGATTGAAGATAATTTTAGAAACCTTCCTAAAATTTACGTTAATATTACTTGATATCTCTAAAGTTTTAAAAATATCACTAACCTCCCTAAAACCATATCTTCTGTAACAATTTCACCCTTGTATTTTTAAAATATTTTTATAATAATCATTTAACAAGAGAGATATATTTTTCTCCTAATTCTATTCTTTTGTTTTGTTTAATATTGAATTTTCTGCCTAATTGATTATACTATAATATTTATATACTTTGCCTAAAAATTGCCTTTTTCAGAATGATTTGCCCAAAACTTGTTAAAGTGGTGAAGATAATTTTATCAATTTGTGTGTTATGATAATGATTAATGGTCCCATCTCACTAATATGATAGTTGAATGACATTTCTAAAACTTTAAAAATGTGAAGTGATATTAACATAAATCTTTATGAAATTATCTCTAGCTAAAAAGGTGGAGAGTATACCCTTTTATAAGTTCGAGGGATAAAAATATGCATTTAAAAATTGGAAGATTAAAGCCAATCAACTATATAGTTTGACAGCCATTTAGGTGTTTAACCCCCCCCCCCCCTTCCTCCCCCAAACATAAGTATAATAACAGTCTCATTTTTGTTTGTCGAAACCTGCAACTTTCACTCATTTTCACCATTGGCTTAGGACAGGGTGGTCTCGACTTCAATGTTTATCACCCTCGAAACAGAAACATAAGTTTTAAATATTTCCAAACATTCTTTTCCAAAGTTCAAAATTGAAAATTCATTCATGAGAAGGAGAAATTAAAAAGAAAAGAAAAATGAAAACAGCTATTGAAACTTGGAAGAAATCATCCGTTGGTTGGTCATTGATAATCTCCACTTTAAGGAAACTACAACCAAATCCACATATTCCTATCAATTAGCTATTTATTCTTAAAAATGATGTTCATCATAATTGGTTGATGAGTACTTTTTTTTCCCCATATAAAAACAGAATCTTGAATTGGTCTATAAGCCATGATTCTATGGAAGTCGAGTAGATTAATCAATGAACAATCATAGACGGAGCTAGTAGGGGCTGCCCTTACCCTTAAGTTTTATGAAATTATGTTTTCCTTTCTAAAAAAAATTGAAATCTTAAAAGTATTCCTTTCAAGTTTAATTTTTTTTCTCCTGTAAAAATTTAAAACATTTATGTTATACACTTAAATTTAGATATGTTAAAATCCACTCAATTAAAATGGATTTTCTGGTTTCATTTATATATATTATGCTTCTCACAACACCCCAAACAGGTGATTTATCCTAAACAAGTAACTTCTGCTCTGGCCGACCAAAAAAAAAAAGGGCTGTTGACCCGTGATACCCGCCTGTGTTTCGCTCCAGAGGGTATCATAATCCGCATATTTTTAACCAGAACAGAGGAGGCTCAGGTATCCACAAATAAGTAGGGTATGTTAAGGTTAGAGGCTTGAGTACCCATGGCCTGTGGGAACTTGCCTCGTCTCAAATGTATGTTTTGTATTTTTTCCATTCTTATATATACATACAAGATACCATTTCTTTTAGAGATAATTAAATAATTTCATTGAGCAAATTCCAACCTAATTATGAAAGATCACAATTTATTTACAAGATTCACTTGTAAAGGCCATAATTTTATTTCTAGAGAGAGTTTAGCTGCTCTAGAAGATATAAGATGGAATGATCATCAATTTTTATTTTCTTTGTGTCAAATTTTTGTCTTATTGAATTTATTTAACCTAATGTTAAAATTTCATGCTTGGCTTAGAATTATGTGATTCTCTTTTTTTTTTTCGGCTCAGAATTCTTTCATTAAGAACACAAAAATTGAGCAACAATTTGACCTTCTCATTGAGTTGTATTGGGGATTGGAATATGAATTTCAATGCAATCTTATTGGTTTTGGATGCTTTTGTTGTTTTTAAAGTTTTTAGGGCATTTTTCTTTATTTTCTTGATCTTTCATTTTGTCATATTCCTAGTAACTTAGCCAATTATAATGTATTACTCCCTCCGTCCCATTCATTTGGTTATACTTTCCATTTTGGAATGTTCCAAAACAATTGTCATGTTAGAAAAGTCAAAACAACTTTTACACTCTCTTTCCAATATAACCCTTCTTTTTAATCATACATTCAAATTTAAAATTTGAATTTGAGGGGTAAAATTGGAAAGAGAAGTACAAACATCACAATCAAACCACTATTCTTAAAAAGTTGGATTCCCCAAATATAACCAAATGAATGGGACGGAGGGAGTAACTGCTAATGCACCTTTCTATTATCAAATCTCAAGATGATATAAGCATTGCGGTAGTATTTCATCATGGTGTTCGATTCTAAGTTTTAATGCATTCCTTCTTTTTCATAATGTTGCTCCCAAAACCCCTCTCTCCCTCAGTAGGCATAAGTCTTTTGGGTAAAATCTGGGTTGATCCTTATATGAACATGTAAAATACAATATGAAATTGGTCTACACTATTCTTTGTTTGGATTGTAAATTATTTGAGATAATTTTGTTAAAAAAGTACTGTAGCATTTTTTAATATGATGTATGTGAGATAAAAAGATGATTAAAAAATGTGTTGATGATAAAAGCAAGTCAATGTATATAAATAAGGTGTAATAATTCTTAATCCAAACACACTTATTTTCTAAATTAAATTATAAGTGTTGCAGGGCATGTGCTTGGTTTTCAACCCTCTCCTAGAGGATACCCGATGACTAGGTCCCTGCTCACATGTGAAGCGAGGGTCAAAAAATGGCTAATATGGTGGGTTTTCACCCCATGTCCACCCCTTAACTTTTGCGACAAAACATATTGACCAAGTTAATGAAAATAAATAAACTTTATGAGACAAATTATAAGTAGATTCAAGGTCAAGACAAAATGCAGCACTTTATGAGTTAGAATAAAACTCAGTTTCTGATATGTACGTAATCACTTAAATATATTAATTGACTACTAAATGTGCAGAGAACGGAAAATTTACGTAAGTTGTTATGATTCATTGGATTCTGCACATTCGACAAGTAGAACACCTAATATGATTTTGATAGTCTTGTTTCTTGCTTGACAAATATGCGAAACTAATTATGACTAAGTACTGTGATAATGACTTTGTCATATCTTCCTTCCCTTAAGATTTGATATCAAGATTTGATGTTTATCTTTATGTGGCGCTTATCATTTTTCATTTAGCTAAACTGACCTTTCTAGTCTGCGCAAGATTTGATTTTAGTACCTAATGTGAAAATGATGGCATTACAAGTGATATCAAAAGACAATAGAATACACTACAGAACTTCTTCATCTTCCTCCACCTTAAAAACAATTTTTTTTAAGACGATATTGATAACAATGATAAACAAAATAATCTCACATCAATATACAAGACCCTCTGGACTAATTGATAAAAGATTATGAGTTTCTACACTCAATTAGTGTTAGCTGCCAGTAGATTTTGTGATGGAACTTCATGTTGTTCATCATGGTATTAGGGTCACCCTTGGACATCGGCCAAACCTACATAACTCAGACACTTCCCTTGGGTCTTGGTTTCATATAGTTTCTACCATGCCAATGCTCTGATTCACTCACTTTATATATGTTTGGATATGCCATCATTTAGTTAAAGATCCCCTAGACTAGCTAATAGTGATCTCTGCCTAGTTTGTGAGAGAGGATGTTGAACAAACCAATTTTAGTTGGTTGGTCAAGATCTTCTCGACTAAATAGGGCGTCTTTACTCACTGCTTATTAGTTTCGAGATAGAACTTCAAGTTCTTTATTAATATTCTTTAAAAAAAAAACTACCTTAAATAATGAGCATGAATCTCTTTCTTTTTATTGAAATAATAAATGATAGCTTAAAGAAATAAAACAAAGTATAAAGAAACAATAATCGATAGCAACTTAAATGATTCATATGAATATATAATTGTGCATATTTTTGTGCCATCCAGAAAGTTTTTGCGCCCTAGTTTCCCTCGTTGTTTTTTTAAATCCCATCCTTCCCCTATTAAGAAAAAAATAGTTTAAAAAAAGTTTTTTGGACTACATAAGATGGGCTTCAAACACAATAAAGCAAGTGAAGACGATTAGTGATTCCAGTTACGTTTAGCTTAATCTTTGGTTGTTTTCCTTCATCTCATACTGCTATCCTTTGCTTGTAACTATGTTCTTCTATAACAATGCAACTTGTGGAGGAATTTTATACTGATCGGAGTGTTGGAGCATTCTATTTTATATTATCAAATTTTTTTTTTTTTTTGCTGTTTACATTAAGTTGAGTTACAAAAATGTTTTACCAAAAATTGGGAGGTTTCTTGTGGGTTTAACTTCCAAATTAAGGCCAACATAGTTATAAAGGTTAAGACTGTTTTTCTCCATTTTATGTAAGTTTCATCAGTTGCATTTAGGGGATTTTAGTCATTTAAGATAACAATTTGACTTTTTTTTTTATTAATTATACATTTTTGTTTTATTTCAAAAGGAAACTTCAAACCTTACATAGGCGAAGAGAAAAGGGTTGAGAGTAAAACCAGGATCCTTACACTGACGTGACCAACGTAAACCAAGTTAAATCTCATTAAATAATATACCACTTGCAAATGCAATCATAATTGGTGAAGGGCTTGACTTTAATTACTAGACCCATTTTTAATGACCAAAACTGATTCTCATCAAGTGAGCCAATTCATTCCACGATGATGGGCCTGATTGCCGCATTGGATTATGGTCACCACCAGTCTTGGTGGGGCGGGAGGTCAAGGGTTCAATTCTTGTCTCCCACAAATTTGCCACATTATGTGGTCGGTTTTAATTGGTCATTTTCGATGGAGTCTTTACTCATATCGAGTTTCCTTTTCCCATTTCCCTAGATCAGACTAGATTAGGTTATAGGACTTCTACCGTTGCGATAAAAAAAAAGAAAAGATTATGGCACATTTTCCCAGACGTGTTCATCCGTTGGCCAAGGAATAGTTTGGCCTTTTGATATAGTTGACGACCACGGAAGTTTGGATAGAATATTATTTGAAATAATTATTATAGTACTTTTTTGTGAAGTGATGTAGGTGAAATAAAAAATTGATTGAAAATATAAAAAGGTGGATTGGCAAATGTATTTATGATGCAAGCGAAATATTATTTAGGAAAATTTGATATCCAAACAAAGCCAAGTTTTTTTTTATAGGCTACAAAAGTCCTACTTTAAATGGAAAACAAATACCACTAAAAATCCTAAACGTATGTATTTGGCTACGATAATATCCAGCACTCATCTGGTCCATTATTCCTAAATTTCAGATTCGTCCCATGCTAGTAATAATAATAAAACTCTAATAGAAATAAATAAAAATAGTAATAAAACTACTAATAAAATATTATAACTTTTCATGTTATTCAACCCTAATTAACTTTTGGCAGCCCTATCGATACAGAACGATGGCTAGAAGAATTAGGGGTTTCTCATTCTGTATCAAAAGAAGCCTATTTTTTTTATATATGTTTTATTTGTAAGTAAACACATTCATCCCGTTTAAATATATTAGCCCTAATTACTGTGGCATATAATTTATTTCCCATGGCATGGAATCATGGAAGACTGGTTTTAACTGGACAATTGGGATTTTACATTGGTTCTTCAGAATTGACTTTGCTGTTGGATCAAGTACTTCTTTATTGTTGCCATTTTGCAGAGAAATTCATCACTTAATTTCGTTGTCTCATAGTTACATTTTGAAATCACATCCTTTTCAAATATCACTTCAGTTTGAATTTGTTGACAAAGCAACTTCTTCTCATTTTTTTTCATATTTACTTTTGCTTATTTTTGAAATAGAGAGATATTTATACGACGTTATATATCCAATCTTAGAACTTATTCATTTTTCTATTAGAAGTTACTTATATCCCCCTTTTTTCTCTTTGGCAATGGACAATTATTAATTTTTGCTATATTTTGCTTCTTAATGGACAAATCGCTGGAGAAGTCCCAGGGTCAAGATCTCGGGCCTCCCTTTTCACCTTCTCTCCCTTGAACCAACAAAAAATAAATAAGTAAGTAAATGAAAGTCAAGATTATCATAGTGATGAAATTATTGAGTGGGTTGACAATATGCATTTTATTGGAAAAAATCATTTGAGGCAAGGAATTTGAATGGTGCTAAATGTTAATTGTTAGACTCGTTTTTATTCTTTAAATAAATTAGGTTAGCATCTTTTTCCTGTGTACGGGATTTGCCGTTTAAAAGAAATTTCTTTCTTAGATTCATTTTTATTACTCTTTTGAAAGGTTTAATAGTGGAGTTGTCGACTTATTTTGTGGTGGGACTTTTGGCAAGTAACAGAACGACGACTTTGTGTTCAGACAATTATGTCATGATCCTGGCTAAATTGACTTAGACAATGATGGCTTTGTATCACTCGCCCAGGATTTTAGGAATTCTTAAGTAACCCCTTAAACTCATTAAAACTTTTCTTTCGTATCCTTATAAAATTAGACTTTGTCCTCCAAAATTTTAGAAATCCTTGTGTGTGTGTGTGTGTGTATATATATATATGCTCAGACACGTCCAAATTTTTCACTAATATCCTTGAAAACATTAAACTTTGCCCTAGGAGCATTTTAACAAAACTGTAGGAATTAATGCCCTATTAAGCACATACTTATTTACTTGTCTTACCCTGCACCCCAGTATCAACTTTTGATTCCGCCAGTGGTTTGGATTATTATATAATTAGATCAAGAACAATTAGTGGAAAAATCATTTACTAAGTACAAACTTAGTCCACCAATGAAGATAATTGTTGATTATAAGCCACCGTACATCAATGACTACAGCAACCGAATTCTTTGACAGAAATCCATGCACCGTGTATGAAGAAGAAAACGGAGAAGACTTGGCTGATAATCTAACTCAGAAGATTGGCGTCCTTTGCGTTTGTCCAAAGGAACCCACAGCTACAAACATCACACAATAGCAAGAAGTCCACATATTCATTAATGACAATGCAGTTCTAGAGTCATCAAGTTTGAGGGGCTTATTATGTTTCGTTATACTCATTTTGTGCAAAAAAAAAAAAAAGAAATTTACTGGCTGCTATATACATAATAACATAAACAGAGAGAAGTTGAGAAGACTTGCTAAATGCAAAGTTATACGGAAAAAATGCTACTAACTCCGCTTCCCAGCTCACTTAAATCGGTATTTACCTATCTTCAATGTAGCAGATGATGTCCAAATCTAAGACCCTGTGAAGAAGACCTAGCTATAACTCATTTCTCCTCGCATAAGCACAAGGCTTGAGAAGTGGAATGTAGCAAGTATCTATCAAAGTAAGATCAATTCTCATGGAACCGATCTCTAATTACCGAATTTGAGCTTTTCAGCAGGATAAGTGCCATTTGATCTACTGCTTTTTGCTTTTAGTGAAGCGTGCCTTGCACCACCAAATTGCCGAGTCTTCAGTGGCTTTTCTGGTTTATCAGCCTGTTCTTTGCCTCTTCTACTGTCAAGTCAAATACCACATCCACAAGAATGAGCAAACTGGACATTGAAAAGAAAGACCAATGTACATCCAAACCATAGGCTATAGCTAATATGTATGGCAACACGGACCTGATGTGTAGCATGAGAAACAACACTCCAACAAGGGTTGTGCCTTTAACAAATGTTTTAAGCAGTGACCCTCTAAGGAACCTGTCCTCTTTTAAACCACCTCCTGCATCCTCCTTCCCATCCAAAACATTTGATGCACAAATGTCAAGGTTGCTCTGATTTCTTCCATCCTGTACAACATCATTCATTAATGCAAAGATGATAGGAGATTCAAGAGAACCACGGCATGAACATCTACAAAAAGAACTAGCACTCACCTCATTTCCATCTCCAGAGAGATGTTGATTAGTCTTGTTATCTCCAGTAGAAGCCTGATGTCCCGCTCCATTAACATCCTGTGAATTCTTGGACGAGGAGCTTGCCATTGACTTACATTCATTTGCGAGAGAAGCAAAATCATGATTGCAAAGTGAATCCTTCTGTAAATGCTGTGATTCTTGACAAGTAACATCTCTGATGATTACATTTTCATATTGCATGCTGCAAACGTGTATTTCGTTCCCCTTGATTGGACATCTGGAACATGAAACCTTTGCTTCCCGAAAATTTTTATGATGTAGAGATTCTAGAGGACTTTGATCCTTCCCCTGTTCCAAATAAGGATCTAACTCACACATACCCATCACTGCCTTCTCCAAATCTCCACTACGAATATCCTCCTCGTCATCTTCTGCAGAAGCCAAGCCTGCACTGCTTGCAGGATGCATGTTTCCCAGATATATTTGAGAATGACCACATACTTCAAATTTTTCTGACTCCCTGGCACTTGGTTGTCCATTCTCCTTACAACTTGAAAGGGCAGCAGTGCAAAAGCCTTCATTTTCAAGTACCATCTTTGACTGTGATTCTTTAATATCAGTACCTGAACAGTCGGACAGGATATCATATGGAGGTGAGTCCTGTGTTTGACCTTCCGTATGAAAACATTTGTTATGAAAACCTTTATCTTGGTCGTCAGTTTCATTTCCAAGAAACTCAATGGAGTTGAGTTCCACAATTGAAGAATCCCCGTAATTATATTGGTCATCGAATTCCAGGTTAAGCACCCTACCTAAAACAGAGGTCATGCTTGCCATAGATGCCACTTCCACATCTTCCATATCATCTGAATATCTGTGAGAAAACCCATTCTGAGAAACCTTCTGTTTTGAGCCTAATCCATGAGAATCCATACTCATAAAGAAATTACAAATATTGTCTTCTCCATCAAAGAAAATGGGACTATTGCCATCATTTCGAAGGACAACTGAATCTGAAAATGCTAAATAATCTGCAATAAAGTCCCTCTCTGCTACATTTTCACCCAATGAATCCAAGATATTAGAAGCATCTTTCCCCAGAGCATAGTCGATATCAGCTAGATCTGAAGCATTATTATCATAGGTAAGTCGTAAGTCATTACTCGCATGCAAGTTGTCAGCCTGATAACCATTTCTATAATTGTACGAAGAACGATGAATTCCAAGACCATTTCTCATGTCTGATCTCGATGCAGCTTGCCTTGCAGTATAAGGTCTGACTGCTGAAAAAGCACCTGGTGAGTCTTCTTTACAAGAGTTTAGGGTGGCACGATGATCAAACTTGTCTGTGAATAAGCTATATGATTCCCTTCCACAATAAGCACTTTCTGCCTCATCAGACTCTTCAGAACAAGAATCATAGTGTCCACTATAAGATGGAAATTAATGTTTTCTACAGAAGACAAAAAATATTCTAGTCAAAATTAAAAGCTTGTTGAGATTTGTGGACGTCAAACAAAATATTCTTTTTTTCTTTTTCTTTGGTAAACAAATTCAAATCATTTCAATGGTAGTTGTTCGCCTATTGGCTTACCTGCTGCCTTTTGGATCTTGTTCCTTTATAGGAATGGCAACTAGAAGAACTTGAAATGCTACACTGTGATGATTCTAAGCTTCTCCGGATGCATCCTACCATATCTGTTGGCATGACAACCGTATAGGTGACCAAATCAAAGTCCGGGACCTATAAAGACATAACTACAGTTATTTCATTTTCTATTGCAGAAATTTAACAACCCACATGCGCTCTTTTAGAAAAGATATCAAGTGCAATATGAAAGAGGACTATATGCGCCGATTTCTTACATTTAATTGCTTAGATCTGGCTTTTTTCGATAGTGCTCGTATGCAGATGCAGACTTTCCGAATATCTTCTTTTCTCAACAACATCCGATGGGGAAAAGAGATCAATACCATTCAATCCCAAGATTTTGCAAACCTAAAAAAGAAGTGTGACAAAAAAAAACCAAGTAAGATACAGAGGCAGTAGAGAAATCAACTTTTGATTACAACACAAGGTGACAAATTTATGGTACAGAGATGATGCTTTAGCAGCATTTCAAAATTATTGGTTAATATAGGGAGACATAATTTTTGTTTTTACTCTTCCAAATAGGTTATTAACCTGACTACACAACAAGCAATGCTTCATTTGCAGCCACAAGCAAAGGAAGGATCACAATAATCAAAGATGAAATACTTGTGCAATTATCTTAGAAGCATTGAACCATGGGCACATTAGTGCAAGCGAAAAGCTGAGGGAACTGAATGGGGTTGCATGAGAGGTGAAACATAATTTGGACATTTCAATCTCTCCAACAACTAAATGTTAACTCCATCCCAGCCTTCCACTCACAATATCTAGTTGAAAACAACTTTCCTTGTCAAGACGGATGGATTGCATTATCCACGGTAGTTAACATCCAATCTTTCTGTACTAAAAGCATTTGAAATTGCCTCTCAACTTACTTGAGATTTACAATTTTGAATAGACACTTCTTGTATGATACTAATTAGCAGAGAATGAATTACCATTGTCTTCATGATGCTCATTACGATATATCCACCAGAATTCCTATTTAAAAAAAAAAGTTTGTAGTCCTAGATTCAATCAAGCAAATAAGCCCAGAAGTTTAGTTCAATAAATAAATGTCCGATGGTTGGTCTTTTGATTTTTCTTTTTTTTTTTGTGTAAGTGGGAGGGCTCATACCCCGGACCTCTCACTTACACTCCCTCTCCCCAAACCAAACAACCCATCCGTCCCCCCAGTCTTGATTTAGATACACCAAACCGGTATTTCTTGCTACACTCACTCCAATTGTAACAAACACCAAGTTAAAATTCGATTTCCAGGTTAAGAATCTTACGGGCTTATTTTTGTTAAGTTCTAAAAATGTAAAAGAATGTTGGGTTGACATAATTGTGTCAACTTAACCAGCTAATTATGCTACAAGTAAATAATATTTGCGGACCATGTGTAGAATCATTGCATAGAAACAGCACATGAGCTAGCTTTACCTTAAGAAACGAGTCAACGTTAGAGTAAGGCTTGTATCTCCCCACTGCTCTTCCTCGAACCAAGAGGGCTTTGATAAGCTTTTATTTGTCTAAGCTCCACAGACTTCTCCAACAACATATTCCACACCATTTTAGAGACTTCAAAGCTAACAATTCAACCAAACGTTAAAGCAATTGATAGCTAGTAATTAAACTTTATTGAATTTACAAATTGCAATCTTTGGCATAAAGTCTGGCACTATCAGATGATAAACATGTACTATTAACATGTCTTCTTTAAGACTACTCTGAAAACAGTCAAAGGAAATTTCATAAGAAAACATAATTTTGCAGTTTGATTAGTTAATCCAAAGCAGTTCAACTTTCCACTGATCTTTTGAAACAAGTTTTCAGATATATAAACTGGTGAAACTTGTGTCCATGGCTGCACCAATTGGCACCGTCCTAAATCTACATGTTCCTCAAAATATAACAAAATACAAAAGATGGAATGAGTTATCAAGAAAGGATAAAATAAAGCTTCAGACAGGAATTTGAAGACCAACGTTTTCTGTTTTGCCCAAAAAATCAGTAAAAGGACACCTAACTTAAAACTATCCTTGAAAACAAAGCATACGTAGAACAAACAATGCAACAGCTTGACTCTTGAAAATATATGGCTCTTAAGTCATACTCACACTCGAGTGACCAAATTGCACTGCAAAAACTAGTCCATAACTTAATTGTTAAAATTGGTAGTCCACTTTTTGTTTATGGAACTCCATTTGATTCATGTTCATTTGCAAAAATTACAAACAAGATGGAGTGCCATTAAAAATAATTGGAGTACCATTTAACAATGCCCAAGCCAGTATACCATGTAAGTTAAGTTCTTGGATGGTAATAATCAAAGTTTCTAAAAATATCGAAAAACTTGTACAAGGTAACTCAAAAGTTTTCAAAAAATTGACATATCTATTGACACCAAAACAATTACTCCATTATCAAAGTAAATCATGACTACCAGATAATTTATCTAGGCCTCACAAAATTTCTCTGTTTTTTTATTTCTTTCTTCTTCTTATTTTACTTCTTGAAGTCTAATGAAAAACGAAAAGCTCTGAAACTATAGACAAAAAGACAAAAAGGGAAGAACTTACAGCAGCTCCCCATCGGCAAGCAAATCGGAAATATTCGTCCCTTCATCTAATCTTATCTTCAACACCTCTCCTAACCATATCCTCGTTTGTGTCTGGAATGTGTTAAAAATCACGATTATAATCTCATTAATCAAAAAAATTCTCATTTGTTGGAAATCAATCTGGCAAATACTAGTATATTAATCTAAATAATCTTAAATATTAATCACACACTACAAAAAAATTAAACGTACCTGCAAGAAGACATCGTCAAGCTCGCGGAAGCAGGACTCGGCGGAAGAGGGAGAAGAATCAACGGTACTGACCACCGTGGCGACTGAGCTGCTGTAGCTGCTGCTGCGGCGGCCCCGGCCGCCCATTTATTAATTTCCCGCCTAAAAACCAGGAATTTCGAGAGAAAATGGTGGACTGAATATACTGCTTAGGACTTGAGAATTCGCTTTTTCTTTCTTTTTTTCGTTGAACAATGAAAATGAATATTCAGCTGATAAGTCTCTGCTGCTAAATTGGTATTAATAGTAGAGTATTAGTGGGGGCAATACAAATGTACAATAGTTCTTGAATAGCGTAATGCAAGATTGAAAGACAAACAAAACTATTCAATACTCAAATTGAATTCGGATCAGGAAGAGTTGACGCAAATTTGTTTGTTAGCTAAGTTTAAATAGTTTCAAGTTCGACTCAAATTCACATTGATTGGTATATAAGTAAAATTTATAATATATAAAAAATTTAAATTATTCAATCTCAACTCTTAACTAGATAAAAAGTCGGTTTGAATTTAACTTGAGAAATAAATAATCAACAAAATTTCAAACTTCTCAAATAATTAAATAAACTTGAACACTAAAGTATTCAGCTTATTTAAGCTCATTTATATTCTTATTGATAGATAAATTATTGATATAATTTCATAACACAATATAATTATCTTTTTGAGACCTTATTGAATGTCACACCTATTTGTATAAGTTCTTCTCCTTTTTTCAGCGAAAATTCTAGGGAAAAGTGAAATGAGTATGAGGAGTAAATACTACTCGTGGCAAATCCTACACCAAGATGAACACTAAAAAGTAATGGGAAGTACAGGGTGGAAAAAATTATTAAACATGAGCTTTATTGGTTTATAAATGTATTTGTATTCTACGAGGATAATTCTACTATTACCTTTAATAAAAAGAAGATCTGATATATCTCTATTGGAGGAATACCTATAATCTAAAGTTTTGGTGCACTATTTGGTTAAAAAGTACTCTTTATCTTATGTACGCATTTTGGTAAATTTTGTTTTGCATTACTTTTATTATACAAAGGGTCTATCTAATTGATATTTATTGGATATTCGTTAAAATATATTTTTAGCATATTAAAGTTGATAGCTGTAGAGGAAATTAACATCCCTACTGTACCCTTTATACACTTCATATGATTTCCAAAGAGAAAATTTTAAAGATTTAAAAATTCAAAGGCAAATGATCAGTTGCTTAATCTACATTGAGAAGCAATCATGGAAAGAATATACTTCTAGTTGGTCAAACATCATTTTTTGCATGCAAAGTTGACCATGAAAATTAAATTTCTACTATTCAAAATAATTAAGGCCTTTTTTTAACGGCAGTACTCCTTAGTACGTCTAATTACATCCAATTTACTATTTGAATGTACAAACTCACATTCAGTACACCCCTCCTCTACATTTAAATACTTTTTCAAGTTAATTTCGCTTTTGTTAAAAAAATTCACACGTGATACCAATGAAAAAACCCAATTAACTGTTATATTTTGATATTGGTAACTTATTTCAATTGAGAGTCCGATGACAAAATGGATAAGACAAGAGATATGGAGGATTGTCAACCGTCAAAAGGTTTATGACTAAAATTTATCAATAAGGCAAAAATTCAAAATATAATGACAAAAAAAATATAATGTATAACTTTGACTCAACTAAGATACATAAATCCACATGAACACTAATTGAATATAAACTTTTTCTATAAAAATGCTCAAATAATTAATAATAAATTATAACCTGTTTAAAAACTCTTACACCGTACAAAAATGATTAAACTAACAATTGTTATTGTGACATACTACCGTTCTAAAATGTAAGATGATGGGCTTGGCTACTCTTGGCGTGCTAAATATTATGGCAGTGTTGTATTAATTACGGTGAAATAATGAGCCGCGTGGAGCATGGGCCTGTGTTTGTGTGTACAGTTGTGAATCATAAAAATTGTGGAGTTTACTTCAATAATTGTTTGTCAATAAGATAAACTTTTTTGCGCCTTGCGTGGCCGGTCAGGCGTTAGAAAGAAACAAACGGCTGATTTTGTTACAGGAAGCTTTTTGTGCTTACAGGGGCGTGGACAGCCTTTTCACCATTCACCCTGTTGAGACTGATGTATATCTTTGTGGGCCTTGGTTTTGATCTGTTATTTTCTAGAGTTATGGCCCATAAATTACAGGAAGTTGCTGTCACAGATATAGTCTTTTCAAAGTTATACTAGGCTGGAGTCATCGGTTTTCTTTTTCTTTAGATGGCAATGTTCTACAATTATTCCTACTATAGAAGGAAGGGATTGGTCCACTGGAGCTATTGGAACCAAAAGGTACTAAACCACATCCAAAATAAAATGGGTGTACTGTGGCAACCGTTGAATTTAAAAAGTTTAGAATTCTTGACTAGAGAATTTTAATTCCCCAAGCAGCACCTCAAGAGGGCGAATCAGAACGGATTAAATCACTTCTAAATTAGGCCCTGTTTGGATTGTTAGTTTCTGTCGAAAAATTACGTTATTTTCCGTGATCACATTTCCCTATTACTTTTTTCCCTCATATACATCAAATCGCTACAATAATTTTTCATGAAAAATGCAATCCAAACACAACAGGTGTACTATAATACTCGCGGAATTTCTGGTGCTTGATCTAACAAGGGAATTATGATCCCCCAACCAGCAATCCAGGGACTTAAGTCCCTTCTAGTGGGCACTGGATGAATGGTTAAAACAAATTATAAAGGTTTCCTAGCTAGAATACCTCTTTTTCTGTCTTGCCTCTTAAATTTTTTTGGCGTATTTCTTAGTAATTTATGGAATAAAAAGAAGAAGAAGAAAATGCCAACAGTAAAAGAGTACTAATTTATTTCTTGTCTCCTAGATTCATCTTTTTGTTTCATGTAACATTTTTTTTCTTGGGTTGATTCATTTGTAGTTCATGGTATAAACAAAGAAGTTTTAAAAAAAATTTTGAAACTAGTTGGAGAGTGTAGCAATAGTATCCATCGATCCAATATGGTGTGTCACAATTTGGTTATTTGTTGGAGTTCTTCCTCTCATTAGGTTCAAGGTTTGAATGATATGAGAGTTAGGGGTGAAAGTTTGAAAAAAAGTCTTTCTTTTTAGTGGTTACTTTTACTAGGCATCAATAATTGTCTGGTTAACGATTTTTGCTCATCAAAGTTTTGATCAAAACTCATCAATTGTCATGCAAGAAAGTCATTTAAATAAGATTAAAATGGATTTTGTAATTTTGGTTTTGTTTCATTTACAAAATTCAGATCGTCTTTACCCCTTTTATTCGTCTCCTTTAAAATTTTATTTCTTATCTTAAGATCCTAAGTAGGGCTTAGTTATTGAGATAATTAAGATGGTGTTTCTTGTTCTGGGATCCTTACCCATCATTGGGTTTAGACTTTATACATTACTTCAGTCCTTAATCCTTTCAAAATGGCAACAGCAAACCAGTTATTGGAATTTCCCCCTATCGTCCTGTGGACAAATACACATTGGGCCAAAAAAGTTTAATTTATCCCAACAAAATTTCCTTCAAGAAATCAATTAATACCTTCTACATGAGCTCTATCCTGTTGTAAAATAAAATATAAAAGGAAGAAACTAATGAATACATAGAAATAAAAAAGAAAAAGTCTTAAATGGGACTTTTGATACAATATTTAAGACACAATAGGAAAAAGCCTTTCAAAAACCTTAAAATGTCCCCCAACTTTGCATTCTAGGTGTATAGAGTCACCAAAACAATTTCATGCTTAGACACTAATAATCTTTTGATTTTTTTTTTCAAGTCATTTTACTAACCTAGAGCCGTTAATAAGGTGAATCTTGATCTTGTTGGAAGCAAGAAACTTTGGCTCAGGAGCTTAATCGAGACGAAGAAAGGTTAAGCTATTAAAATCGATATTTTCCTGCTAGTAAATTGATTGCAATGTCTCAAGTCTTAAGCTCCAAAAGAGTTCATTTATAATAAAACACAAAAATTAAATATCACAAAATTTGAAATAAATGAAAATAAAACATGCACAATTCATAAAAAGTAGTAAAGGAAGTTACCCAATCATGAGGCTCTTATGAAATAATGTAAGTAAAAATAACATTTCTCTAAATGGAGTGCAAATAACATTTCTCTATTTAAAAGGCGGTTTGCGTTCAACTACTTCTCAAATTTCGACTGCCTCTTCAAGCTTAATACTGTCATTTCATTATAAATTTCATATGTTCTTATTGCATTGGGTTCAAGCGAGTGACGCTTAGAGTTTTGGTCCCACCTACTTTTCTTTAATTCTTGCATATTTAAACAAATATGAAATCCACTTTCAGTATCTAATATCAATGAATTGAAGTTAGAAGTAGATATTGCATGTACGCAAACATATCATAAATTTGAGAATTGGCGAGCATGGGTACCCGATCCATATAAATATACCATTTAAACTTTTAGAGATAAGGATAACTTTTTTTATACACTGTTAATATACAATTTTTTTTTACATTAACAAGTTTAAATCATGCATATGTGGCATATATAAAAATTTGCTAATATAAGAAAAAAAATTACTACGCTGTTAGTGCATAAAAAGTTAATTCTAAAAATAGTTTCTTAAATTTTATTGAGCACTTGCAATCAAATAGTCAAAAGCTGTACTTTTGACACAATATTGGCTTTGTCAAACACGTTAATTTAGAAGAAAATTTAGCTGATCTAGAAAACATGAAAATTGATATAATACTTATGGCACTACAATTCCTGTGTCAAAAAAAAATCTTAATACAAACTACAACTAAAGTTGATTTTTTTTTTGGGTCTTGTGCCTTTGTAGAAACTTCATGCTTAACCATGGGGCAATTTCTTGTACCAGATAATGATGGTTGAGAGGTGTTTTGTGAATTTTCCTTTTGGTTGAGTCATATTGGACATTGGACAATGAAGTCCTATGTAATTATGATATTGTTTCTAACATGATGTTTGTGGGCGATGAGACCATTCACAGGTAGATACAATGATGATCCTAAGATGGTCTTATGAGACAGATAGGGATTCTGATGAAATGGTCTTTAACACTGCCTTTTCTTTTTCTTTTCTTTTTTTTTTGGGTGAAAATTTAATTATGCTTGAGCTGGTACTCTTTAAACCCAACCCTGTCCGAGTCTTGAAAATGGAGTATGGAACTGTTAAATCAAGGTTAGAATCTGTCTATGATGTCTCATCTCTAATGATAAGAATAGACAATGGCTTTTGGAATGAAGAGGACAGAGTCAACTTCTTGCTTCTGTTTAGATCATCTCCAGCTCCATCCAGTTGGCTGCATCCAAGCATTGCAAGTCGATGAACCATCTGATGACTATTCATCATCAGATGAACTATCTGCATCTGGTCGCAACCCAAAGTCATCTACAGCAGCTGTGTCCTGCATCGGCAAGAAAGGCAGAATTTCGACAAGCAAATGAGATGGGATGTTGCTTACAGAATGGGTATAACACTTCAGAAAAAGGAATGGTTTCGAGAGATTCTCACTGGCATCTTATCCCAGTCCTTCAACTTAGAGTTTGTTAACATGTAATTATCACGCAATGGCGCCCATGCAGGAGCATCAACAGAACCAGTGCCAGCAGATGCACCAATCTACACATAATACAGCAAATTAATTGACTACCTTATTAAGAATTTAAAAGGGCAAAAAAATTGATGAAATCCAAAATATGTCATGCACAAAGAAAAAAAAGGTAGAAACAGAAAGCAATTTAGTTCAAACACCAAGACTAGGAACAAACATGTAGAGATTGACCTTTTCTATGCTCCCGGTTTTTGGGAAGGGGTCTGGCCAAACTGAGAAAAAAGCCTCTTTCCTCCGCTTCTTAATTACTGCAGGTTTAAGATAACAACATAAATATCCATATCACTCGATGTTAAAAAAAATGACATGACAATTTGTATGAAGTTGCTCAAGAGTGAAAGCACTTAAGGTTGTGCACAGATTAAAAAGAAAGACAAATTAAACCTAATCAAACTGATTACAACCTCAGGGAAAATAGATGCAACTAGTACTTTACCAGCCAAGAAACTCCCGACAGCCAAATTAAAACTAATCAAACTGATTATAACCTCAGCTCCCAAAGGGATACTCAATAGATGCAACTATGTACTTTACCAGCCAAATTCATGAATGCTTAGAAGGCCATAAGCAGTGAGATGTACATTATGATTACTATTAAGTGCACAAATGAGATGGAGATCACCACCTCCCAGCTGAAATGAAATTATCATTTCCTAACTTTCATGCTAAAACAATTCCTAATAAAGGTTGAACATGAGTCCACCATTTCATAATCACAGCATTAAGGACGTGTATTAGCTTAAATTTCATGAGTCAATGTACTTTTGCTGCTCAGGGCGAATTATGAATAAATCCCCTTAACTAGACAGTCAAAAACCAACTTGTTTCTTTCTAAAACTGATTGAAAAATGACTAATCAGAAGACCACACTTTTCAGTTGCAATACAACTACTTGAAGTGCTCTGCCTAATATTACAGAGGAGGCAGTGTGAGAGCAAGTTTCAGCAGAGTGAACGTTTGTAATTTTGAAGGTCGATAAAGATACTCTCTCTCTCTCTCACACACACACATAGTTCTCTGGTTATCCGCCTGTTCCATGCACTACAAGCTAGATAAAAAGATACCAACATCATATTTAAACTACAAAGTATCTTCGTATGACATCTCAAGTTCCAACTATGGAAATTTGCTGCTTTCCAATTTAGGCATAATGATCTACAACTAATACTAATTCAGAAGAGTTGTATTATAAGGCAAGTAGAAGTGGGCAAGTACAAAGTCTTCATGATCACACACAGGTTTAGGAAAACCAAGAGAAAACCTTGAATTGGGCTGTTCTTTGCAAAGCATCAAGTTCTTAGAAAAAACAAGTTATAGTATTTAAAACTGATTAGCATTAACTACATCTGAAGGCTCTAAGAAATTAAATAGGTAAGTTATATCTCTAGATAAGAACTTAAATAATCTGTATCTTCTAATCCTAATGCCTAACATCCTCATGTAATTCAATTCCTTCCTTCTGGTCCAGATCTCAGTAAACTTCCATCCACTCCCTTGGCTTGGATGACACTTGTCCACGCAATTCGAGTTTTACTTAGACTTTCTACCATCAGAAATATTTCCACCGAAGAAGATGTTGTCAAAGAAGATGTAATTTATGATGAAGAACAAAATTAAACTGATTTACGTAGCTCAACTCTTTGCAAATTTCAGGTCTCAAACCCAACTTAAATCTGGATAAAGTTTGTGCTGAACTTTCGGTACCTCCGAAGCAATTTTCAGCTCTTCAAACTTATTCATATATTCAGCAACTGTCATTCCTTCTTGACTTAAGCTATTCATATCATAAAAAAAATCAACTTCATAATATTGGGGCACGTACTTTCTTTTCAAACGCAACTTCATCTCTTCCCATGTCAAGTCTAGTTGTCCAGAAAGTCGAAGGTCATGCTCGACTCCTGTCCACCACACTTGGGCCTAGAGCTACAAACTCGAGCGGTTCGAGTCAAAGTTCGACTCGAGTTCGGTCAAACTCAAACTCGAACGGCTCGTTTATGAATCGAGTCGAACTCGAGGCATATGAACTTAGGCTCGTTAGCTTGTCAAGTCGCTCGACGAGTCTTATGAAATTACAAAAATACCCATATTTTTTATAACTAATTACTAAATTAAAATTTAGGGATCAGATCAAAAGTTTCATTTCCACAGGTTCCATTCCATTTCTAATTGCTTCATTCCCGTATATCTCTCTTTCCGTCTTTCCTTCACAATTTCTCACACAAACCCTAGCCACCGCCAGTCCACCACAGCCGCCACCGCCGCCGCCACCGCCGCCGCCACCCCTCAATCAATGACCAACACTTCATAGCCCTAATCCCCTAACCTTTCTCCCGTTTGTCAGCTTCCTTTACATTAGAAGTAATAATAGCAGCTAAGCAGCATCGGCAGTCCGACACCACCAGCATCGGCATCTCTGCAACGCAATCTTCTTCATCGAGCTCTCACTCGCCTTCTCTCTCTTGGACTGTTGACCCCAGAAGAATCCTTTTCTTCTTTGCCACATTGTAAGTCCGTTTCACTTCCCATTTATTTATTTTAGAGAAAAATGTTTGAGGCAAAATAATCCAAAACCAGATTTGGGAAAAAGTGGAACATTTTGCAGTTTTACGAGCAGGAATAGCACAAATATTTAACATAGGAAATGCTTAGTATGACTTTGACTTCTGAACGAGACGGCATCCTGCTTCCGCATGACTTTGACTATTCAGTCATATTCTGCCAAAACTTGTTTCTTCCTTTTAATCTTCTTTTACCAATCATTCATTCATCCTTTGGGCTGTTTTCCGGCTGCTGTGGATACTTAATCTCCCTGGTGTTATGGGTTTGAACATACGAAACTGTTGTGTGGAATGTGGATGGATAATCTCATCCAGGTTGTCTTTTTTAGTGTAGTGTTATTGTAGGCTTTTTTTTTCAGCTTTTTATGGTACCAAGTGTTATTCTCTTATTGGAGTGCCGTTAGTTTTGACTTGTACCAAAAGGTGAAAACAAAAACGAGGCTATGAATTATGATCTAGCTGACTTTGAGTTTCGATTTTCTTTATGAAGTATGAAGTAGCATCGGAAGTGTTTTTCCATTCAAAGCAAATAGTCCACAATCTTGAATTGTTCATTTCTGCTCCTTTATGGCCGACTAAGATGGAATGATAATTGAGGAGAGAACTAGACTAATCCGAGAAAACAAAGAAACTGTCGAGGGCTGATATGATGCTGTTGAACGCTTGAACTAGCAGGGCCGAATTGAAGATCAAGCATCCAATAATACTAATTGGATATATAATCAAGTTAATATGCTATAATCAAGTCATTTCGTGGCTGGTTCTTACCTGCTTTTTAAGGGTGTTTTGGGCAATCTTTCGTCATGATTTTTTGTAGGCTTTAATGTAGCATATGTTTCTAGACTTTAATATGGCATATGTTTCTAAATTTATGATTGTATTTAGTGAAAAATTTGTAGGGATTTTTCAATTATTATCATGTGTAAAGTTATGGTCAATTGTAGCCATGAATTGTAGGCTATTATTATGCTCATAATTTGATTAGGAATAAGTGGATAAAATGCTGTTTTTGTTAGATTAATTGCCAAAAAATTCGAGCTAACGAGCTGCTCACGAGCCAGAATTTCGAGCTACATTACGAGCTGCTCGGGGGAGCCAGAAATCGAGTTACAACTTGCGAGCCTTATCGAGTTGAGTTCGAGCCTGGCTTTTTCTTAATCGAGTTGAGCTCGCTCAACTTTCTTGGCTTGTCGAGCTCGAGCTCGAACTCGAGCCTACATATTATTAAATCGAGCTCGACTCGATTAGTTCAAAACTCGACTCGGTTCGACTCGTTTGCAGCCCTACTTGGGCCTGTCCAACAAGTTTCATGATAGCAAACTTAACTTTTCTCTCATCAGTCATATCATATCAATCAAAATAGCGTTCCAAAGTAGCGAGCCAACCAGAAAACACTTTAGGATCAATTCTTCCATCAAAATCAGGGATATCTACTCTTACCTTTTTTGTGACGTCTCCTGCGAAGTCATAAGAGTCGTCTTTCTTGCCTTACTGATTGAACAATCTCATCAGCCATGTCAAAAAGAGAGGCTTGTGGCCTTCCAAAAGATTGATTTAATCTATTTTCACTCCTACCATATTGATTCCCGATTGTGTGTTTAGGCTGTCCGAGATGCTCTGGTTCCTTTCCATTGTTTTTGACCCCAGATCCGGACTCACCGTTGCCTCTAGATTCAGGACTTTGCTGTTGCTCAGTATTAAAAATTGTTTTCTACCACCGCAACCCTCTCTAAGAGAAGATTAATGATCCCGTTCCTTGTCTGTGTATTGACCTCTAAAATTCAACCCACTTCTTGTTGTCATGGGAAAGCCTTGCTCTGATTACCAAAACTGACGCAACACGAACACTTGGTAGGCACAACAGCTTTGTAGAAGAGCTTGGATATTGAATGTCACCGAACTTATAATAGCAACTTGGAATAGGATGGCAGATTATGCCTTAAGAAGGTGAAACTGATTGGTAATTCTAGGAATCACTCCTAGGAATCTTTAGGCCTTACACCTAAAGTTGGGATGCATCACATAGTCCCTAAGGAAGACGTTAAGTCTGTAGGAAGATTTTATTAATGACCAAAAACTGACTTCTCTTTGTGGAGAAGTGGTTATTTATAGGCTTTAGAACAAAGCCAATTCCAATCCTAATTAGAACTCCTAATTAGAGTAAAATTATAGTAGAAAGCTAGAAAGCTAAGCTTTCTTATTCCCTATAACAACTAAAATACTAATTACCAAAAATAATTACTAGACAAAATTACCATAAACTTAAAATTCCCGCGGCTAATCCAAATTACTAAAATACCCCTACTGGTGAAAATCAAAAAACAAACTCTATAGAATTCAAACCAACTCCCAAGTTGGTTCCTTGTCATCAAAAGCATGCCAAATCAATGCTTGGGCATTCGACACATCCTTCCCACGTCTCCTATAAATCTTAGTGGATTTTTGCCACTGATCTCTATCAATAGGTTTTTGGAGCTTGTTAAAAATTTTATTCAGGTGAGTCCTTGTTTTGAGTATTTTTTATGCCCTCATCTTCAAATATTTAGATTTTAAATGATAAACAGTTTTTTTTTTTTTTTCAATTTTTGTTGCAGGAGAGGGTATTGGACGACAATCCTGATTTTCATATCCTTTAGAATTGCCTAGGTGACATGGCTCAATGCTGATCTTTTTGTATAAATTAGTGAAGGTCTGTTGCTCTCTCTTGTACTTAATTCATTTCAATGCCAACTTAATAAGTTGGTTTTGTGCTTTCTTTTTTCGAATATTTGGCTTATGTTTGAGGTACTATTGAGGTAGATTTAGCCCAAAGTTGGGAGTTATGGTCCCTTTTGTGATTTATCCCTCATCCTTCAACTGCTGGATTATGTTTATTAGATTTAATGACACATGGTTTCTTTTTTTTTTTCAATTAATAAGACCTTTGTTCGTTAAATCTTTTGCATCTCAGGAAAGTATTTTTGTGTCACCAATTTTTTGTTTATCTGATTTTGCATTTTTATTTTATTGTCTTTGCATGAAGAAAGATGACAACGCCTACCTTCATTCTCCCGTTCTCCAGTGATATATTCTTTTGAAATTTTGTTAAGTTTTACTTTTTTTGGCTGATAATAACGTTGTTCTTTTGATTTTTATCTCTCAACTCTCAAATCCTTTGAATTTTTTCTTTTTGTCTTGCTATTGCTTTTGTACGAAGAAGATGAATTTATCAGGGTTTGTCTGAAAAAAAAAAAGATGAACATTTTCCAGTAAATAGATTCGTTGAAAAAGAACATAGGATATTCAAAATGCTATTTGGGTAATAGTATGAGTTAGTAATCAAGGCGCTCATACCTGATTACCTCAATTTCTTTATTTGGATCCACTGGAAGCCCAACATGTTCCTTTTGACTTTGTCCATTACCGAATAAAGTACATACGACTTTCATTTAAAGCACATGGTACTGTGATGTAGGACATGCTTAGGAAGTTAAAACCTGAATGAGAAACACACTTGGCTTAAATGACTTAGTAAGTGTTAAAGGCTTTTAGTTTAAGGTACTTTCTCAAGTTCAATTTCCGTCTGTAGACATGACTAATTATATTGAGTGTGATCTGGATGTGAAACTTTGAAAAAACATTTAGGTGTTTAGTGCTTCATTCCTATTATTTTACTTCCTTTTGCGATCTCACACATGCTATGCTAGATTTCATGGTGTAACATAAGAATTATAACTATCTTTAATTTCTACTAAATTCCAAATGTTTGTTACAGGTTGTGATATTAAGATTTGCACCATAGTAGAAAAGGATTGTGGAAATTGTTGCCTCAAGGTGAATTTTGTTTAAGGGCTTTTTTTCTGAACAAAGAAAATGTTAATTGTTTAGTGCAGATCCAAGGTTCTGTCTTTCTTTTATTTCCTAATAAATTTGCTCTTGTCAGCGTTGTTTATTCTAAGTCTTTGTTTAGATGAAGGAAGAAAAAATAAAAGTGGTTACTTTTCTTCATTAACGTGTGTTTTAATGCCCTTTTTTTGTGTGAACAGATTTCTCTCCCTGCAGTTACTAACTTTCTGCTCTCTTTACCCTGTTATTGGTCTTTAGAAAAGTGAAGATGAAAATTTGTGATGGCATCCTATTTCCTTTAGATCCAAATTTATTTTCTTTTACTTTCTTGCTTTACTTATTCTGTTTTTTACTGTTTCGCGTTTTTCTTTTGGGAATCATATACTGCCAAGACCTAAAGTTCAATTTCTTCTTTGCAGAATTCAACTTGGCCATATTATTTGTTGTACATTTGCTGTTCAACTTGTGGTTTTGCTCATTCCCTTTATCTAGAGATGTTAGTCTTGTTTTTGTTTTTCAGTTTTTGGTTATTTGTCAATCTTATTGATAGGTTGCAAGATTTGCTTTTCTTTAGTTTATCAACTCAAGATTGGAAGGAAAATAAACTAATTAGTTTTCTTAGGCAATTTGTAGTTTGCCTTTTGTTGAAATTTATTCTGGTTGGTAATGCCAACCTGGTTAGTTACCAGTGCCACTGGTAATGAAGCTATTTTTTAAGCTTGTCTTTGTGATGATGATGATCCTTAAAGAACATCAATCAAGCCATCAATCAAGCAAATTTCACAACTTTCTGGTTGTTTATTAGGGGATGTAGTTTGATATTGCCAACTTCAATGCCATTTTTTCATGAAGTTTTCATGTTAGACTGGATATATATTTTGTCAATGTAGTCAACTTTACTTTATTATTCCATTTGATAAAACATAGTTTGAACTCTGAAGATACTGTTTTGTTACAAATTAAAACTGGTATAATTGATGTCCTTTTGCTCATATCTTTACATAAATCTTGCTTTTCCTTTTTCTTTTGCTAGAGTACGGTTCTTTCATTAAATTTTTGTTGATTTTGTTCTGACGGGATTGGCTTGAGTTATCAAGTTTAGTGAAAGTTAGTTTGATTTGGTTGGATTGAAAATAATAAAAAAATGGAACTACCACGCTGTTGCACTTGTGGACCTTACTAGTATTATTGTGCTTAGATTATGTACAATCTGAGTCTCTAATGCTTAATCTCAATTAACTTTTTGTTATTCAATTAATCTTAGATAACTTTTTTTGGGGTGTTCTTCCCTCTCTTTTTTTAGTTTATAAGATTTTATGTTTAATTTTTGTGATTCTAAGAGTTGCTGGTACAAAAATTAAATGGTATATGCTGTGTTAAGAAGATTCTAAGTATGAGATAATGGCTTGTTTATCTTATCATGGACAAGAAAGAATATACAATTCTCCAATCCTTATCGTTTTGAGTCCTTTATCTCTTGCAATTCTGCAGCCATTCCTACATTTTACAATTATATAGATTTTTGGCCCAACATATTTTAGTGTTCATGAATTCCTGTTGAATTTATTCATGAGCAATACATTTTTGGTGTACATAAAAAATGTAAGGCTGCATTACATGGTGGTATATTATTTTCAAACTAATGACATTGCCATTGCTGTCCAATTAGTTAGCAAAACAAAAAGTGACACTGTCATTTAGCAACTAGGCTGAAATTGTGGCTTCTCTTCATTGCTTAAAGATTTTGGTGCATCTTTATGTAACTTTTTTATATTTAATATCCCAATTTGAATAATTGGACATTTCTGGACAAGCCTGAAAATCACACTACGCAAATTGTGGTGTTCTCCTCCTAGTAACCAACAAGCTAAGAAAAAAAATAACTGAATAAATGCTTGAAAGCCCAATCTTGGGGACTAGCTATTTACTATGTACCTTTTTTTTCACCTCCCCCCTCCTAGTTCTGGGTTAATTCCATTTTGTCCCCCCCAAACTTTGGACGATTACCCATTTCAGTCCCTAAACTTCTAAATGGGACACTTAAGTCCCTAAAACTTATAAATTAGGACACTTAAGTCCCTAAATTTATAAAATGGGACACTTCGACCACTAACGGCATTCAGGATTCTGTCAACAATTTTTCTTAATTGGGAGGTATTTATAAGTTTAGGGACTTAAGTGTCCCATTTTGAAGTTTAGGGACTGAAGTGGGTAATCGTCCAAAGTTTGGGGGGACAAAGTGGAATTAACCCCCTAGTTTTGGTTTTGTTATTTAATTTATTAAAAAAATAAAAATATTATTAATTTTTTTTTCTTATCCAAAATTTTACAGCATTTTGGCAGGTGTGAATTATTATTGATTGTGTTGATGAATACAAGCGGCAGTGCTACTGGTATGGCCACCTCAAGTTCAGGTGGAATTAGAATAGGAGGCGGAGGAATAGTAGCTGGTGGTGGCAGCTCTGACGGAGGAGGAGGAAGGAGGTCTTGGCCCTCAACAACATCGGTCTCCGCCTCTGGGAAGAGAATACAGCGGGAAATGGCGGAGCTGAATATGGACCCACCTCCTGACTGCTCCGCTGGCCCGAAAGGCGACAATCTCTACCACTGGGTTGCTACTCTCATTGGCCCCTCTGGTTTGCTTCCATTTCTTCACATTTTTTGCCTCTCGTTCTTTTTACATTCTACTCATTTACATTCAAATTTACAGCATGATTTTGGTTTTTCTATGGATTTTGGTGCGATTAAGTATTTTGAGCTCGTACAAGATTTCATCTTTTTGTGGGTTTTCTAATGTTTTGGTCAATGCTTGAGGGTTCTTTGAACTTCTTCAAGACGATTGGGAACTTTACTTGAACTGATGAAATTGTGCTCAAAACACAATTACTGCCCTACTACAATGACATTAAATATCCATGAATTTTTCTATTGCAAGGGCTTATTTTGGAAAATGTCATTGAATTATAGGGGTACTAGAATTTACTGTTAAGTATGAGGAATTTAACAAGCCAACTTGTAGTTCAATAAGGTGTGGAAAGAGACTTTTTTTTCCTGAAATTGAATGGACTTAAGTACACTGTGCCTATTCGTGTTTTATAGAATTTCTACATTGCTTATCAAGCTTTTCATTTCGGATGTATGTAATCCCTGATATTAGGACACCATGAAAATATGGCACAAATACTTGATGGAGTCAGTAAAGTTGGATAAGTTGCAATGATTGAGTTTACATGGGGCTCATAGTTTCCATGTATCCTTATGTTGCACGCCCAAATTGATTAAGTACGAAAAAACTGCATAACTGAGGAGCTATAGGACTTTATGCCTTCCTTTGTGCTTTGTTTTGCACAATTTCAATCCTCTCCTTTGTGCTAAGTGGCAAAGTTCTGAATTATGCTAAGAGATGATTGGGTGGCTTTCAATTAACTCTATGAGCTCTAACTACTGGGGCGAACTGAGAGGAGAAAAAGAAAATGTTAGGGGACAATGTGTTTGAATGTAAAGATTGGAGGTGCAAAGCTGCAAATTTTGAAAATTATGAGGGTGCCAAATGAATTTACTCAACTATGCAATGTCTATTTCCAAGTGGGAAAATTAAGCCATGGTGTTTGAGCAGATAATACTTTAACTGAATATACTTCTTTCTTCTGTATTGAATATCCTTTCTTCTGTAGGTACACCATATCATGGTGGGATATTCTTTCTTGATATAACTTTTCCTAGTGATTATCCATTCAAACCACCAAAGGTATGCTGATATCTACCAGAAATACTGAAGATCACTAATTCCTTTTTTTTTTATTTAATTTCATTTTCACTATAAGCTAGAATTTTTTCTACATGGAAAAGATCTTCAAGATTGAATATGCGATATGATGGATTCTTTTCTTAAATCTGGGTTATATACCTAACTACACCACTTGTTTTCGGGAGTTGAACATTTGCTGCAGTACATCAAAAATTCCTCAACAAAAAGATTATTAAGTTGACAAGTATATTTGCAAGTGTTTCTGCATATGATAGCTGAGTTGAATGTCTTGAAAATCATCTGATTTACCAAGCGACCATTTTAGATCTTGCATGCAATCTGCAAACCAAGAATGGAGTAAAATGCCACAATGCTTCTTTTCACCTTTATCCTTCAGATTGTTTCCATGAAATGTTGGCCCCTAGGGAATTGTAATATTGTCATGATTATGTTTCATGATGTTATCGAGCAGTAAATTTTATTTCAAAATGAGGACAGTTTGCTCAAGTTGTTTCAAAAGTTTTTGGAATACGTGTAAACCTAATCCTATCCATATTAGTTCAACTGGCTCAGATTCGTAAACTACGATTCAAATGCTGCGAAGTGTTACCCTTCTACGTTTCACATGTGCCATTATTTTCAACTAAAATTTCCTGGTGCGAGTGATCACTGTGTGAACTGCAATAACTGCTATTTGACATTTCTACTATGCTTATGCTAACATCAGGATTGCAGGTAGTGTCCAAAACTCGCATCTACCACTGCAACATTGATTCTTCTGGCAATGTTAGTTTGGACATCCTGAAAGATAATTGGAGTCCAGCTCTGACAATCTCAAAGGTTCTTTGCGCGCTTATATCTATATTCACTAATCCTGACACCTGTATGTAAATCCCTCCACTTTGCCCTAGCTTATTCGCAAGGTCCAATGTATACGCTTCATCTTAAAAATAATAGTGTTGAAATATTATATGTTGGTGGTTGCAGATAAACCCCTTGTTCCTGGTATTGCCCACTTGTACTTGACAGACAAATCCAAGCATGATGAGCTAGCAGCGGAGTGGACAATGAGATTTGCAAGGTGAAATGTGGTCTTTAAGCCCATAATATTTGGTATTAGGGAATACATATTACTTTCTGCAGTCGAGAAAATGGAGCTCAAGTTTCGTCTTTAGAAGCTGTCTTCTTGCTCACATAGTTATCTGGTTCTGGATTTTTGTTTATTTAACTAGGTTTGACATTAGTTCTAATTGGGTGGAAACAGTCCACAGCGCTTATGTAGTAATAACTAGTTCAGCAAGTTCTTGGTTCTTCCATTATTACTTTGTTGATGAGTATGGCTAACAAGTAGTATTGATGTGTATGTATGTAATAGCATGTAGTTGTGATCTTCCTCTTCAATGCTTGATCAAAGCATAATCTTGTCGCCGATTTGCTACACGTTATTTTTATCAGTGGGGTGTATGATTCTGAAAAAGTTGAACTTCTTGGCAATGACAACTAATTCTAGGTTTTGCTTGATGGTTCTCATTGGAAGTCCTGGCTACTGAAAATAGGCCCTCCAAATTGGATAGGGTCACTTTCTGTATTTTAAACAAAACTTGTACTGGATACAACCATCGCACATGCTTCTGATTTACCGTTCTTGTGCCATACTATTAACGCTTCCCCTATTATTTTTTTGCAATCTTTTGCAATGCTAAGCGGTAAAATCATTTCTACTTGGACGAAGTTTGCTCTAGGATCAACAAATTTCAGGGAAGGGTGGAAGAGGTGGAACTGAGGGCACTAACGGAAGTAGACATGAGCCTAGATGCTGCTGGGGAAAATTTTGTAATCGGCTTGGACTCAGTGGAGGAGATGGAGGCTTGTCCTTTAGTATGACTGGAGGTTTTGCTCGGGTATGGAGTCTGATCAGGGAAGGCTGAATGGCCTAAGCTCTTAAGCTGCTGCCATTGTCTTATTTCCTTTAACTGATGCCGAATAATCTGCTAGAAGAGTAGAGGTGCTGTAAATAAAAAGTTCAAAAGAAATCTAAGGGAAACGCTCAGAACTCATGACCCCTATATTCTAATTTTGATTAAGACCACGGCTTGAAGCATAAAGCAGATTGGACCTTTGAGAGCGTTTCATTTCTCAAATATAGCCAGTGCTGAAGCGGTTGGCTTCTCCGGTGGGATTTGGATACTGTGGGATCGGTATCTGATTTAGCTGGAGGTGCTATCCGTGAACAAGCGATAAACGCGATAGGTAGAGTGAAGGGAGGAACGGATTGGCTCAATTTTGCAGCGTATGCTTCAATTGACGAGGCATTTAGAAGAAAGCCATGGAAATATCTAGGCCACGTTGGATCTCAAATGAGTTTGTCGTGGCTGATATTGGGATATTTTAATAATATTTTGACTGGGGATGCAAAGTTGGGAGGCGGGGTTGATACAACGTGTACTGATGAACCTAGCCAATCTATGTCAATGGATTGATTTGGGGGTTTCTGGCCCAGTGCACACTTGGAACAATGGGAGGAAAAGAAAAGCAAATTTAAATAAGAGACTTTATTTTGCAATGACCGATGGAGTATGGTTTACCCCAATGCTACAGTTCAACAATTGCCTAGAGCCCATTCAGATCATTATCCCCCTTCGGTAACATTTTGAGGGTGTCTCGGGGAATGGTGGAGAGGGTACTAGACCTTTATGCTTTCAACTAGCACGGTTCACAAAATCTAGGTTTTTGCTTTCGCCAATGAAAATTTTTAAGAGAATTCATCTTGACTAATTTCGCTAGAAATTGCTTTTGTTAATTTATTTAACTTCTTGAATTATCCTTCACCTACTTTCATTGAGAAAAGATAAGAAACAAGTAAATAATCTCAATGAAGTTATTGCATGAATTCAACCAACCATTATTCACTATTTTCGTGAGAATAAGATTAGTATTTAAGAATTTAGATTTATTTGAAGGCAATTTTTATTACTCAACAATTATCAAATCATTCACAATTGATGGCCAAACAAGTATAAAGTATAAGCATAAGTTCTCAAACTAACAAATCATGAGAAAGGATAATCATTTCCCAACTACTTCAAATTAAAACTATAACAAGTTCATCTTCACTCTAGAATATAAAAAAGTTTAGCTAGACATCATATTAAAAATATCTAAACATGAAACAAACTTATAACAAAAGCATAACAAATAAGAACAAGAAACAAAGTTTAGGAAGAACAATTCTTATTCAATGTCTTGAAGGTTGAATCCTTGAAATCTTTCATAAGTTAATCTCTCAAATAATTTTGATATAAGAATGTTTTCAGCTTTCTCTCAAAGCTTTTAAACTAAGAAAGAAACTTTCAATATGAAACTAGAACTAAACTACTTCTGTCTCTACTTCTACTTTACTTCACACTACAAGATGCTATATGGTGCTTCAAGATGCTCAAATTAATGAGATACAAGAGATATTTATAAATGTTTTTTAAACGAGAAAATGTGCTTATTATGTGGTCATAAAGTTGTTCTCAACTTTCCAACTCAAGTTTAGCGAGTTTCAGTCGTATTTTATCAAAAAAATTGATCCACAAAACAGTGTGAAACGAGTGCAAGTTGCAAAATCAACTTGCAGAAGCTTCTCAGGGATCCACGATCTCGCGGTTCTTCATGTTCTACAGTTTTGCACTTTCAGCTCAAATCTGAACTTTGTTCGGTTTTTTAGACCAATTTCAACTGCAATTTTGTTGATGATGGAAGTCAAATTATGTCTTGTGCAAAACATGAAATGTAGCCCTTTGAATTAGCTTTCCAATGCATCAACAATAATCTCATTTGGATCTCCGTGGGCTAGAAAATTACTAAAATACCCCTAACTAGTCAATGCCCTATTTCAACTTTCGACAGAATTTTGGCCAACTGTATTTTGACTTTTGACTAGAAAAATCAATGATCTTGATTTTTGATATCTCATAAGAATTGTAGAGCTGTGTCTTAGCTTCAAAATGGCTTAAAAATCATCTCAATCTGATACTTATAACTTAACACATAGCCAAAGTACCGAGGTGTGTCAAAGCTGTCAAATTTCTCTTGATTTGAATCAATTCATAAGATACCAAAACCTACAAGAACAACATAAATTTGCATATTAGTCCACACTTTTGCATGTTTTGGTTAAGAAACACTACTTGTATGAAAAGTAACTTAGAAAGGAACTCAATTCTTCTATTTTAACTTAAAACACACCAAAAACTTAACTTAAAACCTAATTAAAAATAGGTAAAATAAATGCTAATCACTTCAGTCTATTAATCAATACAGGTGGGAAGATCCAATTTGAATGGGTTTCTAATTACCTAGCACCAATAACTATGCTGTCTTTGACCTTTCGTGTCTATCTCTTGATTATGTTTGAATACGAAATAAACTTAATTTCCAATTTATTGAGAACTTTTAAGGAATGGGGGCAAAAAACTTCATTTGAATGAAATTTGTTAAAGCTTCACACAATGGAATGGGATGATAGGTAATAACACACCAAACGCTCTTGCCTAGCTTGATAGTTACTGAGTGCTCTGCTACCTCTTCATTCAACTTCATCGCCTTGACAACTAAGGCATTTGACTCATCAAAGTTAATTCTAAAATTTAACAAATGATTCTAGTTGTATCTGGTGATATCACTTGTGATAACTTTGGAGTAAAGGACATAAATTTGGTTGATAATGGTGAGAGCTAGATATTGTGGTTAACATGACCTAGCTGCAACAACCAACTTTGAAGAAAAGCAAATGGTATCAATTATTCTTGAGCAACATAAATATAGGCTTGAAAAGTATACTGATTGAGTTATTCTTCCAGATGTCTGTCGGTAGACGTGAAGGAGAAATACATGGTAATTGAGTTGTTATCGATTAGATGTAATGGTTTCTTGTCTTATCTTGTGCTGGGGTCACTTGGTAAGTTTTTTTTTTTTAGTCACTTGGTAATTTATAGATTGGCTCGAATGTTTTCATGTCTTGCGAAACACATTGTTGTCATATCAAGGTGATCTGTAAGCCTTTTGTGAATGTAGTTTAGTTTCATCAATAAAAAATTCTGACTTGTAATTTCTAGGACTAGGGAATGCCACTACTTATTCGGAGTGTGAGTGGTGATTGTGTTTTGTTTAAATGATTGGTGATCTGGACTTCTGCTTTTGGTACGGAAAAGAACTTGCACCAAGAGAAGGGAAATAACTTCCTTGCCTATTATTCTGAAGTTATTTTCCTTTCACACAGCCTTCACCTAGAGACGGAAAATCACGGTCTCGCTCCATCACTCATTGAGACGATTGAAGAACCACTCTACCACCGAGCAAAGTTATCTTGCAAAAACCCACTCTCTCCTCCAACACTCTCAAAATTGTCTTGCAAAAACCCAGCGAGCTGAGCAATGCAGCCTTCAACACAACTTTGAGACAATTGAAGACCCATCAGCAAATCAATCCTTCTTCGCCGGGCGGCATCTCCAGCTACATCGAAGACCCACTTCAAAAGGTAGACTACTCTTTCAATTAGGTTATTGTCTTTTTAAAAATCAGCTAAATTATCATCTCTCTGTCTAATTTTTTTCTTTCCCTTTATTTGGTATTTGACCTAATTTTCCACCTGAAGCTTTTATGTTAAAGATACACCTCTTTGACTTGGTTTCTAGTAGTTTCATCATGGAAAATTGATTAATTCTATCATTTTAGTTCCTTAATACTATATTGATTACCTTTGAGGAAAAGGGGTTTCTTATCTACTAGCATTGACAGTTTACCATAAGCTTTTGGGTTGTGAAAGGATATACTTTCAAGTTGTTGAAGCCGTGGGGACCTTATTATGTTACTCTAAAATTTCTTTAAAAAATCTGTAATGCTTGTGAATAACTGCAGAAGCTTAGACAATGTTTGTGGGTACTAGCGTATGATTTACTAGTTACCTTAAAAAAATGCCAAAACATAAGGGCGTAAGTGCAGGAGCTTGATTGTGTCGTTTTTGCAGGAATTCTTTACCCTTTCTTTTTTCTTTTAAACTTGTTAGCAATTAACAAGGTCAATTTGTAGATAACTTTAAAGCTTTAATTAGTGTCTGCAATGAACTCTTCCAAAAATAAGTTCAGATTTACCAATTGCGAGCATATTATCTCTGAAAAGGCTTATCAGGACTCATAGATAACTAAAGTTTTTCTTCCTCACAACCGACAAACAGAAAACAAACTTTGATTTGATCAACTGACTTACGGATGCCATCCATAAAATTGTTAAGGTACAAAACAAATGCAACACCAGGGGCTCTTGAATGTTAGCCTATATAGATAGCTACAGAAGCAACCTCCCTGCGCAATATGCTAAAGCTGGTATAGCACTCCAGCAGGCAATAGTATTACTACAATTCAAAGATCCTTGAAAAATTCAAATGGTCTTCAAATGTCTCCGCGTGCCTGATTTTGGATACTGAGCCATCATCGTCAACCTGAAAAAAACATTAATTGCAATCTCAGAATGAGTTCCTACATACATCATATAAATAATAAAGAGACCAAAGTAGTAACAATATGAAACTTTAGTTCTGATTAGATGTACAAGGATGCAATGTATTGGTCCATGCAATTTAATGAAAATGGTAAGCACATAATACAATTGGCAAATGGTGTGACTCTACAAGAGATCCGTAATAGTCGGAGATACTACCCCTGGTTTGCTGTAAGTTCAGTTTTTTGTATAAAAATTAATTAGCTCAAATCATAGAATTGTGTAGGAGTTATAGATGAGACACATGTTGTTGCAAGTGTACCCCTTGGAATTCAAAGAAGATTTCGAGGTCGAAAGGGTTACCCAACTCAAAATGTGTTAGCTGCAGGGGGTTGCTTTTATGTTTTCAGCCAGCATATTGTACAGATTCTAGTGGATTCTGAGTCTTCATGAACAGCTATTTACATGTTATGTTATTTTTTGAGGCTATATATGCATGCATTTACATGCTCATAAATTCTCCAATTAATTACTGGACCATGAGATATCACTAGTTGACATCTTTACTCGCTGGGCAACTACTATTTTTGGGACCATTTATCATTTGGAGATGTGATTTTCGTTTATTACTTTGGCATGTATTTGCCTCTGTATGTACTGAATTGTTCCAGATTTTTGATCCAACTGATGCGACAACAGTTAAAGCAGGGATTTGAGTCACCCTGATTAGGGTGCTTTTATGTACCAATGGTTCTCATTCTACACCATGAATAAGGATCCTCTGCATTTAGGTTCTTCTCTCCTTAATAAATTTTTTTAAAAGGAAGATAAAAAGTCAATTCATTAGTATCATTAATTATTCCATTTAAGAATTCATGGTGTAATATGAATAAATATTTTATAGAAATGATAATATGAATATAATGGATAGAAACTAAAAACAACTTGTAATAAAATGAATGTTTTGAGAATAGAAAAACATTTGCAACATATCAATAAACATATCGAAAAATATTTTCTCTGACAAACCAAACACCGGAAAATGATGAAAATAGGAATTTGAAAAAATGTTTTCACTAAATAACCAAACACTGGACAAGTATGGGGTAGGAAGAAATTCTCTAGAAAAATGACTTCTATGGAAAATATAGGAAAGTATTTTCAGTCCAACCAAACAGACCCTAAAATGAAAACTCTTCGTACACATGATTAATAAAGGATGAAAATTTTATTTATCAAGTGTGAAGAAAAAAATTCATTTTTATAAAATGTGAAGGACGAAAAAAATTCATTTTATAAAATATTAGAAACTACGAATCGAATTATATAAAATATAATTTGATAATTTTGCCCCTAAAAAATAATCATGTACTAGAGACATAGTAAATTCCTCCCAAAAATTGGTCAAAAACTTGGATAGGAATCAAATTGATCAATGTAAATTGATCAATTTAAATTTATAAATTTATCAATATAAATTTATAAAAAACGTAAAATTACACTTTTAAAATGAAGGATGAAAAAAAAATACTTTACAAAATATGAAAAACATTTTAAACAATTTTTCCTTTTCCTTTTAATTGAGTTGTACTGTTCATTGGACGATGAAGTCCTATGTAATGATGATATTGTTTCTTACATGATGTTTGTGGGCGCTGAGACTCTTCACAGGTAGATACAATGTTGATCCTAACATAATCATGTGAGACAGATGGGGATTCTGATGAAATGGTTCTTTAACACTACCTTTTCTTTTTCTTTTCTTTTTTTTTTTGGTGAAAATTGAATTATGATTGAGCTGGTACTCTTTAAACCCAACACTGTCCGAGTCTTGAAAATGGAGTATGGAGCTGTTCAAATCAAGGTTAGAATCTGTGTCTCATCTCTAATGATAAGAATAGGTAATGGCTTTTGGAATGAAGAGGACAAGAGTCAACTTCTTGCTTCTGTTTAGATCATCTCCAGCTCCATCCAGTTGGCTGCATCCAAGCATTGCAAGTCGACTGTAATTTATCCTGACATTTACTACTCATCATCAGATGAACTATCTGCATCTGGTCGCAGCCCAAAGTCATCTACAGCAGCTGTGTCCTGCATCGGCAAGAAAGGCAGAATTTCGACAAGCAAATGAGATGGGATGTTGCGTTACAGAATGGGTATAACACTTCAGAAAAACGACTGGTTTCGAGAGATTCTCACTGGCATCTTATCCCAGTCCTTCAACTTAGAGTTTGTTAACATGTAATTATCACGCAATGGCGCCCATGCAGGATCATCAACAGAACCAGTGCCAGCAGATGCACCAATCTACACAAAATATAGCAAATTAAGTGACTACCTTATTAAGAATTTAAAAGGGCAAAAAAATTGATGAAATCCAAAATATGTCATTCACAAAGCAAAAAAAGGTAGAAACAGAAAGCAATTTATTTCAAACACCACAACTAGGAACAAACATGTAGAGATTGACCTTTTCTATTCTCCCGGTTTTTGGGAAGGGGTCTGGCCCAAAACTGAGAAAAAAGCCTCTTTCCTCTGCTTCTTAATTACTGCAGGTTTAAGATAACAACATAAATATCCATATCACTCGATGTTAAAAAAAATGACCTGACAATTTGTATAAAGTTGCTCAAGAGTGAAAGCACTTAAGGTTGGTGCACAGATTAAAAAGAAAGACAAATTAAACCTAATCAAACTGATTAGAACCTCAGGGAAAATAGATGCAACTACGTACTTTACCAGCCAAGAAACTCCCGACAGCCAAGAAAGACAAATTAAAACTAATCAAACTGATTATAACCTCAGCTGCCAAAGGGATAGTCAATAGATGCAGCTATGTACTTTACCAGCCAAATTCATACATCCTTAGAAGGCCATAAGCAGTGAGATGTACATTATGATTACTATTAAGTGCACAAATGTGATGGAGATCACCACCTCCCAGCTGAAATGAAATTGTCATTTCCTAACTTTCATGCTAAAACAATTCCTAATAAAGGTTGAACATGAGTCCACCATTTCATAATCACAGCATTAAGGACATGTGTTAGCTTAAATTTGAGTTGAAATAGCATGTCAATGTACTTTTGCTGCTCAGGGTGAATTATGAATAAATCCCCTTAACTAGACAGTTAAAAACCAACTTGTTTCTTTCTAAAACTGATTGAAAAATGACTAATCAGAAGACCACACTTTTCAGTTGCAATACAACCACTTGAAGTAGCTCTGCCTAATATTACAGAGGAGGCAGTGTGAGAGCAAGTTTCAGCAGAGTGAATGTTTGTCACGTTGAAGGTCGATAAAGATACTCTTTCTCTCTCTCTCTCTCTCTCTCTCACACACACACACACACAGTTCTCTGGTTATCTGCCTGTTCGATGCGCTAGATAAAAAGATACCAACATCATATTTAAACTACAAAGTATCTTCGTATGACATCTCAAGTTCCAACTATTGAAATTTGCTGCTTTCCAATTTAGGCATTATGATCTACCACTAATACTAATTCAGAAGAGTTGTATTATAAGGCAAGTAGAAGTGGGCAAGTACAAAGTCTTCATGATCACACACAGGTTTAGGAAAACCAAGAGAAAACCTTGAATTGGGCTGTTCTTTGCAAAGCATCAAGTTCTTAGAAAAAACAAGTTATAGTATTTAAAACTGGTTAGCATTAACTACATCTGAAGGCTCTAAGAAATTAAATAGGTAAGTTATATCTCTAGATAAGAACTTCAAATAATCTGTATCTTCTAATCCTAATGCCTAACATCCTCATGTAATTCAATTCCTTCCTTCTGGTCCAGATCTCAGTAAACTTCCATCCACTCCCTTGGCTTGGATGACACTTGTCCACGCAATTCGAGTTTTTCTTAGACTTTCTACTATCAAAAGAATCTCCGCCATCAAAAATATTTCCACCGAAGAAGATGTTGTCAAAGAAGATGTAATTTATGATGAAGAATAAAATTTAACTGATTTATGTAGCTCAACAAGAAAACTTTTAAGCCTGACCACTAAATGGAATTTTAATCTAAATAGCTTATTACTTCTTTTTATTTTAAATTACTAAAGTCCTAAAGCATCTGACTAATTATCGTTTTTCTCCAGATGCTTCTACTTATCTAAAACTCTCTCATCTGTAATCCAATCTAATAGAACACCTGTATCAGTTCTCAATGATTTGAAGCCTCATCCTCTTGAGGATTCCCAGTTACAACAGCTGGCTAAGAATCTGCATATATGTCTCAAGTCTTAACTACGGCCTGGAATCTGATCAAAACCAAATCTTTCATCCTGATGCCAAAATCCTAATTTCATGTAATTCCTTACCTTTTTACTGCAACCTGTTGTTATCCAACTTATCTAATGGAATTTAACCAGCATCATCTTAATAATGGTTTCTTATATTTGCAGACATCAATGGTCAATATGTAAACCAGGATATCACTGATCACCAAAAATGAAAAAAAGAACAGACAACCAGTTATAGCCTAAATTAACTGCTTAGAAAAGCATCAAATGCTGATATTTGTCACCTATAGCTTTCTCCAGTAAAAGTCTCCATTTCTTTTTGTTTGATTGGAGACAAGTTTGACACACAATCTCACACTCCTATATTTAGTTCTTGGCATAGCATAAAACTTTAACACAAACTACCCTTTGCTACTACTGTCAATATCCAACCCAAGATAAAGTTCCATAGCAAAACATTCTGTAATAACTACTACATTGTGAAATGAAAGAGCAACGTTCATTATTTCATAGACAAAAGAAGGTTAACTATCAATTAACCTTGTTAATTGTGGTTTTATATCTTAAACGAAATGCCTTTATACTATGATGACGCTTTGCACAAAATCCATCCACATCCCAAGATGAAACTCAAAAAAACTCATGCAGAAAGAAATTCATGAAGTAACACGTCATCAGACAAGTTCATGACTACTGCTTAACAATTCAGGGATCATGGCATGATCCGTAGCAATTCACCATTAAAATTCAGAGGTGAAAACATTCTAAAATTAAACCAGCTTGAAATTGCACCCCATACAACTTAAGGATAAATAACAGAGTAAGGATTGAAGGTGTGAATTAGTAATGAAGCACCATAATCCGCCTAGGAAGGAAGTTTTGCTCCCTAATCTTGTTAGCACTCTTCTAACCACACATTGAAAGAGACAGAGGAATTCATCTTAAAGAGAGCAACTGACTAACACAAACCTGTGTACAAAATTAATTATAATTGATTACCTCAGGTTGTCTACAGTGATACAAGCAGCAGTAATACTAGAAAATCTCATACCCAGCACATATATGTTCTAGTGACTGCAAATAAGGATGTTATCTTAATTTCTTGGTTGAGGATCCCTGTTATAATGCATTTTTGGAAGCAAGAGAAAGCTTTTGATGGACATTCTGAACCGTAACTAAAGCCTCAAAGTCTGAATACAAATTCTTTTAAAGTAAAAGAGAAGGTATTGATGAATATCAAGTCAAAGAAAAAATTTGGCTTCAAAATTAGATTGTTGTGAGAACAGAAGCCAAGGGAAAAGATAATAGGAATAAATACCACGTACTTGAAGCAAGAACCTTGTTGTTAAAAAATGATATATCAAAGTCTGAAATGTTGAATTTGATGCTTTTCACCTACCTTTTTCATCTTTCGACCTTGAGGGATTCAGTCCTCTCTGTGAGTGTTGTGCCTTATTGACCTGTATGCCATATAAATAATCATTTTAAGTACCACAAAGTTCATCTACATAAACCACAAAAACTAGAATAAAAAAAAAATACCAGTCATATTTAGTTGGAAACAAAATCTGAAAACAATAGGTTTGTAGAAGCCACTTACAGCATTAAATAACTTGACCACTGGAACGCACAGCAAGACACGTGAAACATAGAAGCTTCATCAGTTAAAAAATAGACCTTTATTTTCCTTGCAGAACAATTATTCCATTATCAATAAAGTCAGGAATACCTCCTCTGGTAGCAACTCCAATGAGATGCTTTTCATGTGAATCCAAATAATTAGCAGGCTTCACATGCCCCTTCTCTCCAACCTTTTGATGCAAAGAAAACCAAATCACGTGAGAACTAATTATAAAGGAAAAGTCAAAATTTGCACTAATTTGACCATTAAGGCTAAACTTCACTCATGTGAAACTCAAAGAAATTACATATTCTAAATTCCGCTACTTGAACCTAAACATGAAAATAACAAAATAACTAAACAAATTCATCAATATACCAGGTGTTTTTCCTTCTTTGCCTCACCCTTAACCTTTCTCTCTGCTTCTTCTTCAGCTAGCTTCTCGGCAACAAGCTTTTTATGTGCTGATAACACAGGACCCTACCAAAAAGAAAAAGCACCTCTAATCAAATTCAATCACAGTTACAAAAATAATCTCCAAACATGATCAATAGCAGAAGTCAAGAATTTGTTAAGCATACTCACCAGTACATCATGATCGGTTGAAGCAGTTTTCTTGGTAATCTTCTTGAATGCCAACCTAAAAGCCTTGCAACCCTCCGAAAATCTCATAACTCCTGGCTGAATTTCACCATCTTCATCCTCCGAAACCTCAATTTTCTCTTCACCATTCTCTTCTCCTTCTTCACTATCCGAAAATTTCGACTTGAACCCACCTTTTACCTCATTTTTCACTACTCCTGATTGCTCTTCTCCCCCTTTCAAATTCCGGTCTTCTTCTTCCACTTCATCATCATCTGAATTATAGCTTCTAGCCTTTTTCTGAAGAAACTTTTTCATCTTTTTATCCATTTTCTTAACCCTCCCATCTTCTGAACCAGGCCCTAAAGTTCTCACCTTTTTTCTTGTTTTTGGATTTTTTCGAACTATTTTTCTTCCATTCCTTCCTCCTTTTTACACCCTTCTGCTGCATTTCTTCCATCGTAGATCGCCAAATATAACAATCTTCGTTCTCCTAAGCATATAAAGGAAAAAAGCAAAAAAATTTCTCACAAACAACACAGAGGGAACCAAGAATAAATTAAAGAAAATTATCTCAGTAAAATTACCAGCGACTCCATCAAAATTTTGAATTTAGGCCACAATTAAGAACTGACTGGGTTAAAAATTAAGCTAGGGCAGAATTTGGGACATGAATTTAATCTTACCTACCGTCCGCAAGGGTGCTACTGCCGAGTGGATAGCGGGGGATGGCACTGTAATCCCAGTAGCTGTCAGTCAGCTAAAAACTATTGAAAAGCGAGAGCCGAGAAACTGTGGCCTGAGAGGAAACACACGTCATGTGAAGATCAAGCCAAGAAAAAAAAAGGCAAAAGAAAATAAATGAACTTGCACCTTTATTTTTCCCAAAAAATAAGAACCCTAAAATCGAAAAAAGTACATCCCAAAAAAAGAGCCAACAAAATCGATAAATTTCCCATCACAAGCAATGCTAAGGCTTTGTTCAGGAAGGCATGCAATTGCAGAAAATCCTCAACAGCTAAAGGCAAATCCTAGACAAACCAACTTTTGTCATCAATTTTAGCAAACAAATTCAACATTTCTCCCTCCAATTCTATTATACCCACAACAAGATTTTAAATTTCTGCCTAAAAAACATACCCCAAACAGACAAAAGCAAAAGAAATTGACAAAGATGAGCCGCAAATATGCATAAAAAGTAAGTAAATCAGGATATAGAAAGGCAACTCACCAGAAATCAGGCAACGGAGTTTGAGAAGAGAGGTTTAAGGTTTTAGGGCTTTAGTTTTTAGGAGTAATGTAAAAATATGAACAAAAAAGGTCAATGGTAAAGTGAACAGTAAAAATATGGTTTTACTACCCTATAATTTTCTCTGGGTAAATTTCTTGAGGTTAAAGTGCAATTGCCAATTTGGTCCCCCGAGTTGTCATGTTCTAACTTCTAACGCTTGCCTGTTTCATTAGTTTTCATCTGCACCTCTAGGGATAATTATGTCATTTGAGAAATTCGTGTTCAAGGTTAAACGTGTTGTATAACAGTGTAGTGCAGGAGTTTGTATAGAATGACTCTTTTAACCTTTATTGTGAATTTACTATATTAACCTTAAATTTAATTTAGAAGTTTGATAGCTATTTTAATTTAGGGTTGGCTTTTTAGGAATTTCATGATAACTTATCACTTACATTACTTCCCCATGTACCACCCAATTAATCTCTCCCCCATTGAATTAATTTGTTTTATGCCATTACAACCACAACTATTTCGAATTCTTTTAGTTTTTTTTTTTTGAGAAGATTCTAAGAGTTCTTGCCTAACCACTAGACCAATACAGTGGTTAATTCTTTTTAAATTATTGAATTTGTATTAATTGCTATCCTTAATATATCTTACTAACCAAGTTACCCCTTCTCCCTTAAAATTCCATTCGTTTCCAATTTCTTTCCATATAATGCTTTCAGTTTTGCAATTAAGACCAATGTTTTAAAACTCGGACCGTCAATTGAACCGGTGAAGTGAAAGGGTCGAGATTCAACTGATCGAACCGGTTCAACCCTGGTTCAATAAATAAATAAATAAATATATATATACACACACACACACACCCCTATGCACATAATTAATACATAGCTAATTATGAATATTCAACAAATAAATTAATACATAGCCAAGGAGGATGGGAAATTTTGTATCAAATTTCTCAAATCACAAGAAGACATCCAATAGCACCTTAACAAAAGATAATCCTAGTCTTGTAATAATTGCCAAAACTAAAATATACACCTAGTGATGCACGGCTATGAACAGTAGTGCTACTAGTGATTCGGGACACATTATAGTGGATCAATTGTAAAGTTAAAATGATTTGATGCATTGCAATAATTTTAGTAGAATCAATGATGCTTAAGACTATTCGTCCTTCTTTATTCCATGATGATTTGAAGTCAACATCCATGAACTTTTTCCACTTGTGACCACGAAACTTTCTATCTAAAATGGTACACATCCTTACTCAATCCATCACTGTAATAAAGAAACAAGTAAGCAAAATTTATGAAGACTTGCAGCTTTATCATAGTGGAATTTCAGGAAACATACGTCTACTGGTGTTCATGTGCATCTGAGGCTCTTATGACTTCCATTCACAAAAGCCTATCCAAAAACATTTTGTGCAGAAACTCGCACTTTCTCTTGGCTAGCAGTCTCCATTGTAAGATAGTAGATTAACCTACTGATTCACCTTTGCTACAATCTTCGAGCCAGGCAACAAAGCCAACTAATGAGTAAAAAAACAAAACAAAACAAAAATTGCAGGACAAACAGACTGATTAGCTTATCTAATTTGAGGACAAACGAAAAAAAAAATACCTTATCTAATTTGAGGACAATTTTCAACTTTTTTTACTTTACCAAGTCAATCTATGAAATAGAGGAATAGCAAAAATATAATATAATCATTTAGGCTGCTGCTGCAATGACAAGTCAATAAAAGATCATATGCCCAACAAACAAATTGTATAATTAGAGGCTCCTCCAAGACATTGAACGTACGCATGCAAATTTCATTACCGAATATCAGGAAGTATCGTAAACCAATTCATAGTGAAAAAAGAAGATAGATCCTTTCAGTTTCTTCATAGTCCTGCTAATTTCGAACCAAAATGAAGCAACAAAAAATTTACCAATCAGCTGTGCAACTCTGGAGCAGGAAAATTACAAACATATACAAAAATTTATTCACACTATCTTATCTTTCAAGCAACAACTTACAAAAATGAAATAGGATTTTACGGCATCAATATTCTTCTTCAAATATGACACTACTACAATTCCCTTCCAACAAAAGTTTCAACTGAACTAGTAACCAAAAGAAGATAACAGTACAGTTCAATCAACTATTACAGAATCAGATCTACCACCTGCAACTGGACCAATCTACAACTACAAAACTCGTAACTGCAGTGCAAGAATTATAACTAATAATCAAAACCCACAAAAATTCACAGAATATCAATTCAGAAATTCACATATGGCCTCCGATCTACCTATACCAAGGCAAAACATGAAACCGCAAGCATCAAAATTCAATCTTTTTCCCAAAAACAGCAACCACAGAGGGCCGAGGGGACAGTTCCCAAAACCCAGTAATCAACAAAGAAAGGTAAAAAAAAACAGGGAAAAAAGATAAACGAACCCGGTAATAGCTTGAATTCCAGAGTTTTTTGGCTTAGAATCAATGCGGTGAGTAGAAAAACTTCATGCTTCCTTTTTGCTGATTGCTATGGATCAAGATTGGAGTTTGGAGTTTGGACTTCGGAGAAAGGATTAGGATTAAGCCATTAAGGGGAGAAGGAATTAGAGACGGCAATTTTAGAAAGCAGGAAGACGGAAGAGTCGAAGACTGAAGAGTGAAGAGTGAAGACTAGGTTTAGATAATTTCGGTCAAAATTCAGTCAATTTTGTCAAAAGGGAAAATGACCTGTTTCATCCCTCACATTTCGCAAAAATATTCTTTTCGTCCCTTACTTTTAAAATGAAGCAAATTCGTCCCTGACATTTAAAAATTAAAACTATTACATCCCTGAACCTAATTTTCAATCTGAATCAAACCATCCAATAACCCAGTAATAAATTTTGGAAATAGAATTGATAGATCATTCGGTTAACTTCATCATATTCACATGACATTTATTAAACCAAAAAAAATTATAAAATAAAAGGCCATTCTTTGTCTTGGAATAATAGAGTTTTTTTTTTGAGTAAATCTTTTCATGCACCGTTAGTATATCCACTTGCGAATCTAGATGTGTATCATAAATATAAAATTTAATGTTTAAATTTAAATTAAAATGATATGGCGGTACATAAAAACGTCTGTGTATACAATGATAATATATGAAAGATTAATCTTTTTTTTTATGTTATAATTTTTTATTTTTTCTTTTTAGGTTCATAAAATTTCACATGAATACCAAGTTGAGTTAACGAAATGATCTACCAATTACACCTCCAAAATTTATAATCAGGTTGATTGCTGGTTTGATTCAAATTGAAATTTAGGTTCAGGGATGTAATAATTTCAGTTTTTAAATGTCAAGAATGAAATTGCTTCATTTTAAAAGTAAGGGACGAAAAGAATATTTTTGTGAAATGTGAAGGATGAAACCGATCATTTTCCCTTGTCAAAAATAAAAGAAATTGCAGTTCGCGGTTCAATCCGAATTTAACGATTTGAACGATTTTTTACGGGTTTGACCTGTTCTTGGACCAAGTCAACACAGGCTATGAGCTGGATCGAATATATGGCCGATTCGCGATTCGACCGGTCGAACCGACCAATCCGATCCAAGTTTCAAAACATTGATCAAGACACACCGACAAATAAAAAAAATTAATCATTACCATTTTTCATCTGTTCTACCTTCAATTTTTTCTTTAATCCAAAAGTTTTGATTGCATTATATGGTTTTACCAATCTGTAGAACTAGACCTAAAAACAGTCAGTAGGGATCAGATTCAAGCATTAAGTTGTAGTTTTCATCCCCATTATATGGTTTTATTGATTCTCCCTGTTTCCGTACTTGCTTACTTCTCTAGAAACGCCCTCCAGCAATGGAAGTTCACGAGAAGATAGGGCTGCCAAAGCTAATATCAAATGTGGAAGCCCCGTCACAAGTAAAATTCATGCACATGGATGCCAAGATGCTTACGGTTCTACTGAACTTCTTCAGAGATTGAATTAAGTGGTAATGATGCATTCAGGATGCAAAGTAAATTTTTTTTTAAAGATACCTATTGCATTTTTGTTTATTCTTTGTATGATGTCGACCTGTACTGAATCAGTGTATTGGAATTTGCAATATATATGAATTTTGCAAAAGTTGCTCCTGTTTCATTCATTCTTTTTGCGCTTTTCCAAATATCACCTTAGAAAATTATGTCCAAGAAACAACAATAATTACATTATTGAATGTCCCTATTTTATGTAATCTTCTAAAAGTTGCTTCCGTAATATCTTGTTTTTCCAATGCAAATGGTCAAAATTTTCTCTGTTGTTATGTGACAAAAAAAATTTCAGTAAAATGGAGTATAAAAATGTAATTATTTTTATCAAAACTTAGTTGAAAAAAATCATGAAAGAAAAAAGATGAGTTGGACTGCACAAAGTAGTTTTGCCTAAAAATATACTTTGATTGGTAAAGTTGTTGGCTTTAGAAAAGGTAAATGGAAAAAAAAAAGGCTTCACTACCCACCAGCTATTTGAATATATTGAGTGTGTTTGGATATGAGATCATTTGGAAAAAATTTATTCCAAATAGTACTGTAACATTTTTTTTTATGATGTGATATATATAAGATTAAAAAAAGTTGTTAAAAATTGTATTTATGATGTAAATAGGATAATATTTTACAAATTTTTTCTCCAAATTAGACTATCCAAACGGATTAATTGTCTTCTTGTGCCAACAACAAACTTAAAACTAATGAAAAGAAGGCATACCTTTTCACCATAGGGACAAGGTTCAAGCTATCGTCGCAAGAAGATTTCATTTTCCCTCCATATATTAATGTACAAAAGAATTAATAACTCTTTTGTTTATTATCTGTGAATTATGCCGAACTTGAACCCTTAACTTCAATTAAGAGACTTGAACTTCTCATATAATAAATTTTCCCTACGTAATTTGGCATCTTATAAATTGTGACAAATGCCAAACTACGTACCCTTAAATTGTGACAATGCAAAATGTATATATGGCATGTCAGGATTGATAACACAAAAGATGAGTCATTTGATACCTTTAATTTAATTTGCCTGATGTCAAATTTCTAGAAGTTGGCCGCTGGATTATCTTTTCAGAAATTAGCAACTAATAAAGTTCTTAATAGTAGCAATATGTGTATATGCATCAAAGCAACAAGATATAATGCGTTAATATACATAAAAAATAACTCTACAACTATTTGAGGTAGTTATTCGGCAGTATTATCATACAAATGAGGCATAATTTGATATTATGAGCAAAATAACAATTCAAATAACGAAAAACAAAATACCAAGAAGTTGAAAAACTAAAACAATAGTACACAACCTCCATACATTGTGGAACCTATACCATTTCATATATCCATTTGTTTTTATCACTTTTGAAAAACTCTTTTAGGTTGAAAAGGTCAAAATATGCACTAGATGCTAAGAGTTTTCAAAAAAGATTCAAAGAAGAGAAAGAGATAAATAACATTAGAGATATTAAACAAAATATATATATATTAATCGAGGTATTACATTTTTTCTTAGATTTTCTACATTCAGTAATTCTTAGATTTCTTAGATAATATAGGAGAATGTTCATTCCTGAAACAAAAAAATCCATAACATTGGCTAAACAATATGCCTATGCTCACAAACAATCATGGATAGAACACACGAGGCAAGCCAAGCTCCAAAGCCAATTCCCAGCTGGTTCTAGTTAAAGGGATCTTCCCCTAACCTGCCACCGTATCCTTTGCAGAAGCCAAGACAGCAGAAACTATGTCCACAGTCCGCAGCCGAGATATGTCTCAGCCGAAACATAGCCAAATTCCTTGTTCTGCATTAGCTAGTGTACCACAACATTGAAACCCAATCTCATGGCCTGGTCAACAAATGAGTTTGAGTGGCAGTCTAGGTGCAAATGCAACCCCTTCTTGTATAATGAGGAGAAAAAAAGTTTACTCGCTAAGGTTGAGATTTTATTAATTAGAGATTATAGGTTTAAATTTTCCTTTCCCTTCCTCACTTCTTAAATCTCACATTGTCCCTAAAAATTTTTTTATGAAAAGGGAAAAAATGCAGAAAGAAATATTGAAAGGATGTCGAACTTTAGAAAAAAGGTCCCCTTGTTGCAATATGGCAAGAGAAAAAGGAATTAAAAAAATTAAAGATTTTTGTATCTTACCGTCACATTGTTCTTAAAGGTTAGATATTCCTAAAATTTTATATAGATGGAGTTCGTGATATTTCAGCACTGTTAAAATATTATAGAATCATGAAGGCTATCTGGTTGTAAAAGTGAGGGGTGTTATATTACTTCGTACTTTCCTTTAAGTTTTTTTTTTTTGAAACTTAAGAATTAGTGCAATCAATTTGTTATATGTATTAATGCAAGTTGATTCAATTGGCAACGACAAGTCATTTTCTTACAAAATGTTGTGTGTTCGAATCCTGCTGTCGATTTGAGAACTATGTTGGGGGCAATATATAAGAACTCAGTAAGCAACCTATGGTTTCAGGGCTATATCCTAGCCTGTGGTGGTATCCGGTGTTGAGCCTACTCAAACTTTTTCTTAAAAAAAAAAACAGTTATATGTACGAAGGTGGGAAAAGGATGTATAGTTTTCTTTGGTTGGGTATGGAAAAAATGTATAGCTAGAACGGATTCCGATTTTCTCCATTTAAACGTGAGATCAGTTTGTCTACTGACCACCTGGACTCCAAGTAATACAATTATATATTATTGAAGATCAGACTCTTGATGGCTTACATATAAAGGCAAAGTTCTAATTGACCGAATTAAATCCCTATTAAACATGTTGGTTTTACTGAGTTTCCTTGTTTAATTTCATCACAAATAAATTTGAGATGTAGCAACATATCATCAGCTTAAGTCAATTTTTGAAGCTAATCATGTATACATCAAAATGGTGTCCATTTATACTCAAATGCAATTGTAGAGAATCTCCACCTAATTGGAGACATTTCCCTGACTACATGCATACAATTAATATGTCGTTTGGAATTTTTGTACATCAACCACAATGGCTTGGTTTTGGATATAACACTGAATATAATGTATGTAGATCCTATTTTGTAAGTTATCAATTTTTGGTTGGCTCGTTCTTGGAAATGGATTAATCCAAACATTATTACTTAGGTTCATGCTAATAATTCTGATACAAACTGATAAATACATTACTCGAGAGACTTTCCAGAAGATTCCAATTCGTTTTCGTTTTATCAGCAATTTTCTACAAACATTTAGGACCATAAATGATACAATACCATAGAAATTCAATGGGCATCTCCTTAAAACTGAACCATTATTGGCTAGTGTTATTATTAATTTGATAGTACTATTCTTGTCCTTGTCTCTTGGTTGCATTCAATAAGCTTATTAATCAATTATCACTTGTATTGAACGAAAAGCTCTTATTCAGTGGAGAGAAAGCTTAATAAATAAATTAAATTGTCAGTCACTGTAGATTCTTGCTCATGATTCATGAAAAGATTTGGTTGTGACAGAAACGGGAGAGAGACAGAAGCAATTATCAGTAGAATCATTCCTGAATAGTGTAAAAGTGATCGAACAGATTGTAACTCACTATTAGTTACTTGTAAACTCTTAAAATATAGATGTCATATTTACCCACTGTTTATGTGAACTCATACAAGATGAGCCGAGTTATGCGTCGTTATCTCGTCTTACAACTGGAATTTTTGCCCTATCGACAAAATTTGAGTCAGAAGCATAGTTATTAAACCCGACCCGGAGAGGAACCCAGTGAAAGAGGTGGGTCAACGGGTTACTGGTTCAACAGATGGGTGAGTGGTCCAATCGGTGGGTCACTACATATATTTAAATATTATATTTTATAATTTTTATATGGTTGAAACTATAATAAACTATGTTATAGTAAATACTCAGTTAGTCCAATTTATTATAGAATCATTAATTCTTATAAGAATTAACAAAACCTAAATTTAATTAGTAATTCACCAAACTTCAAGTATAAAATTTTATCGAAGTGTAATTATCTAGCTTATTTACGAATTTTAAGTGCAAAAGGTTATTAAGAATAATATTTGTCTTTAAAATGAATTGTGTAATATGTTATTTTTTAAATCCATTTCATAATTTATAGAATTTAGGGAATAATAAAATTTTATTAAAAGATTCCAAACAAAATAATAATAAAACTCTAATATATAATGTGACGACCCCACCTCCCCCTAGGGCGTACCCCAAGGTTTAGTGGACTGCCTGCCCAACTCTTGTCAGGACTCGTTCACTCTTATTTGAGTGAGTGAGTTCTGGCGAGAGTTGGGCAGGCGGTTCGCTAAATCCTGGGATACGCCCTAGGGAGAGGTGGGGTCGTCACATATAATATAGAAGGGAGAAACAAGCATCAAATGAGCTGCTGGGCTAGTGATGAGTGCGCTTAGCCCTTATATTTGAGGTCTGAGATTCGAATTAGCACCGCAACAGTTTCTAAACATTTTTTACCCAAAACCGAGTTCCTTAGAAAATTGTCCGGTTTAACCGAGTTGGTCGGTTAAACTGTCAATCCGTTAAAATCAACGATTCTTTTGCACAAACTATCCAATTATAAAACCGACCCGGTTTCATGGACGGTTCACCGGATTGACCAGATGAACCGTCGGATCGGACCGGACCGGATTTAATAACTAGGGTCAGAAGCATTCCAGAATGAGTGTAACTGACAATTGTCCACGTCTTAGTCAGACAAAAATACTTTCCTTGTCATAAAACAAAATATAAAAGTCACTTATATTCCTTAGAAGAATAAACTAAATACCATCTGTTAGTGAACTACAAGAATAGCAATTGAATCAATTACCTTGACTGATTCTTGGACTGCTTATTACAACAAACTTGCAACTATTCCTTGCCAAATAATGGTATTATATAATATGATGTAGTCAACTGCTTTATGCTGCTCTTAAGGGATTTAGATTTTCTGTAGTCATCGTAGAGATTGTAGAGTACACTTATTGGTGACTGATGAGTTGGTTTGAAATTAGAAGAATAGATTGAATGAATGATACATGTTTTAAATGAGTGATGATTTTTCTTATGCTTTCGGTGGTTGTTGTCATCGTGCATTTTCTACGTCACAATTGAGAGTCGTGCCTTCGTAAATGAAGCCCAACAGAGCTTACTAGCTACTTAGCCACTGAATCAGGCAAACCCATATATGTACCCAAAAATTCCAATGGAGCATTTCTTTAGTATGGATCCACTAATGTTTCTAGCTAATTACTTTTCTGTTCATCAGCCAAATTTGATTAGGTGAAATGCTTACTCGAAGTTTAATAAAAAAGGGAACACTAGTAGGAACAAAAGTTTTCATAATGACAACAACTCCTTTTTCTTTTTCTTTTTTTCTTTTCTAGGGGTTTTGGTGTTTGATTGTATTTTTTTAATAAAAAGTTTGGGTGGATTTGATTCCGATTATCGCCACAGATTAAGGCATGCCTCGGACCAAAACTCGCTTACAAGGGTTCTTAGAAATCGCTCAACTAAATAGTTTTCACGTCGACAGCGAAATTCGAATATATAACCTTTTATGAGATAATAGTTCATTCTTACTAACTTGAACCAATTTGTATTGGCGGGTTTTTTTTTTTCGTCGAAAATATCTACTGATGTTATTGAGGAAACCACGAAGTTACATTATTGGAAGCCTGCCCCCTCCGACCTATACTCAGCCTAGCAAGGAGGGGGATACCGACCCCCGCACCGCGTGAGCTGAATATAAGGGTACTGGTTTGCATCTATCTGGACAAAAGCTCTCACTCGCCTTGGTGAAGTGGCGGCTTCGTAGGTCCTCGACCGATGTGTAGTGGAAGCCTGCTTCGCTAATTCATTCGCCACAGCGTTGGTCTCCCTGTAGCTATGTTCTAGCACAAATTCCACTCGAGATAGCACCTGGTGTATTTGACGAACAAGAGAGTCAAGTTTCCAAGGTGCAGAAACTGTTCGTTGCACTATCTTGAGCAGCTGTTCCGAGTCCATGTGGACTATGTATTGACGGGTTTAACTGTATGTTACTTGCGTTACTATATTGGAATTATACTATAGTGATTTAACATTTTATTTGAGGGGACAAGAGCATTTTTTATTAGGGGAATATTATAATGGAATAAATAGTGCAATTTTCATCTATTCAGTCTTTTTCTGGGACATGCTTATACTTGTCATTGTAGATGTTAGAACTGAGCTATTAAAAAAATGTTGTATTTCCACTTTCTCAATTGATAATTGTTCCCTAATTATCTAATTAATAAGATCACAAACTGAGCTGTGATTGTAATCTAGAAACTAAATCATATACCATATAAGCGAAATATGAAATTATTTTTTAAAGTGGTAAGTGAAGAATTACTATTGATCATCTTAAAAAAAAATACTTGTTTGGCTAACCGTGTAATCGCTGTTTAGTCATGCATTTAGTTGTGACTAATATGACTTTTGATTTTTTTTCCAAAGAAAACTAATTCCGTCCCTCATGTCTAAAGCTGCAAAGTAAATGAATTTATCAAAACTAATCCGTTTACAAGTTAAAAAAAAGAACGATAAGCAATGGAAAACTTGTGCAGATGCTTTAGAAAATTTTAAATTCTTTTTTCTCCACAATACAATTTTCAATTCTTTGGTATTATACCATCTTTTATTTTTTAATTTTTAAATCATATGACTTTGTGTTTTTTCTAATAGAATGTTTCATATTCAGATTAAAAGTACAACATAATTCTAGAACTATTATGTAAGAGTATTAATGTCATTTTGTTAAAATTTGGATGAAAAATTCATCATTAATGTTTGACTTAGTCAATGAAGTGGGCAAAGTGCATATATTTAAAGTTTAGGAGGCAAAGTGTTATAAAGGGTTAAATTCAAGGGCGCGAACTGTAATTAATCCTTATTGGAAACTTCCAAAATCAGCTACATTGTGTGGTCTAACTAACAACTTGTAAAGGAACAATAGTCATCCCATTAATCGAATGCAATATTATAAGCGCACATGTTTGCTTTCTTCTCCATGATCGCAAGACTTCTTTATGCATTTATTTTATCTTTTTGACAACTAATGGGAACACCGAGTAGCAATCTTGAAATGATAGAAAAATTTTGTCATAAATTTTCCTTTTCAAAATCTTTCGTGTATACATGTATAGGTGTGTGTATCATACAAACATATACTTTAGATAAATCAATCTAATTCAATAAAATAATTTCAATGTCTTAACAAAGTTACAACCAGAAAATTATCGCAAACTATTATGCGTGCAACTATTTAGGCCTCGATGGACGACATCAAAATTCTTGTATTTAGGTTGTTTCAGTTCTTGACTATTCCAAATTTCACAAGATTCCTTCCCCCACGGGCAAAAAAAAAAAAAAAAAGACATCTCTTTTGTTGGAAATTAGTTTGTAGTATGAAAATTGATCATGACTTGTGACATGATTTTTCTTATCATGTCTAGAAGTTTGATCCATGAATTTCCTACAAGGTTCATTGGTATATTGATGTATCTTCTCAAGTTCATTTGTTCATTTATGGAACTACTCAATTCATGTACTTGAAGTAATAAATTCATGAATGGATATTAAGTGAAGATACATTGATGTATCTTCTCAAGTTCATTAGTTCATGTATTTGGTGTACTATATTTATAAATGGATATTAAGTGAAGTTCATGTACTTTTGCTCTTGGATTGCCTATAAATAGAGGAAGTCTAAACCTCTCTTGTACAACTTGTACTTAGGCTATCTTAAATTCGGAAAACCAACTTCTTGCATCTCTTTTTTGTGAAAACTAAGATTAAACTTGCTATAGGCTAGTTTTCATTTCCATTATATTTTAGAGGTAATTTGTCATTTCAACCCAGTTAGCAAGATAGTGGGGGCAAATCACACCTCAGGGAGAGTGATCATACGCCTTGGAAACTATCTTGAATTCCCCAAAAAATTAGTTTAGTCTTGATATTATTCTTGTAATAGTTTTATAGTAGGTTCTATACACTTGTAATCCCCATTTCTCCAACAATCTTAATGTATGATTTAAGATTGGTATGGAGTCTACTCAAGAATCTGTTATCAAGGTGATAAATCAAGACTTTGTCAAGTTGGATCGCTTGGATGGAACCGGAACCAATTTCAATAGGTAGAAGGATAAGATGATCTTCTTTTTGACAGCCTTAAAGGTGGCATACGTGTTGAACCCGAATCTTCTAGAAATTTCTCCTCCAACAGATAACAATTCAGAGGATTTGAAATGACAAAGGGAAAAGTATGAAAAAGATGAAGTGGTGTGTAGAGGTCACATCCTCAATACTTTGTCAGATAGTCTCTATGATTTATTCGCAACCATCAAGTCACCAAAGGAGATTTGGATTACCCTTGAGCGTCAACATGTCAACCAAAAGCAAGGCTTAGATAAGTTTCTTATCAAAAAATACTGAGTTCAAATTTATAGACAATTCCCAACTTCTTGATCAAATTCACAATTTGCAAGTGATTGATTCAAAGTTCAAAGATTTAAGTGTTGAAATTTCAGAAGCATTTCAAGTGGGGGCTATTATTGCCAAGTTGCCTTCTAATTGGAATAACTATCAAAAGAAATTGCTCCATACTTCTGAAATTTTGACTTTAAATGGTGTTTTGAAACATCTAAAAATTGAAAAAGATGCTAGAAATCTTTAAAAGAAAAATGTGAATGGTGAATCTAAAGTGAAAGTGGAGGATGAGTCTAAGGTGAATTTTATGAATAAAAGAAAGTCTTCCAATTTCAAAAGGAAGAAATCTAATAATACTAATTCTAAGGACAATAAGAAGAAGAATAGAAATTGATATAATTGTGGCAAGAAAGGCCATTAAAATTTGAATGCAAATATGACAAGAAACAAAAGAATAGTGGTGCTTCAACCTCAAATCTTGTCAGAAATCGTTGCTATGATATCACTTGGTACAGTGATTGAAGTGAACATGACCACACCTAATTCTTCCAAGAATTGGTCTTCCAAGAATTGGTGGTATGATTCCAGTGCAGCCATTCATGTGTGCAATGACAAGAGTCAATTCAAGAATTATGAAATTCTTGAAAGATATGAAGTAGTGATGGCAAATGGTATAAGGGCTAAAGTACATAACAAAGGTTGTGTGAATATTCAATTCACTTTCGGTATAAAATTAGTCCTCACTAATGTACTTCATGTTCCAGATATTGTAAAAAATCTTGTTTCTGCTAATATTCTTAACAAGAAAAGGTTGGAAGTTGTACTAGAAGCCAACAAAGTGATATTATCTAAGAATGGTGTATTTGTTGGAAAAAACTACTCTTATAATGGCATGGTTAAATTAAGTATCAATAAGATTAATAATATTTTTCTTTACTTTGTTGATTCCTCTTATTCTTTGTGGCATGGTAGATTAGGACATGCTAATCACAAAGTGCTACAACATATGTCTAAAAATGGTCTAATTACATTTATTAACAATATGAATAAGAAGTGTGAAACATGTGTTCAATCTGAGATAATGAGATTGCCTTTTCCTAGAGTCGAAAGAAACTCATAATTGCTTGATTTTGTGCATTCGAATGTTTGTGAGTTGAATGAAATTTTAACAATTGCTCTAGATATGTGCATGTATAATTGATGAAAATAAAAGATGAAACCTTTTATATGTTTAAAACAAATAAGTTAGTTGTTGAAAATCAATTAAGTAGAAAAATCAAAATATTGAGAAGTGATAGAGGTGGTGAATATTTTTCCACTGAATTCTCAATTTTTTGTGAAAATAATGGTATTGTAGACCAAACAAGTGCTACTTATACTCCACAACAAAATGGTTTGCCTGAAAGGAAAAATAGAACTTTGAAAGATATGGTAAATGCCATGATTTTAAGTTCTGGTATGTCAAAGAATTTGTGGGGTGAAACTTTATTGACTACATGTCATGTGTATAATTGCATTTCCTCCTTAAAAAACTACAGTGTCTCCATAAAAGTTGTGGAAGGTAAGAAAACCAAATTTGAATTATCTAAAAGTTTGAAGATGTATAGCTTATTATAAAGTTCTGGGAAATAAAAGAATAAAATTGGAACCTAAAACACTTAAAAGTGTGTTTGTTGGCTATAGCTGAAAATTCTAAAACCCATGGGCTACTTGATCTTAATTCTAATGTGATTGTGGAATCAAGTGATGTTGAATTTTTTGAGAATAAGTTTCTCAATAATTCAAGAGTTGAAAATGATCCACAAAGTGAACCAAATTTTTCCAATAATGCTGATCCTTCTAATGGTACAAAAAGGAAGGAAATTGACACTCCTTTTGACTCAAAGAAGAGTCAGAGACAAAGAAAAGAAAAGAGTCTACCCTCTGATTTTATTCCTTCAGAAGTTATTGTCTTTCTTGTTGAAAGCAATTGAGATTCTCTAATAAATAAAACTCCAATTTTATTTAGTGTAGATGATGGTTCTAAAACATTTAGTGAAGTTATGAAATCTAGAGATTCAACATTTTGGAAAGAAGCGGTAAATGATGAAATGGATTCATTGTTATCTAACGGTACCTGGGTTCTAGTTGATTTATACATGGTTCTAAACTTATTGATTGTAAGTGGGTATTTTGAAAGAAATATTTCACGGATGGATTCATACTAACCTATAAAGTTAGGTTGGTAGCCAAAACTTTTAGACAAAAGGAAGGCATTGATAATTTCGACACATATGCACCAGTTGCTAGAATTGCATCCATTAGAGTATTTTTTACTCTAGTTTCAATCTACAACCTTTGTGTACATCAAATGGATGTTAAGACAGCCTTTTTAAATGGTGATTTAGATGAAGAGGTGTACATGGAACAACCATAGGTCTTTGTGCTACCCGAAAATGAGAATGGTGTGTAAACTTGTAAAATCATTTTATAGATTGAAACAAACACCTAAACAATGGTATGAAAAGTTTGAATCTGTTTTACTTTCACATGGATTTAGGTCAAATAATGCTGAAAAATGCATTTATTCTAAATTCAATGGCAAGTATAGAGTGATCATTTGTCTCTATGTAGACGACATGCTAATTGTTGGTACTAACTACCAAACAGTAGTAGATACTAAGAAATATCTTTGTAGCAATTTCAAAATGTAAAATCTCGGAGAGGTGGATACTATCTTAGGGATTAAAATTAAGAGACATAGTGGGAGATTTGCACTTTCACAATCGCATTATGTTGATAAAATTTTGAAAAAATATCAATATTTGAATGTGAAAGAGGCTAGTACTCCCTTTGATCCTAATTTCAAATTATATGAGAATGCTGGTAATCCAATTGCTCAGTTAATATATGCAAGTGTAATTGAAAGTTTAATGTATGCAATGAGTTGCACAAGACTAGATATTTCTTATTCAGTGTGTAGATTAGCTAGGTATACTAAGAATCCTAGTAAAGATCATTGAAAAGCAGTGAGTAGAATCCTTGTTTATCTTAAAAGAACCAAAGATTTAGGTCTATTCTACAATAATTTTTCAAATGTTCTTGAGGGGTATAGAGATGCTAGTTGGGTAACTAGTATTGGTGATCAAAATCCTACTAGTGGATGGATCTTTATGCTGGGTGGTGGAGCTATTTCTTGGGTTTCAAAGAAACAATCTGTGATTACTCATTCTACCATGGAAGCTGAATTCATAACATTAGTTTCTGCATGCAGAGAAGCGGAGTAGCTTAGAGATTTATTACTTGGTATAAATCTATAACCTCGTGCTATGCCTGCAATTGCATTGTTTTGCGATAGTGAGAATAGTATTGAACAAAGTGTACAATGGTAAATCTAAATATATAAGTCTGAGGCATACCTATATTAGACAAATATTGAATGATGATGTTGTCACAGTTGTATTTGTAAGAATTTATAATAATTTAGCGAATGCATTGACTAAAGCTCTTGCGAGAGACTTGGTGAATTCGACAACGTCGGGAATAGGATTAAAACCCTTTGTCTAGAATCACTAACAATGGTAACCCAACCTTCTTCTAGAACTACCCCTAGTTTGAAAGGTTTAAACGATAAAAATAAGTTACTAATAAGTGATTGTGAATGCTACAAATTTTTGTGTATACCATTCCAAGTGGTAGTACATCATGTTACTCTTAATTGAGCAAGTTGAGAAGTATTCTCTTAATAAACATATTTCTTAGTACTTTATTTGTTAAGGTTAGAAATATAGTTACTTATATGATCATAGAGGTGGTGCCGCTTCTAGTAAAAGTTTAGGGTAATCTTTTATACATGATCATGAACTAGGATGAGCACATGGCCGGTAATAGTGCTAAAGATGAAATGTGATTGTTGGATGCAAGTTCATTAGTTCATGTGTGTGATAATTCAATTTTAATTTCAAATCTTGGTTTAAGCAATCTAGCCACCTTGATTTGATTAGAACTTGTGAATTATTTGCACTAAAGAAAAGTTTAAAATGAAAGTTAATTTTCTTTATGCATGATATCATACGTGTTGGTTTAGTATTTCATACTACGAACTAAGCAGGGGAATTTTGGAAGTTAGTTTGTAGTTTGAAAATTGATCATGACTTGTGACACAATTTTTTTTATCATGTCTAGAAGTTTGATTCATGAATTTCCTACAAGGTTCATTGGTATATTGATGTACTTCTCAAGTTCATTTGTTCATTTATGGAACTACTCAATTCATGTACTTGAACTACTAAATTCATGAATGAACATTAAATGAAGATACATTGACGTATTTTCTCAAGTTCATTAGTTCGTGCATTTGGCATACTATGTGACGACCCCACCTTCCCTTAGGGCGTGCCAAAGGATTTGGAGGACCGTATGTCCAACTCTCGCTAGAATTCACTCACTAACATCTTTGAAATAATCTTGCACGCCTCTACATTAACATAAAAGTTCCCAATTCAACCAAAATTTCAACTTAATTTACAATCCAAAAGTGAAACATAGGAGTACATTACCAAAGATCCCAAATACATTCTATCAACAAAAGTACAAGAACATGAAGATTATACACACTAGTTTATGCTTACTTGCTCTGGCCTCCACTCCTGTAAGGAAAACAAAACTAAAGAAATAAGGTAAAAGGCCAGTGAGGTTTCCAAACAAGCAATTAGGTAGATAAAACATGGAAGTATAACATTTAAGAATTTATACACTTTGCATAGTAATAAGCAGTCATTCAAGAAACAAGCATTGAATCATTGGAAGGATACGTGCTCACTTGAAACCATTTATTCAGTCATTTAGTAGCCGACCATTTCTCCCTTATTCCTCCGACATGTGAAAACATTTGAAAATAAAACTCCAACAATGATCATTTCATTCAGTCAATCATTTCATTCATTGCATTTTATTCACTGGCCAGTACTCCACCAAATTTCGTGGTCATACTCGAGTATATCAAACACTGTTCCAGGGTCACCAACCGCCCGACTGAATCTACTTCTGACTCGAGTCAACTGGCAACGAAGGACAAGGGCCCAATTCAGCTAAAGGCTTATATTCATATACAAGTAACATTCAATCATTTGATCATTGAAAATTCACATTCACTTAGGTCGAATACGATAAAGTACACACTCGCCCAATTGAAAAGCATTTAATATTCAAGCAAACATTCACGACATTCCACATTGTCATTGGTAGCACAACATGCAAGAAACACTCACCGATATTAGTAGATTAAATGTCAACTATCTAGATGATAACCTTGATCACTACCACACCCTGAGGCAAGATTCAAAATCACAATAGCTTTAGACTTAGTAGATTCAACTAATCAAAATATACACGTCTAGTATTCCAAGGTATTCCATATACTTCTCACTTTGAACTCGAGACCTTAATATAAAATCTAACACAAGTATTCTAAAAATGAGGAAAGTAATTTAAGCATCCAAAATCACACCAAATTAAGGTTTAAGATCTAGAAAAGTTTTTTCAAAGTTTTTCAAGTCTTACTCAATTCATTTGACAAAATTCCTAACTTAGGTGACATTCTTTGAAAAAGCATAACCTGAATTCCGTAGATAAAAAAATCACAAAACTTACACCATTAGAAAATAGACTTGAAGCACTAATAGGCTTTAGAAGATATTTTCATGAAATTCAACTCATAGGTTAGTCAAATTTCAGTTCAAATTCACTGCTGTCTCATGTGCAAAAACAGAACAGTCATGGTTTTCAAGAAATTTTGCAAATTTGCTGGTATTTATAAGAGTTGAAATAAACCCTGAATTTTATACCGTTTAAAACTCTATGAGTCTACTTTCAAACGCAATAAACGGAATTTAATTCTGACTTTCCTATACGAAATTATAGTTAATTTTTCAAAATTGCGCAGGGCTTCCTCCGAAAATTTTCCAGCAAGCAATCTTCTCCGTTTGGATTAGCTATTTTTGAATGTATTTTTGAAAGATTTCGCTGTAACAGAGTTTTTAGAGTATATTTTGGGATATTTTTAAAAAATATTTTGGGATATTTAAGAGTAAAGAGTTTTTAGAATATATTTTGAAATATTTTTTAAAATTTTAAAAAATTTTAAACTAATTTTTAGATTAGCTTTTAAAGTACTTTTTAAAAATTTTTATTGTATTTGAAAAACTAGTTTTTGAAAAACACTCCCATCCAAACAGATTGACTAACACACATGCAAAGAAATAGATTGTAACAAGTGTTTTGAATAAAAACATATGCAAGAGGAAAACAAAATATCCTAAATCCACACCTTAACCCTTACTTGACCAGCAAGGAGAAAATCCAACAATATATCTCCATATCTTTTCAAGTTAATCATCCAATTCATATCTTAGTTCATAGTAAATGAACTTCAATCGAGAACACATATCGTAGGAGACAAATGGTGCATATACTAAACCACAAAACTATCAACTTTGAACATATATGTCAAACTCCAAGTCACTTACACCAAAACTGAAATTTTTTCATCTCAAAGCTGGAATTTCAAACCAAAGCATGGAAATATTCATATCAAAGCTGTCCAATACATTTCAAAACTAAAAATTGCAAACTAGTAAGCAAAACCATGAAATCTTCCATAAATCTTCCGTAAAAGTCATGCCTTTTTCACCCTAAAGCAACATACATCAAGTAAACTAAAAATCTAGTAGTAACATCTAGTAGTTCATCAAGTAAACTTAGGAAATCATCAACCTAGTAGTTCCTCAAGTAAAACTAGTAAATCATCATATAAACATCAAGAAAGTTAGATTTTCTAACAAAGTTTACCTCTTGACCTCCAACCCCAAAGATGACAAGCAAATCAAGAGGGATGCAAGATTTTCTTCTTCCAAAACTTCACCAAAAGCTTCCCTCCAAACTTCAAAATTGATCGGAGTAGATTAGGATTTTTCGTTGGATTCTTCATGATTCAAGCAAGAAATTAAGGCTAGATTTTTTTGTGGTTTTCTCCCTCTTTTCTCCTCTCCAAATTCATCCAAGGCCAAGGAACAAGAAGAAGAAATAGTGAAATGATAAGAGCTCAAGTTGGATAAGAAGAAAACTTGGTCTTGGTCAAGGGTCTTGGTCAAACTTGATAGGTTAGTTGACAAATGGCATGGAAAGATGTATTGTCTATCTTTTTGTCTCTCTATTTGTCTCCAATCACTAATGAGTAGGGATCCTCTATCCAATATTTTGTGTCTACTTTCTTGTCCAATGCAAAACTACGTAGTTTCACATATTATATTTGTTGATGTGGCACATAAAAGAGAAAGGCTGTTTGGCTGCCTTATGTTCTTCTACTCACTAAAATGGATTAAATATGAGACATACAGAGAGACAATCAAATCCTTGGAATTACAAAGCAAAATTTGCAACGAGCCATAACGGAAAGAGTAATCTAAAAAATGGGTGAAATGAAAGCATTAATAATATCTCAAATCTAAAGTTACACTGTAGTAACTTCATATAAATTGTAGCTCCGAAATTACACCTTAATACCTTCATGGGTCCCTACAATCTAGACAAAAGATGGCATAAAAAACTTATAAATTGATGCCAAGCAAGGGAACATCAACAACAGATACATTGTAAGTGAGCCAGAAGCAATTGTACAGATGAACATTATTTTTTCTTACCATCGAAAAAAGAAGTCTCAAATCTTCTTGACACTCAAGTCTCTTGCTTAATAATAAGGTTCCCAAAATTGTTTGCTTTCAGTTACACCAGAAAGAAAGAAAAAAAATTGTTTTGTTAAAGAACTTCCTTCGTCTTATAGGTAGAAAACGGTGGCAACAGGTTTTGGAAATTGTAACGGTAGCAATAAGGTTTTGGGAATTGTAACAAAGTTGTGTAAACAAAGGAAACCCAAAAAAGAAGAATAAGCATAAGGCAGCCAAACAATCTTTCTTTTTTATGTGCCACATCAGCAGACATAATAAGTGGAACTACATAGTTTTACATTGGACAGAAAAGTGGATACAAAATATTGGATAGAGAATCCCCACTCAATCACTGACATATCTAATGCTCCTCTAATTAACTTTTAACACCTCTTGTTATATAATTTCTTGTACACAAAACTCTTTCTAATCCACCAAATTTATTATACATACTTCACAAGTCGGTCACACTAGTATAATGTACTATGACACTTAACATGTACCAAATTAAACATGCACCAAATTAAATAATACAATAAGAGAAAATTCATGATTCAACCATAAAAGCAACCAAGAATTTAAGGTAAGTAAGTTCAAATAAGAGCTATAAAGACAAGTAAAATTTCGAGGCCTCACATACTATATTCATAAATGGACATTAAGTGAAGTTCATGTACTTTTGCACTTGGATTGCCTATAAATAGAGGTAGTCTAAACCTCTCTTGTGCAACTTGTGCTTAGACTATCTTAGATTTACAAAACCAACTTCTTGCATCTCTTTCTTGTGAAAACTTAGATTAAACTTGGTATAGGCTAGTTTTCATTTCCATTGTATCCTAGAGGTAATTTGTCATCTCAACCTAGTTAGCAAGATAGTGGGGGCAAATCACACCTCAAAGAGAGTGATCACATGCCTTGGAAACTTTCTTGAGTTCCCTAAAAAATTAGTTTAGTTTTGATATTATTCTTATAATAATTTTTAGTAGGTTCTATACACTTGTAATCCAACATCTTTCTTATGCCAAAAAGGGGGAAAAGGACTAGGAGTGGTGGGTGAGGAAGAGATTAGGAGACATTGATATAGCTGGGCCACAAAAAAGTGGGCAAAGCAAAATTATGGCACCCTCTTCTTATTATTATTTTTTTGTCAAAATAGGTAGCAAAAGTGTTAGCGGCCCTTTTGTCACATGGCCGAACACTCGAGGTAGACACGTGAATGGTGGATAGGGGGCTACTTGTCATCCATTCAAAGGATTGACGGTCGAGATTTAATCGACCCAATACCATGGATGGCAATGATTGAAGGTGCATCAATCCACAAATTGTTTGTGATCTAGAACTACACGATGCATCAATGATTGATGCACCTTCAATCATAGCCGTCCATGGTATTGGGTCGAGTAAATCTCGACTGTCCATCCTTCAGATGAATGACACGTGACCTCCCATCCAACGTCCACGTGTAGTGTTTTTGGATGGATGGTTGATATTTCCAAACGGGGGCGACTGCCCTAATATCATCCTGTGCACGATTATTTAGCCACAAGGGAAAGCTTGAATCCCATTTAACATCAGAGGTTAGCTACAACAGCAAATTGAGCAAGAGTATGAGCATACCTATTTCCAGTTCTATATACAAATGAGAAGGTACAGTGGACAAACATCTCACTCAAAACATTTATTCTGAGTGGACAAACATCTCACTAGAATATTCATCCTCATTCTTTCCTTGGATTTTTTCACTATAGCTTTACGATCTGATTGGATCACAATCTGCTGCCACCTTGGCTCCTTTGCCATGATTAGAGCCATTCTTATTGGCTCAGCTTCCTCTATCATTGCATCCCCTTTCCGTTGTTTTTTTACACCCCTAGACTTTGACTATTTTTCCAGTTCAATTCCTTGTTACAATGCCCAGTCCTATCCTAATCTTGTTTGATGAGATTGCTGCATCTGTATTGATCTTAATGATACTTTCACTTGCAGGAGTTAATTGGTGTTTCAGTTCATTTTGAGTTGTTTCAGCACTATGCCTTCCATCCTGAGGTGTTTGAGCTTCCTTGAATTCCAGCCATTCACTTTGTGCTTTAACTGTAAGTGCTTTCTGATCTTTCCTTTTGCCATTAAACTCATGTTCATTTCTTGCCTTCCAGATTTGCCATAGAATGTTGGCTATCAATGTGATATGCTCTTGTCCCTGGTATCTAGCCTTTGCATCTAAATGCCCTCATGTCATCTCCAAAAATTCCCTCGTAATTCCTCCAGTCCATCCCATTGGACTGGTGATAGTTTCCATACTGTTTCTGAGTATTTGCAAAAGAAGAATATATGCTCAACTGTTTCTTTAGTTTCACCACATCTTGTGCAAAGTACACCCCCCTTTGCCTGTTCTCCTATATATTGGATCCTTTACAGGAAGTTTATTTTGCAGACACTTCCATAGGAAATGTTTTACTTTGTACTTTAGATGCATGCCCCACGGGCTTTTCCATACCTTATCCCTCTGTTGGCACTAGGGAGTAGCTTGTGCCTTCCCCGTTGTCTGGTCCCTTAGTTACTTTGCTTGCCTCTCTTTTTGCAATTGCATAGGCTGATTTAAGTGTGTAGGTCCCAGATTTTGAGAATTTCTAGTAAATTCTGTCCTTTCTGTTGTTTAAGCTCAATTGGATTTTATGTATCATCTGGTGGCTCCTTCTCGATTTGCTTTTGCAATTCAGTGCATTGTTCACAAGGGTCGAAACAGGAAAGACCGCAGCAAGCATTTGTCTTAATGGTATTGCTGTTTGTTTGCTTGACTTGTGAGAGTGACTTGATTATTGATTATTTTGTCTACTCCATCATATCAATAGTTTTATCTGCTCCTACTTAAAGTGCATGACTCAGAAGCGTAGATTAGTAATAATTACATGAACTAATTCAAGATAGAATTCAAGAGTGACACATGATCAACTCTTAAACAGAACCACTGGAGTTGTCCTGGTGGTTAGGGGAGAGCTTTTAGAGTTCTTCCCACTTTAAAAGAATCTTAAACCTTGAGTACCAAAGTAATTTGATTAATATTAATTAAAATTTGGTATAACTATTACAACTAAGCCCATTTATAGGTTGTAGGCTTGTAGCAACAAATTACAGAGACAATAAAATTGAGAAGCTACTAAAAATGATTAACGAGCAAAACCTCAGAAAACACCGAAAAATAGTATGGAAACAAGTATGGAAACTACTTAGAAAATAATAAATATGAATAAAATTATTAAAGGAAAGCACAACGAATACCTAAATTAATAACCTTAAAAGGTATCGTGCGTAGATTTATTGATGGTTTCTTGTTCGGCTCAACTCTCAAGCATGTGGGGTCGGTGTTCCATAGTAATGCTACATATCATATGATGTGTAACGATTTTATCAATTATTCCATTCTATTCCTTTGGTGACTTAATATATTTCTGTGTGATATTTTCCTAGAAATATATGACCAACATTATATTATAGGATGATATGGTACTCATATTATTTGTATCAAATGAAGTCAAAACTTCGGTAGACCCGGTTTTTCAAAACCCAATGACTTAAATTGTGTCACATGACTTGGTAAGATGGTTTGACACAATCTGAGCTCATAGATCTTTGAACTTTGACTTTTTTTTTTTAAACTTTAGACATTTGTTTTGATCTTTTTTCGTATCTAAAGTTGGTTATATCTTGTATCTTAATGTTTGTCATGCTGCTGGAATAACTTCAATAAAATTAACCTAAATTCACACATTGATTATTGCTCTATGCGAAACCGCTATCATTGCTGAAATCAATGAAAATCCATGCACGTTTGGACTTGGTGTGATAGTCCAGTGAATTGGTCTTTGTTATTATTTGAATATCTTTGTTACAATATTATTTACAACTCTCGGGAAAAGGTATAAGTAGGATGCATATATGTTAGAATAGAGTCTCAACATATGATCTAATTGGTAGTCACGCTAATAAAGTATCATGGGATTTTTTATTCAACTTTCAAACTCTTCCGTTTTCTCTTTTCTTTTTGTAAGGTTTAGAATTCCCTTGAAAAAGAAAATAGGTGTAAATTTTCCTAACTAAAAGTTTAAAGAGCATATTGAAAATAAAAGAGCTTCTAGGGTGCAAAATGGAATAAGCCCTTCACAATAATCAAAGATCATTTTAGGAACTTTTGAATTCTAAGAGTTAAGAATTGTAGAATGAAGAATTATAAATTTTAATTCAAGTAATTTCACAATTAGAAAACTTGTCTTTGACCAAAGAGGCCCTTGGTCTAGTGGCATAAGTTGAAATCTCAAAACCTAAAGGTCCTAGGTTCAAATTTTCTTTTCCTTTCTTCAGTTTTAAATTCCACCCTTCCCCTATTAGAAAAAAAAAATTTTAAAAAGGACTTGTCCTTGACTTCTGCCCAAACATACAAGTTCAGTAGGGGAAGTGCTTGTCTTCGACTACTACACAGGCTTAGTACATAAAAGCACTAATTATCTTTTGTCAAACTAAAATATTAGTGTCCATCCATGAAGACCATGTCAGTGCATGCATAAAACCAAATCTATAGACACCAGAGTTTTCTTTTTCACTAAAACTTTCTTTTTCTCAAATTTTCTATTTTCTTTTTTATTGGCCTTTAATTTTGTTTTCTGATGTTGCATTTAATCATATTTGTAGGCTTTCTTTTATTTTAAAACCAAAAACAAAAAAAGAGAAAGAAGTGCAAGAAATACGTAATAGCATTCATGTGATATAGTGGTTTTTGCATTCATTTCTATCTTGACATTCTTTTTTTTTCTTTTTTAAAAAAATTATTTTAATAGTGTAAGTAGAAGAGTTCGAAACCAAAATTTCTCACTTATACTCCCTCATTCAAATCATTCAACCCATCTCTCTTCCCCCTTCAATTTTGTCATTCATGATTGTTACCTTGTTTCATAATAAATCCATAATTTGACTACATGTGCAAAACGAATGGTCTCATAATGCTAGGATCGAAGTAGTTGCTCACATTGCAGACAATGTAACTCAACAAGAGAAGCATCAGCGATGGAGTCACGACTTCTTATTCAGAGGATAAAATAATTTTTGGATTCAACTCACAACCTATGGTTTTTGACTTTGTTTTTATAGAAGTACTTGTTACAGTAAGTTTAATATGCACGAACAAATTATTTTTCTTAATTTTTTTAAATTTTATTTCTTGTGGAGGAGGAGTGCAATTTAAGAAATAAGGAAGGAACAAAGGGATCAAAACCTAGGACCTCTAATTTCAAACTTCTCAACCTTAACCATTAGACCAAGGCTTCCTCTGCATGCATCAACAAATTTATTGAACACTGCAAAAATAAAATAAAAAATTGTATATAGCTTGTGATTTATGACCTACAGTAATTATCATGTTATCTAATGGTATGATTGCAAAAACCATAAGCTATACCCCATTTCTCACTTTACCCCCTAACCTTTAATTTTGCTCACTTAACTCCCTATAGGACAAAATTACCCTTCCATTATTTTGACTTTTCATTTATCTTTTTTCCTCTCTTTTATTTCTTTTTCTCTTTCTTCTTTCTTCTCTCTTTCATCCTTCCAAATAGAAAACTCCATCTCAACGAAAATTTTTATCTTGAATTTGTAATTGCATTTTTGGGTGAAGGTTTAAAAGGCATCAAAAACTAATTTTGATTTTTTGTATGATGCCACGTGTCACAATTTTCAATTGATGATTATTAATCAGGTCACAATTTCATCTTATGATATTTTCTTGAGAATAAAATGAGAAAATAGAAAGACAAGAGGAAAAACCAAAATTAAAAGAATTGAAAGGCTAAAAAAATTGTATTTTAGGAACTTGATTTGAATATTTTGTAATCATTTAAGAAGAAAATAGATCTTTGCAATTCCTCTTTTTTAATTTCAATCATTAAGATGAAGATTTTTGTGGGGAAGAAAAAGAATTAAAAAAAGAAGAAAGAGGCAAAGAAAATAAAGGAGCACAAAAGAGGAAAGGAAAAAAATAAAAGAGAAAAATAAGAGTTTAGAATAATAGAGGGATTATTTTGTCCAATGGGGAATAAAGTGAGACAAAAAAATGGTTAGGGGGTAAAGTGAGAAATGGGGTATACTTTAAGGGGATTAATTGTGATTAACCCTTGTTAATATTACTTATAAAACTAAAAGATGTACTTTTTAACCTATCCAATGTAGATAATCTGCACACAGTTAAATTGTTAAAGAATTGTTTGGTTCACCTATAATTCGTATGATTAGATATAAAATGCAGTTCACTGTTAAGTAAATAAGATTTATTAGAAAGAAATTAAAAAATAGCATTATGTTATATTTCAAGGTTCTATTTTAGAAATAGTGAGGGCAAATATACAAAATTTTAGTACATTTGGGGGAGAATAGTGGGGCTAGATAGAATACTTTTCAAAAATGAGGAGGCAAGAGTGAGGCAGTATTAAAAAACTAAACTTTTTATAAGTTATTTTATAATTTTAAAAAATTGAGGGCATCCAATTATAGCTGTAGAGTAAAATCAGCTCCATCTTCTTCTATTGTGACAAAATGCTTCAAAACGTGAAGGCATATTTTCAAATTGTATATGCATAATGGAAAGAGATGGATTACATCCAACCCTAAAAACAGATGCAATTTTTCTATTTAAATTATAGAGAATGGAAATATGTGTAATAAAAGCAAAAAAAAAAATTATGTTGACAAAAATATAAGCTCTTTCAAAATTTTAAAAAAAAATACATTTCTTGAAGAGAGAATTTTTATATGTGAGGTCACTGGTCAGAATGCATCATAAATTCTAATAAAATCCTTTATGGAAAAACTAGTGATCCTTAACGTAAACAATCTATTTCGGTCTAAAAGAAGATCTTAATTTGATTGTCATTAATTTCTTTAGAGGAGAAACTGTTTTAGAGCAAGACCTGTTGGATAAAGAAGTGTAAACATTGCTCAACAAAATTGTCATCTAGTTTCTTTGATTTATCATTCTGATCAGTTTGAAAAGTTAAAATTGATCAAATTGTATGTGCAGTGAAAAGAGATGGACTACATCCAACCCTGTAAAAGCGATACAATTTTTCTGTACAAATTGTAGAGAACAAAGAGTTGTGTAATAATTTTTTTTTTAAAAAAAAGGATTAACAAAAATATGATCTCTTTCATTAAAAAAAATATTTTCTTGAAGAGAGAATTTTGATATGTGAGGTCAAAGTCCATTATAAATTTTAATAAAATGGTCTATCTTTTATGCACTAACAGTGTATATACTAGCGGGTCAAGATGCATGCAACATTTACAAAATTCGATATTCAAAGTCAAATTCAGATGATATGTCATTTATTCAATCTCGTTAGTATATATACTCTCAGTGTGGGAAAAACTAATTCATAAAGATAACTATTACACAAGTTTTTAGATTTTTTTTTTCCTTTTGGCTTGATATCCAAAGCTATTTCTAGATCCAATGCCAAGGAAAATGGGCTGCATATAACAACAATACGCAAAGTGTACAAGACAATCGTTTGAGGCAAATTTTAGTATTCTTTTGCCACTCCCTTTATCTGTTGACTAGCAGATAAATACCGTGCTTGCTTGCACATGGTGAGAAATTAAAATCACGCCCACGGTGACAAATAAAAAATGTGCACAAAATCATGTCCAAGCAATGCACAATAGACCATTTAAAAGCAATACAATTTACGGGATTTTTGGCTGAGACATTTTGTTTGTTAATTTATTATTTAGAAAACAAAGTAAATAACGTACTGATACAAGGCATCGGTTACTCGTAAATATGAGGTGATTTTTAAATATGAATGCATTTGATTTTTGTTAAGTTAAAAAAAAAGGAATGTAGTATGCTACTTCTTTGTGAGTTTATGTTTTGATATGTGTGTTGTTTTCTTGGTCTCAAAATAAGATAAGATGGTAGTAAATTGCACCATGTAATTTATATGTAAAGGAAATTTCATATTTTTTTTCAAGTTGAATTTGAGTATTGTGGATAATTGTATCTAACGTTTTATTGTAAAATTTGTAGATCTTGTTACAGTGTAAAAAAAGACCATTTGTATGTCTAGCGGAAAATCATGTATCACATTTCGGTAACAGGAGCCCACATCTAAAACTCACTTTCCAGTAGAAGTCAATTCCCATCTTCCATCTCTAAGTGGAGATTTTTCACTAAATCCACTGAAACCTTCAATAATTTCAATCCTTCAAAAACACTAAAAGCTGAACATGTGTCTCTTATAAAAAAAAAAAATGCAAGCATCTTGCTTTGCACCACATAAAAACTGGTTGCTTTAATTATATCTTTCATTGATTAGGAAGATAATAAGACTACAAAGACAAAAGGATATGTAATCTTCATATTCCCAGGGACTAAATCCAAATTAGAGAGGGAAAAAACCTCCTTGGTGTTCAACATTCACTACAAATAATGCAACGAGAAGAATTAAGCTATTGACATTCCTATTAAGAAACCAATGGCTATGTTTGGATAGCCAATTTTTCCAAAAAAATTTTTGCCTGCATCATGAACACATTTCCCGATTCATTTTTTTATATTCTCAATCACCTTTTTATCTCACATACATCACATCACTAAAAGTGCTACAGCAATTATTCCAAATAATACTCTATCCAAAATATGTCCAATATTCAACACATTCAATCAATGCTACATTTTTTGACCAAAAAAAAAAAATCAATGCTACATTTAACTTATCTCAATATACCAAATACACATTCACAGTTAGCTACCATTTTCAGAGAAGCAAAAAGGCACACAAACACATGTAGCTGCCATTTTTAAGGAGGAAAAAATAGACGGACCACACACATTCTTACTTATTCAAAATTTCACACTTGACTGTCATTTTTTCAGAAAACAAAAGAACACACACACGCACACATGCAGAATTATCTGAACAAAATTTAGCTGCAAGTACCATGTAAAGTACCAAAAACGTTAGTATCAAGAACAGCCATTGAGATTCTAACCAAAAAGAGTGGAAAAAAATAGGAAGATGCATAGGATAGAAACCCAAAATATGGAAGGAGAAATAGATCAAAATGAATAACTTTATTTCCCCTTTCTAATAATTGTTCATAAAGAGGTCAAAGGCCTAATATGTAATCCGTCATCCTGCAAAGTAATTTAAAATAATTCCAAAGCATGACTTTTGCAGGGTGAAAAACTGATCATCAAGAGTTTAGAAGTCATAACCTCATATAGCGGCCCCTCCTTCAAAATACGAATACTTTTGAAAATGCAGACATTAAGTTTAGAAATGAACAGTCCTTTCAAGACATTAAGTTTACCACATTCAGAAACAGTTCATGCTAACAACTATAAGTGTATATCTGAATAAAACCCAAGCATGTTTAGAAGACTTTAGTTCCAGAAAATTCTAACACTAAATAAAAAATGCACAAAAAATAAGACTTGCCGAACATCAAAACATGCAAGGAGTACCTAGCTATTGTATTAGAGTATTGCTGTGTGGATATTTACATGGCAAGAAAGCCTGTAAATAACCAAATTCACAAATATGAATTTAAATTTGTATTAGAATACAACAAAAAAATCTACTCAAATTGAAATTACTGAAGTAGTGGATTTCCCAACTAAAAATTAGCGTCAGATTCTTACAAAATCAGCAAGGAGATAATAGCAATGCTATGGCTACATACAAGGTTGCAATTTAGGGAGAAGCCACCTATAACTCCATCAAGGTAACTTCGCCAAAATATAGCCTCTTGAATATTAGCTCAAAACCCGAAATATGAACTAATAGGACATCATTTATCATTAAAATCCAAATGACTGTGAAAATAAGATGTCCTGTGATTTCTATTGCCTATAAATCCCAACGCAAAAGATGCTTTCGTATGAAATCCTAGTTTCCTGCCAAACCATAAAATAAAATTCCCAAAATAAAGTAAGCAAATTGCCGAAACAAAAGAGAAATCAAATGTAAAGAAAAGCTTTGATGGAAAACAAATAAAAAAGGGGAAGCAGCGAGAGTTGAGAGTCCTCAATAAAGAGAAATGAGAGAAAGGCTTGCAAATTTTGAGGAAAAAGGGATAGAAAATATATTGCTGAAAATATGGGAATTAAGAATAATCCAATGACCAGACAACGAGAAGGTATACAGCCCAAAAATCTATAGGTTGGGAGAGATCCATTAGAAAAAATATTGAATCATGGTCAATAAATAGCACAAAAGTGGCTGATTTTGGAGACAAACACATCAACTTTGAAAGGCATGTATGATTTTGATGGACTAGAAGTACACCTAAAAGTTGGAGAAAGACAGAATTTGGAGGAAATGCATGGTCGTCTACTATGACTGTCAACCACTGAGCTTAACTCAGAGGCGTTCAAACCTTACCTGCAGTAAAAAAAATTCAAGGATCATTTTATAGCATTTTCTTAGTCTAGTTTGGCTCTTGACACACAAATTTCCTTAGGCTCTTCCTCCCTGTTACAACTATCAGAAGTATTCTCTGACTCTCTTGATTTCTCTTACAACAAGTAGTGGGCTCAATTGTTAAAAGTTTAGAGCCCAACATCTTGATGTCATTTGATGGGTCAAGTAATAAGGGTTGCTATAGTGAAAGAGGACCCTTATTTATCTAGTAGGTAGATATAGATGTTTTATTATAAAAAAAAGGTTAAACTTGAAAAAAAAAGTTTTGACGGGGAACTCGAATTTAAGATCCTAATTTTAGGGTCTCAACTTTAGTTACTAAATTAAGATCTTCTCAGCTGATTGCACTTAGATCTAATTTATGGCACACGAGAATTCCAACATTTATTTAAACATGAAAAGCCTCTTAAAAGTAATACATAAAAGACCTTTTAAAACCAATACAATTTATAGAGATTTTTTGTAGGGATATTTTTTCTAATTTATTATTTGGGAAAAAAAGAGCGAAAAACAACATAGTAACACAATTGTATATTTTATTATAAAAAGACAATAAACTCATTAAAAAATATTGTTGGTAAAAAAAATATTTTGTGATTATTATTATGCATTGAAATCATAGCAATAGCATTCAAATAGCAAAGGAAAATAAACCCCCGCAAAAAAAGAGAAAAGGATATGAATTGTTAAAAAAAATAACAACTCCATCCAAGAGATTAAAACAAAAAAATAGATTGCACCTTTATCTATTTTTTTTTCTAGCAAAGGATAGGTGAAACTTAAAAGGCAAATAAGGGACAATGAGATTTATACTTAGAACCTCTAATTTCTAGAATCTCAATTTTAACTACTAAACCACGGTCTCAAAGACTGATTGCGCCTCTGTGTCATTTATTTATACATGAAAGGCCTCTTAATAAAAGTAATAAGAAGGATGGCAGCAGCAGTACAATCATATATCAAGCTCATTTCTTTTCCTTAATTTGAAAACGTGAAGGCCTTAATAAAACTCCGAGCACAAAATTAATACAAACTTGTTGCAAAGCGGGTAAAAGAATTTCTGAATAATTTTTTCTCTAAATTATCATTAAAAATAGAAAGAAAACAACTGAGTAATACAATTATATATTTTATTATAAAAAATCTCACAAAAAATTACAATTTAGACAAATAATCATGACAAAGATGCAGTAAAATGGGTAGTTAAAAATCTAGGATGATTTTTTTCTTAATCTATTATTAGAAAAAAGCAGTAAAAAATACAATAACACAATTGTATGTTTTATCACACAAAAAAAAATAAACGTGCACAAACATTTCGCACTAAAAAAAGGATGTCTTTTTTGATTATTATTACATAAGTAGTAGAATTCAAATAACAAAAAAAAAAAGAAAGAATAAAACCCCACAAAAAGTAGAAAAAGATATCAATTGTATATAAAAAAAACGAAAAAGGTATAAAAGAAAGGGAAAAATAACAACCCCATCTAGCAAAGGGGAAAAACAGGATCCTATCTGTAGCAGTGCAACTATTATTACTGCCTATGAAAGGTAAATAACAGTAATAATCATAAGATAATAATAGTAATATAATAATAAACGTAACAATATGGTAAGCAATTTAACAGCAACAAAGTTTTTGGAAAAAAAAAAGGAAAAAGAAGGGGAAAAAAAGCGCAAAACCGGTAAGAAATGCGGCACCACCACAAATCTAAATCTAAAATATATAAAAGGGGGAACGACGATTAGCTACAGTGCAACCATGGGCCGGTTTCGACGGTAATTCTCATGGCTTCATGGAGTATTTTGGTCTTTCCAATGTGGCATAAAGATTAAATTTGTGGCTCCTGAATTTTCTGATATTGACTTTGCATTTTCTTTCTCTATAATGCCCTTGGTTGTCCGGTTTTGCCCGTAAATTTGGAGATTTGTGTGTCCGTTTATTAGTGTTTCGTTGGGCTTTCTTGTAATTTTAACCATGTTTGTGCCCTTTTATTGTTCCTTTCCTTAACCTTATCGTGCTTACTAGGTGGGGTGGAGACCGAGGAGTCAGAAATGCCCGTTTTTCCTCTCCTTTCTTCATCACTAGTCTCACTCTTCACTTCATCTTCCCTTCAATCATCCTCTAATTTCTCTCATCTTCTTCCTCTTTTCTTTTCTTTGGTTTTGTTTGTTTTTGATTCTGACCGAGAGCAACAACAAGAACAACAAGGTAAGACTCTTTTTCTTTCTCATCATCAAGACTTGTTTAGCCTTTTGGATTTTTTTGGAGGGTTTACCAGTCGAATTTTAACATATAATATGTATATATTTGTGATGTAAATTTTTTCCAGGTGTAGAAGAAATGACAGTATTACGGGTCTCCTCCGGCCTCAAGAGGGTTAAGGTTAGACTTGCATTTTTTCTCTCTCGACTTTCTTCTATAAATTTTTTTCGATTTTTTTCTTTCCCGTCATTTTGGCCATATTTTTTTCGACTTTCTTTAGCCTTTCATTTTCTTTATCGTAATAATACATCCAACCAACTAGATATAGAAAATGGCAAACAAAAGCAGGAGAACGGAAAGCCAGTGGTCCAAGCAGAAAAGATGTTTTTTTTTTCCTTTAATAATCAGTTCCTAAATTTTTCCTTGAATTCTTTCCTTTCCATCTTTTTTTTTTAAATAAATATCTTTCTGTATATATTGGCTTTCTGGATTTATTTTTAGATGTGTAGTTGAAAATTTAGATATATGTTCCCTTCAAGTGCAATCTTGGAAATTTTTTTTGTACATGATTGTCTTTTGTTTTCTTTTTTATCGTTAGTATTTCTATGTACATTATAGATTACTCCTGTTTCAGGTTTCGTCTGGGCATGACAAGTTTCATGAGATCTATGTTCTCGACAGAGAGGTAAGCCTTCTTTTCTTTCCCTATGTTTTTTAAACCACCTTACAAATTAGTAATTTCGTTGTATAGTTATTTGTATTACTCGATTGAATTTCATGAGACAATAAATTGTATTTTTTTGCTCATTATCTTTTAGGGATGTAACAATTTAGGAGTTCCATACTTACTAATATTGAGGGTAATAGGTTGTGACTTTAGTATTTATGTTCACTTGTAGGCTTCCTATTATTGAAATTTGCAAATTGTTTTTTTTTTATAATCTTAGGAATTGATCAAGATTTGCAAATTAATTTTTCAAAGCTATCTTTGGGGGGAAAAAGCAGCTGTTGGAAGCTCTATTGCCTTGCAGTAATTTTTCGAATCATTTCCAGATTTCGATCTGGGAAGTGACAGACCATTGATTTACTTGCATAAGCCTCTTAATTTTTTCTCAATTGTTGGTTTTGGCTTTAATTTCAAAATTCTTTGTTTTGACAGACCATCGATTTCCTATTCAGGATTATGGTATGGTGGTGCTTTTTCTCTGTTTTCGTGTATGTTGTCTTCTCTGCAGTTCTCTTCCACTTCTGCATCAGTTTTACTGTAATTGGTCTTGCTCCTGATTTTTTTTTTTGGTTTCTATGTTTCGCAGGTCATAGATTCTATAACATATTTTTCATATTTTAGGTTTAAATAGTTTGGTGGAAGATTTGCATGTATTTCATTTACATTGCCTTGCGTTAAAGCTCTTGCCTTTGCCATCTTTTGGCAGATAGCTTTCTAATTTAGTGCCAGGTTGCTTATTTGTTTTAATCTTTCCCATGTATGGAATGTTTTACAAAAAATATTATCAAATTAGGTTCTCTTGTACCACTAAGTTGCCTTTGCATTAAACTTACTCTTTGATTTTGCTTTTCAGGACCAACTGGTTATTCAATGTTGAGAGATTGCATAGGGTTCACATAGAGTGATCAATTTTTGAGGTGAACCCTTTTGTGATCTATCTCCACTGTTTAATTATCTACTTTTTTGTGTTTTCATGTTTTGATTTTCCCCAATTCTTCTATTCCTGACACACCTACTCTTAATGAATAAGTTACTTACGATGGCTTTTTTTCACATGTTTCCAAAAATTGACTGTCTTATGGGCCTAGATGGTTAGATGAAAAGTCTGAGCTTCTGGAGGTTGAGCAAGGCAAATGTTCCATGAACTTAGATCACTACTATTTTTTACAGTGAACGTTATAGATTTGTATATTGTGTTCTTGAATCAATTATGAAATCATGACCCTAGTTTCAATGGTAATTTTGTCAATAGCCTTTGGTTATTTTGGGTTTTTTACAAACATTGTGTGGATTGATGGTGTGTTGTCTGCGCTGAGATTGTGATATGTTATTTTCGAAAGACTGAGGCTATCCTTTATGGTTGGTTTGTGTTTTCCTGTGAATTGAGTGGATTACGTAGGTTTTTTCATTAGTACTTATTGTTGGCTGCATGTATCTGTTGTACATTGTACAAAAGTTTTCGTGAGCCTTGATTGTTTGCCTGCTTTTTTGCCTATGTTATTAAATGAAAATTATGTGCTAATGGTAGACAGACAATATTACGATGTATTGGGGATGATGACAGCCTAATTTTTCGTTTGACGAATGTTTAATCTGTAGGCATTTAAGTGATTGTTTGTGCAACATGTCATATGCTTTTACCCTTGCACCACTCTAATGATCTATCCCCAATTCTTTCCCTTTCCCTCCCATTTATCTTTTTCCTTTGGAAAGGAGCGGTCCACCATTTGAAACCCCTCCATAAACAATAACCACTATGAATATCCCTTGAGAAGTTTTACATTTTCCAAAAAAAAAAAAAAAGCAAAAGCAAAAGAAAGAGGAGATGTTCCATGAACTATTGCCTCTGTTTCTTTTTCTTTGATTCATTCTTCAATTGTTAAATGTCAACTGTTGCGATGTATTCATTTGTCTAGGTTTCTATTTTGATGGATTTTGAGGTTTTGTAGGCAGATTAGTTCTTTTTGCACTATTATTGCACTAAATATTCAGCAAAGTTCTTTTTTTAGAAAAACATTGATACAAGAATTCTCACTTTTTATGTCCTGTGAAGGGATTTTTTTTTCAAATTAATTTACTCAGCTTATCTGATTTTTTTTTTTTTTTTTATGTGGATAAATAAGGTGGAAGAAGACGATGCCTGGAGCAAGTGTTTATGATATACGCTTTGAGATTCAATTCTGGTAACACTTCAGTATTTGTGTTCACTTGAAGCTTTTCTAATATTGTTTGATTTTTTATTGTAGTAATGCTCTTTCATATAACAGCAATTATTTGAGAATTAAGTTTTATGGCATTTTGTAGTCTGATTCATGTCTCACACAAGCTAGGACATATTTGTTAAAGGACATCTAAGATCAGCTCATACTATGGTATTTCTAGCTAAAACAAAATGTCAATGTACAATCACTATATTTAGAGACGCTTTTGTAGAAAGGATCTACCCTTGAACCTGCTGTCATCATATTTAATTGCATAAAAAAACCCATATATTTCTGCAACTATGCAATTTGCAATTTTCCAGATGCCACCGATGACTCAAAATGGTTCATAGCCATTTGCGCATGAAAAATACTCTAAGCCCTACACATCCAACTCCCTGGCTTCGTCATTGGCTGCCCCGCGCGCTCAAAAACGAGTATATAATATAATATAAGAAGAACAAAAATGAGCAAAACGGAAGGAAGCATTCCGTCCAAAAAGGAAAAGGAGAATTTGGGCAGGCGCAATTTCTTGGGCAAACTATTTTTCAAGAAAAAGGAAAAAACTTCATAATAGCACAATTGCATATTGTATTATAATAACAAAATGTTATAAAAAACAATAGCCTTGAGAAAAAATATTGTGGGTAAAAAAAAAAATAAACATGAGATTTAAAGTTAGGATACTCCCCGTTTGGATTGCATTTTCCGTCATTTTTCATGGAAAAATTACTGTAGCGATTTGATGTATGTGAGGGAAAAAGGTAATAGGGAAATGTGATCACGGAAAATGACGCAATTTTCCGACAGAAAATCGCAATCCAAACGGGGCCGAAGCACCCTTATCTTTAGCTACTAAACTAGGACGTCGTCAGCTGATTACATCTATATTTAACTCATAACACACGCGAATTCCATTATTCAATCATACATAAAACTTAAAGGGAAAAAAAAAGAAGAAATCCAGTACCACAACAAATATAATATAACACAACAAGAAGAATAAAATGAAGAAAAGAAGAAAACAAAAAGAACCACTCTATCCAAAAAAAGCAACTTCCAATCCACAATGAACGTGACTGACGACCACCAACTAATTTAAGGGATTTGGACATCATCGTTTTAAGTTCAATTAATCCTACCAGATATGCATTGTAGGAGATGGAGAGGAGCCCAAGTCCCTAATTTAAGCCCTCCTTCCCACTTAATATGTAACTTCTTTAATATACAATACTTCCAAAGGTAAAAGGTAACATAACCAAGTTTTTTTTTTCCTTTTTTTCTTGTCTCTTCTTAATATTTGTTGCAAAAAAAAAAAGGGGGGATGCTTTAACATATTAATTAATTGAGTGTATGGTTCTTTGTTGAGGAAAAAGAGAAGCAATTAAAAGGTTTCTGTACTACTCTGACCGAAATACAAAGAAGGAAAAGTGTATCTTGCATATAGACTCGTGCTCAGCTAACTATAAGCATCGTATCAAACTGTAGCAGAATTAAAAAAAGGAATTGAGACTGGCTGCATCAACTCAAACAAAAAGGAAAAAGAAAAAAACAAAAGGGAAGCTCCAGAAATTGCTTTCAAGAAACTTGAATTAGACTCCTTGTTGTGCGGGGATTGACTCTGTTTCTGAGGGACTGGACTATTCTTCTTCTTCTTTGCTGGAACTTCATGCACCAAAACAATGTTCAATTGAGATCTTTAGAGCCTCATTTCCCATATCTATCTGTTCTTGTTGAATTTGCTTCACTGAACTTGCAACAGACTCACGACACCCTCTCACCTCAATCATTTCAAGAGTCGGACATTCCCCTAAACAAGAAGGCACCTCTTCCAAGTTCCGACACCACTCGACAACCAATTTCTCAAGATGGGGAAAATTATCAGAAGATGCAGTCCAGCTGCGAAAGCCCCACAATATCGACAATTTCAAGACTCGGAGGCTAGGGAACTCCCCTTCTTTCATTTCCCATTCTTCTCCAACAAAGGAGTTATGCAGTAATTTAAGCACTTCAAGTTTGGGCAACTTTCCAATTGTTGAGATTTCACTCCATGGCTGCTTATTGTAATAGAGAGTCAACTTCTTCAAATTCAAAGGGAATTTAAATCTGTAACTGTCAAACCAAGCCAGAGTGAGTGATTCTAGTTGACTCAAACAGTCAAACACGAGAATCCCGTCGCCAATTCTGGTAGGTTTTTCTCTTGATCCCGTCTTCTTACATCTTAGCCTGCGGAGGTTTGGTAACTTTGTCAGTATCTTTTGCAAGCTTTGAGAGGAGGGATCAACGGCAAGGCTTAAAGTGTCTAAATGATCTAAGCCTGGGGATACTTCAAGATTTTCAACAGGAAAAATAAAACCAATACTGCGATTTGTAGTCCATAGATGCCTCAATGTCTTAATGTTCCAGATAGTCTTGGGTAACAAACAATCAGCGTTGCTTCCTCGTAGAAGAAAAGTTCGTAACCTTGAGAGGTTTGCTATTGCAGCTGGGATGAATTTTACTCCTCTAGTACGAAGAGCCAAGTATCTCAAGTGAGCAAGCAAAAATACTTCCATGGGAAAATATGCATCAAACTCCAATCCTCCCAAATCCAACACTCTTAGAAGTTTAGGTAACCAAAACCCCAAATCATCCTCCTCAAACAATAATAAACTGCGTACATTGGGAAATTCTAGCATTAACTCCCAAATCATCAAATTCCTGGCATTTTGATCACAAACTCGGAGGGCGTTGCTTGTGCCAGTAAGAATAAAACGATCATTCCGACTATGCAAAACATGTAGAAAGTTTTCTTCTTTGGCTTTTTTCACACAAAACTCGTGTACCAAATCATGAAGTCGGCAGACTTTGGCACCACCCATAGTTCTTTGTTTAGAAACCATAACTAAACTTCTATCTACTAGATCCTGCAAATAGTCATCTGCGACATCCTCTAAATTCTTTCTTCAGTCTTTCGCACGAAGCCTTCAGAGATCCAGAGCCATAACAACCTTTGGACAGGAACATTTTTCGTCTTCTTTATATGCACCAAAGTAAAGAAGGCATGGTTTCAAATCATCCGATAAATGACTGTAACTCAGCTCAAGCGTCTTCATACAGTATTCATCATCAAGGACAATACTGGAAGTTAGACTCTTTGCAACTTCTTCCCAGCAGTCTTCTGCAGTATTAGCAAGAATTCCAGCAACGAGGACAACTGTGAGAGGTAAACCCCTACATAAGTTTGCTATTTGAGATCCAACTTTACCTAGTGCTGGAGGAAAACCTTCTTTGCCAAATAGCTTTTTCTGCAGCAATTTCCAACTCTCTTCGTCAGTAAGGTGGCGGAGATGGTGAGCCTTGGTATCAGGTTTGAATTGCAATTGAATTCTGCTGGTGAAAAGAATCCTACTTCCGTTAGCATCACCGGGCAATGATCTCTCCAGCAAAATCCATGCCTTAATCTCCCACACATCATCCAAAAAAATGAGATACCTATTTCTCTTTAAAAGTTTGTATAGTTTGGGAGCCAAATCATTTTCATCCATCTCAAGATATTCACCAGGACTTCTAGAAGAAATACTACATAAAAGCTGAACTAACAAACTGTGCATGCTATACACTTGAGAAACGGTACACCGAGCAAGGATATGAAAGTGGCTCAAAATTAATGGATCATTGCAAATCCTATTGGCCAATGTTGTCTTACCAAGTCCTGCCATACCCACAATTGAAACAAAATCCAACAGCTTTGAACCCCTGGTAAGACTACGAATAATTGCCTTTACCTCATCATCAAGACCCACCAGAACTTCATTCAACACTGGGGTGCGACATTTTGACTCAATGCGGAAAGATTTCTGGTTAGTTCTCTGAGCTCCACAGTCATGCCTCGTGCTATCATAGGTTTCAAGGGCCTCAGTCCTCAAAAGCTGGATATCTCTGGCAACTCTTTCCAAATATTCATGTTTATCACCAACCATGATAGAGTCAATGACAAACTCTGCCCTGTGTGCAACCTCCATAACACGACTCCAAAGAGCTTGGAGCTTTCCATTCCGGTTGCGCTGGTCTGCTATCTTGGCAAGGAAAGATCTTAAGAATACGAGATCTTCTAGGACTGTGTGGATTTGATCTGGGAATGCAATTGAATCGTCAGCCTCATTACAACTTTCTAGTTCCTTCAGATTTTCAAGGAGAAAATCCATACAGTCCAACTCATTGGTCCTAGGAAAACCAAATGGCGAGAATGATGTTATTGGATCGGTTACTTCTGCCCTAACAAACTTGAGCGCTTTAAGCAAATGAAAAAGAGCAAGATCTGTTTCCTTGGCTAAGCCTTCTTTGATTTGATTCACAGAAAGAGAGAAAATTACAACCGCTGCATCACAGACCAAAACTCCAACAAGATTCTTCATTTCATGGCACAGCTCTTTGAACCTTTTCTGATGCCTGAGGAGGATTTTCAGGAATCTTAGCCCGTCAACAAATTTGAGCATTTGATTCATGATCGGGACTGGAGTATTGGTACAAGGTTGTAGTAGCTCCGCAGTATTCTGAACGAGATGATCCATAAAGTCAACTACTAGATGCTTATTCTTGTCCAGAGCTGAAATGTCTGATGATCTTGATAACTTTGCAGCAGTCAAGACATGGATGTAAGTTTCTCGGACCTGGGGATCACCGGGATTAATCTTCTCATCTATTAGTCGAGACATTTGAAGTTTTGTTTCATTCCGTACTTCAATATCTGTGTGAAAGTACCATATAGAAAACAGGTGTAATGCATTGATAGCCACCACTTCAGCGTGAATCAAGAGATCTGTCAATTGCTGATCCTCGACACCGCGAAGCATAGCAAAGCGAATGAAACTCTTCAAGAACATTAGCTGCTCGTCAAGGCCTTTGGAAGGGAAAATGTAAAATTCCTCACAAATCTCGGAAACAGAATCGATGAAATCAATAACTAGCTCTGGATCTCGCAGCCAGTAACAGTCCAGCAGATAGTTGATGCACGATTCGTTGATATCTGTTTCGAAGAACAACTTGATTGCTTCCAGGAATATGGTGAGCTCACTTTTAACACGAGTCGAATCAGGCGAGCGAGAATGATTCAAGCATTCGCTGCAAGCAAATTCAAGATCTTGCATTCTCCTGGTAATCAGATCTTGAATTCTGGAAGACGTAACATCCTTCTCCTTCTCATCTTGTTCCAAACAGGTTTCATGGTTCCTCCTCCTCCTACACATTGTCAGATACAGATCAAAGCTTTTTAATAGTCTCACCCCCATCTTCAGCTTCGAGATAAGATCATCGTACGATTCGTACCCGGTGGTATCATGCAAGCAGCGAAGATATTCTAGACAGAACTCGAAGCAACTAGTGCTACTACTGAAGGATATCTCCATTACTGTATCTTCTATTCGCTCTGAAATCAAATTTGTCTCTTGAATAAACATAGTTCAAGGACTACAGCTTTCTCATGGCATGAAAATAGTCAAATATTGTCGGCAAGACTGAGGGGACAGCTTTTGTCTACTTTCGGCCGAAGTGCGTTACCAAGTAATGGACATGTTTAGACCGCATAGAAAAGATACCAATTCGAGGCAAATCCAGAACCTAATGCAAAAAATGGTTCATTATACTTGCTGTTCATTTTTGATAACTAAAAAAAATTGTAAATAGTTATAATTTTACCAGAATGTAAACGCTACAGTGTAAACCGCTCATATTAATATCTTTGAACTATATTTTCATCAATACCATCATTATCGTTGCCAATGCCAACTCAATTAGAAGTTTGAGGGCACCTAAAACTCCAGACATATTAAGGTAACAATTCTTAGAACTCCAGGTAACATTTGTTAAAAATCCATACACAAACTCACCTGACAAATCCTAGATCACAAGTAAGAAGGTAATGGTTGCTCTTTGACTACTGTATAGGAGGGCGGAAAAAGCCATAACAATCAGATAACACAAACCCTCAAACCCTTTTTTTTTGTGTGTGCACGCTTATTTTGTGGTCTTAGGCTACAACATAGGAAAATCTTATTTTGGAACCAATTTTGTTGGGATACTTCAACAAGTAAGAGTACAGGTGTTTATAGTCTAATTACTCTGTTTGTTGTCAACCATGAGGATTCTATATTTAGACGAATGGAATTTAATATACCAAGGAGGTCCGAGGTACCCGTGCTGGCTCTAGGTGGGCAACTGGCCTGATTTAATATATAAATAAATAAATATATATATATATAATTAAAAAATATTGAAAAATGTGTCAAGAAATATTTTATCTCCATGATTGTATCTTCCATTCACTCTGGGGCCAACTTGTTCTTTTCTGGTTGCAACCTGCAAGATTCTGGTGGTGACCTCAGGTCCCCACCCTGGGGCCTAAACGAGGGAACTTTTGCCAACTGTCGGCCAAATTGCATTTCCAAGTAATGGACCGCATATAAACGGTACCGATCCGAAGGCGACTCTAGACCCTAGATGCAGTAAATGGTTTATAACACGTACTGTTCATATGTAGGTTTGTTTGGATAGGAATTTATTGGGATGATTTATTAGAAATAATTACTGTAGCACTTTTTATAATGTGATATATGTGAGATGAAAAGATGATTAAGAAGATAAAAAGATGATTGAAATTTGTGAATTAAATTATTTTATTTGAAATCATGTAAATCCAAACAAACCACTTAAGATTGTAAAATAGTTATAATACTAAAGCAATTATTGAAAGAGTAACTTTATTAATATCTGTACATTAATATTAGGAGTATGATCAGTCATTATACTTTTATATAAATTACAACTATAATATTGATGGAACTTGTACCATTTAAGGTAGGAATCGAAGCAATTATTGAATAAAATAGGTTAGACTCACTGATAACAAAGTATATTAAATAAGAGTATTTTAAAAAAATTAAAAATTAATTATATTATTCAATTAGAAAGTGAATTATAATTTAGGATGGATGAAAATGAAATTATTAAAATGGGACGGAGGATGTTATCATACTATTAGAGCAGTATTAGTTATTCCCTCTTCCTATAAGATAAGGTCATTTTTCTTTTGTGATCGTCCTAAATTATGAACTTGTTAGTTTACCAATTTATTGCCATGCCCACATTTAATGTACACCTTTATCAATAAATATATTATTAATCATTCTAAGAGTAACAAATACATCACTAAAGCTAGTATTAGCGAAATGACATATGAGGAAATTACTTAGGCAAAAAAGATTGGACAAAGTATACATTAACTTACAGTATTAAAATATCTTCTCTAAATAAGAGTGCAAGTAGCTCACCAAAGCAATAACAAAGAGGAGGACATTAACCTAGTTGCTTCCAAGAAGTCCTATAACATTATTAAAATGATGCAAACACGACAAGACACCAAGGTAAATACTATAATGCCTTGGCCATTTACCCAGTCCACTAGTAGACATTAAGCAAAAACCCATTAGAAAAATGTATTATTTGTTTTGCCATTTACCCAAAGGAAATTCTAACCATGTATCTCCTTTGAGGACAATAGGATGGAATTAATTTAGTTACAAAGGGACGAGTACAAGGTACATAGATGTTCGGTTGGACGTTTTTCTTTTTGGTTTTTTAAAATCAAAGAACACATAAACCAGAAAAGAATTTCAAGCCTTGTCCTTTTTTCTTTTTTTTTTTGGTTGAGGAGGGACTGGTTATTGTAGTATTTGGCTATTTGCAGAAACAAAAGTCTGTGTTGAAGACTGACAGTGCATAAAAAATATCGTATGTACATATGTTGACAGTGCATAAAAACATGACCCCTAAAGAATCACACACTTTTTCGTGTGAATTTATTCACAATTTATTTGTATAGAATAGAATCAATGATTTTTGTAGTTGCAATACAGAAACTCTACGGTGGGTTTTTCAAATCCATTTCTAAACATTTTTTCAATATAGACACATAGCATATTTACCCTGCATAGGTCTCGAAGGGATCCATTATTAACGCATAAACGGTCCATAAAATTTACCATGTAAACACCATATTCAAAACTTCTCACACTAATATCTTAAAGCATTTTTCCAAAATACCATCACTATCCTTGTGAACACCAACTTAATTTGGAGTTTAAAAGCACCTAAAATCAAGACATATAACTCTATAAACTACACCCATTGGAACTATAATTATTCATGTAACAGTTCTTAAAAAATTCAAACACGAACTCACCAGACAAATCCTGCCAACTTAGCAATAAAATAAACGTTTAACTGTAATTTTCTTGTCAAAAGGTATCGCTAATATCATCATCAAGGCTGTATTGATAAAATCATCTTTGGGACAAAAGCTTGTCTAGTAAACTGTAGACACCAAATTTTTGTCAAATTTTAATGTTTTCTTGAATTTTTTCTATTTAATGAGTTATTTATTTTCTTACATTTTAATGTGTATTTTCTTATTTTTTGCAGGTTTATTTTAGAAAACAAAACAAAAAAAAATATCAAAAAATCAAAAATCTTCTCCTAATTATTTCTCTTTCACCAAATGCACTATTGGTTTATTTTCACAATCAATCCCAGACACCTTTCTTTTCATTAGGTGAGAATGTCATAATTTGGACCAATCCCACACTCCACTCTCGACTCCCTCCCTTTCTTTTCTCTCAATTGGCAAGGCACAAAAGCAGAGATCTCTCGGCTCTCTCCCTGGACAGACAAGAGGAACAAAAACCAACACTCCAAATTTTCCCTCACTCAATCCCTCTCGGACTTGGGCAGAGGAAAGAAACAGAGAAGAAGAAAAAAAAAACTCCCTCTCCCTCTCGGTTTCTCCTCTCCCTTTCCCCCTCTCAATTTCAGACACTACCCGGAAAGTCAAACACAAAAGGGGAGGCAGCAACCGCTGGAAATTTTGGTCAAAAAAAAAAACTTGGGCCAAGGGACCAAACTCTTCATTGAGGTACTTCTCTTCCTTTTTTCCAGCTTTTTTTTTTTTTTAATTAACTAGATTGAATGTATGTGTGGTTGCTTTGTTTGTTGCTTTATTTTGCTGGTTTTGTGGGTTGTTGGGTTGCTGAATTTTGGGACAAGCCTGCATAAAATTAAGAAAAAAGAAACGGTGCTGTGAATGCATGCCAAATGTTTGGAAAAATGTCTAAATGAAAAAGGAATTAAAGGAGTGAATTTGGTGTGTATGTTTTGCTAAAATGGATGACCATCAGCTAGTACAAAGCCTGCAAATGCTTAGCTATCCAAAATTTTGGAGTTTTTGAGCCTTATAAGCATTAAAATAATTTTCTTCATTTTTGGGGCTGTTTTGATTTAATGCATCATTTTGGTTGTTATTCACTTGGCAAGCTAATATTATAGTTGTAATGTAGAGGTTATAAGGAGGGTTTTGGCATAATTTTTTATGATTTTTGGTGAAGATTATGGTGTTTTAAAAAATAAAAAAACTGGACTGACTTTTTGCTATTTTGGCCACGTTCGGGTCATATTTTGTAAAAACTAACTTCAAAAATGGAATCTACGCGAAATTTCGAGTGAGAGGGTGTATTTTGAGAAAATTTGGTGACCGGAAAAAATTTGCCGGTGGCGGCGGCGCCACCGGCGGCTGCCATGGCCGCCAGCCAGAAGGGAGCTTCAGCTCCTCGGAAGAGACGAAGGAGAAGGAGAAGAAACGGAAGGGAAGAAAAGAAGGAAAAAGAAAGAAAAGAAAAGAAAGAAAAAGAATGGGCTAATGTTTTTTTTATGGTGGGCTTGTGGTTATTTTTGGTTGGGCTTGGGAGCTGAAACCCATGCATTTTGGTTGGGTTTGTTGACAAAGACTATTGGCTAGCCCGTCACTTGTTCTCGAGGCTTTCCGATGGGCTTAGGTAGCTCCGGCCCAAATAAATAAAATGATAGCCCAATGGCCTTGTTTGCCCAAGTCAGAAACGAAATTTGCACTTTAACCCCTGATCTTTGGAGTAGTTTTACTGTGGTCCAGAACCTTTTGAATCTCGTTCACTTAAGTCCTTAAGTTAATTTCACTTTGGTCCCTGAACTTATCTTTTATTTAATTTTGGCCATAAACTTTGGAAAAATTATATTTTTACCCCCAAAAGTTTTTCAATTTTTGCAATTCAGTCCCTAATGAATTTTGACTCTTTTTATTATGATTGTTTCTTTTCTTAATAGCTAATTATGCTACTTTTGAGTATATTTAACTCGTAATTTCTAGATGTTATTAAATTTCTTTGTGTTTGATATGTTTAAAGTGAATTTAGTATTTTTATCATTATTATTATTTTCAATTAAATTGGTGCCTTGATTCCTTTGTTCATTTTGAGTATAAATAGGGCAATTTGACTTCCATTTAGTCACCACTTCAAAAGGGAGGTACCCCTATTATTATTTAAATGTCAATTACGTGCTTTTATGTGCTCCTATGTGTTCCTATGTGTTTATATATTTTTATATGCTTTATTTATTTGATTTAAATGTTCATTCAAAATTTTCTTATATTTTTAGTTAATTTTTATAATTATCTGAGAGGCATTTAAATACCTCAAAAATGTAATAGATAAGATAACTAGATTTATTTTAACATACTTTCCCATTTAGATTGTAGTTAGGCTCCCCGATGTAATAGATAGGTTTTGCGTGTTTATGTGGCTTATGTGTTATGTGTTTTATCCGCTTTTCTTAGGATTTTTGTATCTAGATATTATATTTATGTGTTATGTGCTACGTGCTCTTATGTGTTTATTTGTTTTAATTTATGCTTTATTTGTCTTATTATGTATTAAGAATGCATGACGTCACCACACTAGTCCAACGCTAGTTGTGGTTTCTCCCTCCGCTTACTTGCTAGTCCAACTCTAGTAAGGATTTTTAGAAATGGGCTAGTCCAATGCTAGACCCTTAGGTTGTTCGTGCGTTAGATTCATCTTTGTGTGATATTCATTACATTTTCATGCATATTTTCATTTTTAGGATCTTTTCTCATTTGCATGATATTGTCCTATTATATTATCCCATACCCCCTATCCCCTATATGTGTTAATCATATCATTTAGAATTGCATCTCATTTAAGAAATTGTAGAAATAAGTTAGTTCATTTGCTTGTTCATATTAGGAGAATTATTCTTTGAACATGGAAAATGGGTGATTATAACTCTTTAGTTTAAATACCCCATCGATCCCTGTATAAGAAAATTATGTCACGAGTTTTTGTCTCCCGTACCCATTATGTTGCATTCCTATTCTTTGGCCACTTATATCAAGATATATAATTTTCTTTTCTTTGAATTTCATTTATGCATACTCGTGACCCTTTCAAGGAATTATTTTGGCCTTCGCAATTAATGCGATTGGTATCAATTAAACCCTTGAATGGATATTTTGTCCCTTTCGATATTTTATAAATTCAGATTTGCATTCACGTAGGAAACATTCAAATGTGATAAAATTAAGAGTTAGATTAGGAAAATTTTGACTAAACCTCGCAACTAGCTTAGACTAGATTGAAAGGGTGCCTTAGGTTTGAGTTAATCGAACATTTGCCTTCCCTTTCTTCAACCGTGATTCCCGAACTCATTTTCTCTTGTTTTTTCAAAGACCTGGAGTTGTCGAAAAGGGTTTTACTTTATTTTATTTTATTTTTATCAAAAACACTTTTTGAGTGACTTGGTACACCAAAACTCAATACCAAGTGGCGACTCCTCTTTTTTCTTAAAAACCCTTTTAGACTAAATTTTGGACCCAAATTGTCGTATTTTTCAAAGTCCCATTTTAGGTCCTTTTTCATTTATTTTTAATAACATCTTTTATAAACACCTTCTTTATTTTCCATCGCGAAAAATGGGGCGCGACATAAACTAACTGAAGAAACATTATGAAAAAAATTATGAAAAACACTGCGACTTAATCCAAGATATTATCCCAACATTTAATTTTCCAGCTGTAAACATAAAAACTGAAGAAATAAAACACCGTTTAAAAAAATATTGCCCATCATCTTAAATATTTGGGAGAATTTAGGATATGGAAACCGGAAGGATCAATATTCAAAAATGGCGTGCAACTTTTCAAAAATTCATAAAGTGGGAATAAGATTCAAAAATGGTGTGCAATTATTCAACCAATATTAAATGTAATAAGATTCGGCTTAAATTACATATCAAAATGTCCAGGTGGAAAAACTCTTTGAATTTCTACCAAAATGAACTCCTTCTCCCTTTCCCTCAGTCACCAACTTTTAACTTATTCCAATAAACCAGATACACATTCACAGTTAGCTACCATTTTTAAAGAAGCAAAAAGGCACACAGACAGACAGACTCGCACTCTTACCTGCCATTTTTTCAGAAAACAAAAGAACACACACACACACATGCACGATTACCTGAACAAAATTTCGTGGCAAGTACCATGTAAAGTTCCAAAAACGTTACTATCAAGAACAACCATTGATCCGTCCCACATCGGTTGGATGTAGGTTATCCATAGGACCCTTGTTTAATTATTAATTGGTTGGATGTGGTTGCTAACAACTATAAGTATATATCTGAATGAAACCCACTCATGTTTATAAGACTTTAATTCCAGAAAATTCTAACACTAAATAAAAAATGCACAACAAATAAGACTTGCCGAACATTAAAACATACAAGGAGTACCTGGCTATTGTATTAGAGTATTGCTATGTAGATATTTACATGGCAAGAAAACCTGTAAATAACCAAATTCACAAATATGAATTTAAATTTGTATCAAAATACAACAAAAAAATCTACTCAAATTGAAATTACTGAAGTAGTGGATTTCCCAACTAAAAATTAGCGTCAAATTCTTACAAAATCAGCAAGGAGATAATAACAATGCTATGGCTACATAAATGGTTGCAATTTAGGAAGAAGCCACCTATAACTCCATCAAGGTTACCTCGTCAAAATATAGCCTCTTAGATATTAGCTCAAACCCCGGAATATGAACTAATAGGACATCATTCATCATCAAAATCCAAATGAGAGTGAAAATAAGATGTCCTGTGATTTCTATTGCCTATAAACCCCAACGCAAAAGATGCTTTCGTATGAAATCCTAGTTTCCTGCCAAACCATAAAATAAAATTTCCAAAATAAAGTAAGCAAATAGCCTAAACAAAAAGAAATCAAATGTAAAGAATAGCTTTGATGGAAAACAAATAAAAAGGGGAAGCAGAGAGGGTTGAGAGTCCTCGATAAAGAGAAATGAGAGAAACGCTTGCAAATTTTGAGGAAAAAGGGATAAAAAATATATTTCTAAAAATATGGTAATTAAGTGTAATCCATTAATCAGATAACGAAAAGGTACACGGCCCAAAAATCTAAGTGTTGGGAGATATCCATTAGAAAAAATATTGAATCATGGTCAATAAATAGCACAAAAGTGGCTGATTTTGGATACAACCATGTCAACTCTGAAAGGCATGTATGATTTTGATGGACTCGAAGTACGCCTAAAAGTTGGAGAAAGATAGAATTTGGAGGAAATGCATGGTCGTCTACTATGACTGTCAACCACTGAGCTTAACTCAGAGGGGTTCAAACCTTACCTGCAGTAAAAAAAATTCAATGATCGTTTTATAGCATTTTCTTAGTCTAGTTTGACTCTTGACACACAAGTTTCCTTATACTCTCTCTCCCTGTTACAACTATCAGAAGTATTCTCTGACTCTCTTGATTTCTCTTACAACAAGTAGTGGGCTCAACTGTTAAAAGTTTAGAGCCCAACAAAGAATTGATCTTGATGTCATTTGATGGGTCAAGTAATAAGGGTTTCTATAGTGAAAGAGGACCCTTATTTATCTAGTAGGTAGATATAGATGTTTTATTATAAAAAGACAATAAACTCATTAAAAAATATTGTCGGTAAAAAAAAATATTTTGTGATTATTATTATGCATTGAAATCATAGCAATAGCATTCAAATAGCAAAGGAAAATAAACCCCTGCCAAAAAAGAGAAAAGGATATGAATTGTTAAAAAAAAATAACAACTCCATCCAAGAGATTAAAACAAAAAAATAGATTGCACCTTTATCTATTTTTTTTTCTAGCAGAGGATAGGTGAAACTTAAAAGGCAAATAAGGGACAATGAGATTTATACTTAGAACCTCTAATTTCTAGAATCTCAATTTTAACTACTAAAACCACGGTCTCAAAGACTGATTGCGCCTCTGTGTCATTTATTTATACATGAAAGGCCTCTTAATAAAAGTAATAAGAAGGATGGCAGCAGCACTACAATCATATATCAAGCTCATTTCTTTTCCTTAATTTGAAAAGGTGAAGGCCTTAATAAAACTCCGAGCACAAAATTAATACAAACTTGTTGCAAAGCGGGTAAAAGAATTTCTGAATAATTTTTTCTCTAAATTATCATTAAAAATAGAAAGAAAACAACTGAGTAATACAATTATATATTTTATTATAAAAAATCTCACAAAAAATTTACAATTTAGACAAATAATCATGACAAAGATGCAGTAAAATGGGTAGTTAAAAATCTAGGATGATTTTTTTCTTAATCTATTATTAGAAAAAAGCAGTAAAAAATACAATAACACAATTGTATGTTTTATCACACAAAAAAAAATAAACGTGCACAACATTTCGCACTAAAAAAAGGATGTCTTTTTTGATTATTATTACATAAGTAGTAGAATTCAAATAACAAAAAAAAAAAGAAAGAATAAAACCCACAAAAAGTAGAAAAAGATATCAATTGTATATAAAAAAACGAAAAAAGGTATAAAAGAAAAGGAAAAATAACAACCCCATCTAGCAAAGGGGAAAAACAGGATCCTATCTCTAGCGGTGCAACCATTATTACTGCCTATGAAAGGTAAATAACAGTGATAATCATAAGATAATAATAGTAATATAATCATAAACGTAACAATATGGTAACCAATTTAACAGCAACAAAGTTTTTGGGAAAAAAAAAAAGGAAAAAGAAGGGGAAAAAAAAGAGCAAAACCGGTAAGAAATGCGGCACCACCACAAATCTAAAATATCTAAAATATATAAAAGGGGGAACGACGGTTAGCTACAGTGCAACCATGGGCCGGTTTTCGACGGTAATTCTCATGGCTTCATGGAGTATTTTGGTCCTTTCCAATGTGGCATAAAGATTAAATTTGTGGCTCCTGAATTTTCTGATATTGACTTTGCATTTTCTTTCTCTATAATGCCCTTGGTTTGTCCGGTTTTGCCCGTAAATTTGGAGATTTGTGTGTCCGTTTATTAGTGTTTCGTTGGGCTTTCTTGTAATTTTAACCATGTTTGTGCCCTTTTATTGTTCCTTTCCTTAACCTTATCGTGCTTACTAGGTGGGGTGGAGACCGAGGAGTCAGAAATGCCCGTTTTTCCTCTCCTTTCTTCATCGCTAGTCTCACTCTCACTTCATCTTCCCTTCAATCATCCTCTAATTTCTCTCATCTTCTTCCTCTTTTCTTTTCTTTGGTTTTGTTTGTTTTTGATTCTGACCGAGAGCAACAACAAGAACAACAAGGTAAGACTCTTTTTCTTTCTCATCATCAAGACTTGTTTAGCCTTTTGGATTTTTTTGGAGGGTTTACCAGTCGAATTTTAACATATAATATGTATATATTTGTGATGTAAATTTTTTCCAGGTGTAGAAGAAATGACAGTATTACGGGTCTCCTCCGGCCTCAAGAGGGTTAAGGTTAGACTTGCATTTTTTCTCTCTCGACTTTTCTTCTATATATTTTTTTCGATTTTTTTCTTTCCCGTCATTTTGGCCATATTTTTTTCGACTTTCTTTAGCCTTTCATTTTCTTTATCGTAATAATACATCCAACCAACTAGATATAGAAAATGGCAAACAAAAGCAGGAGAACGGAAAGCCAGTGGTCCAAGCAGAAAAGATGTTTTTTTTTTCCTTTAATAATCAGTTCCTAAATTTTTCCTTGAATTCTTTCCTTTCCATCTTTTTTTTTTTAAATAAATATCTTTCTGTATATATTGGCTTTCTGGATTTATTTTTAGATGTGTAGTTGAAAATTTAGATATATGTTCCCTTCAAGTGCAATCTTGGAAATTTTTTTTTGTACATGATTGTCTTTTGTTTTCTTTTTATCGTTAGTATTTCTATGTACATTATAGATTACTCCTGTTTCAGGTTTCGTCTGGGCATGACAAGTTTCATGAGATCTATGTTCTCGACAGAGAGGTAAGCCTTCTTTTCTTTCCCTATGTTTTTTAAACCACCTTACAAATTAGTAATTTCGTTGTATAGTTATTTGTATTACTCGATTGAATTTCATGAGACAATAAATTGTATTTTTTTTGCTCATTATCTTTTAGGGATGTAACAATTTAGGAGTTCCATACTTACTAATATTGAGGGTAATAGGTTGTGACTTTAGTATTTTATGTTCACTTGTAGGCTTCCTATTATTGAAATTTGCAAATTGTTTTTTTTTATAATCTTAGGAATTGATCAAGATTTGCAAATTAATTTTTCAAAGCTATCTTTGGGGGGAAAAAGCAGCTGTTTGGAAGCTCTATTGCCTTGCAGTAATTTTTCGAATCATTTCCAGATTTCGATCTGGGAAGTGACAGACCATTGATTTACTTGCATAAGCCTCTTAATTTTTTCTCAATTGTTGGTTTTGGCTTTAATTTTCAAAATTCTTTGTTTTGACAGACCATCGATTTCCTATTCAGGATTATGGTATGGTGGTGCTTTTTTCTCTGTTTTCGTGTATGTTGTCTTCTCTGCAGTTCTCTTCCACTTCTGCATCAGTTTACTGTAAATTGGTCTTGCTCCTGATTTTTTTTTTTGGTTTCTATGTTTGCAGGTCATAGATTCTATAACATATTTTTCATATTTTAGGTTTAAATAGTTTGGTGGAAGATTTGCATGTATTTCATTTACATTGCCTTGCGTTAAAGCTCTTGCCTTTGCCATCTTTTGGCAGATAGCTTTCTAATTTAGTGCCAGGTTGCTTATTTGTTTTAATCTTTCCCATGTATGGAATGTTTTACAAAAAATATTATCAAATTAGGTTCTCTTGTACCACTAAGTTGCCTTTGCATTAAACTTACTCTTTGATTTTGCTTTTCAGGGACCAACTGGTTATTCAATGTTGAGAGATTGCATAGGGTTCACATAGAGTGATCAATTTTTGAGGTGAACCCTTTTGTGATCTGTCTCCACTGTTTAATTATCTACTTTTTTGTGTTTTCATGTTTTGATTTTCCCCAATTCTTCTATTCCTGACACACCTACTCTTAATGAATAAGTTACTTACGATGGCTTTTTTTTCACATGTTTCCAAAAATTGACTGTCTTATGGGCCTAGATGGTTAGATGAAAAGTCTGAGCTTCTGGAGGTTGAGCAAGGCAAATGTTCCATGAACTTAGATCACTACTATTTTTTACAGTGAACGTTATAGATTTGTATATTGTGTTCTTGAATCAATTATGAAATCATGACCCCAGTTTCAATGGTAATTTTGTCAATAGCCTTTGGTTATTTGGGTTTTTTACAAACATTGTGTGGATTGATGGTGTGTTGTCTGCGCTGAGATTGTGATATGTTATTTTCGAAAGACTGAGGCTATCCTTTATGGTTGGTTTGTGTTTTCCTGTGAATTGAGTGGATTACGTAGGTTTTTTCATTAGTACTTATTGTTGGCTGCATGTATCTGTTGTACATTGTACAAAAGTTTTCGTGAGCCTTGATTGTTTGCCTGCTTTTTGCCTATGTTATTAAATGAAAATTATGTGCTAATGGTAGACAGACAATATTACGATGTATTGGGGATGATGACAGCCTAATTTTTCGTTTGACGAATGTTTAATCTGTAGGCATTTAAGTGATTGTTTGTGCAACATGTCATATGCTTTTACCCTTGCACCACTCTAATGATCTATCCCCAATTCTTTCTTCTTTTGGCTATCTACATTGAATTCTTCTAATGTTACAATTGTAAAGCTTCATAAACATGTTAAGAACAATAATTTCATTTTTTTTGTTGTCATTTCTCCATTTTTTGTTCTTTGTTGCTTATAGTTTTGCCATATGTGCATCTTCAGCGATTCTGTGTTTTTTTGGGGACTGTAAAAGCTTCATTTGGCACATTTCTGAAAAAAAAATTCCCCTCTACTTTGTTAAGTCATGAATCATTCCATCTCTTGATATTCTCTCTTATGTTTCTAGACTATAAAACCTTTAGAAGTTCTACAAACCTTAAAAAAAAAAAAAAGGAGGATAACATGGACAACCTCATTGGATTGTTTGCAGGAAAGTAAAAGAAATTTATTGTTCTCAGAGCTCTTTTTTTTTCATTATGGAGACACCAAATTTTCTCAGTTGTTATTTATTGGTTTAGGGAATGTTATCCTCAAATGTTGCACTATTATTGTTCTAAATATTCAGCAAAGTTTTTTTTTTTTTTTTAAAAACATTGATACAAGAATTCTTACTTTTTATCTCCTGTGAAGGGATTTTTTTTTTCAAATTAATTTACTCAGCTTATCTGATTTTTTTTTTTGTGGATAAATAAGGTGGAAGAAGACGATGCCTGGAGCAAGTGATTATGATATACGCTTTGAGATTCAATTCTGGTAACACTTCAGTATTTGTGTTCACTTGAAGCTTTTCTAATAGTGTTTGATTTTTTATTGTAGTAATGCTCTTTCATATAACAGCAATTATTTGAAAATTAAGTTTTATGGCATTTTGTAGTCTGATTCGTGTCTCACAGGCTAGGACATATTTGTTAAAGGACATCTAAGATCAGCTCATACTATGGTATTTCTAGCTAAAACAAAATGTCAACGTACAATCACTATATTTAGAGACGCTTTTGTAGAAAGGATCTACCCTTGAACCTGCTGTCATCATATTTAATTGCATAAAAAAACCCATATATTTCTGCAACTATGCAATTTGCAATTCTCCAGATGCCGCCGATGACTCAAAATGGTTCATAGCCATTTGCGCATGAAAAATACTCTAAGCCCTACACATCTAACTCCCTGGCTTCGTCATTGGCTGCCCCGCGCGCTCAAAAACTAGTATATAATATAATATAAGAAGAACAAAAATGAGCAAAACGGAAGGAAGCATTCCGTCCAAAAAGGAAAAGGAGAATTTTGGCAGGCGCAATTTCTTTGGCAAGCTATTTTTCAAGAAAAAGGAGAAAACTTCATAATAGCACAATTGCATATTGTATTATAATAACAAAATGTTATAAAAAACAATAGCCTTGAGAAAAAATATTGTGGGTAAAAAAAAAATAAACATGAGATTTAAAGTTAGGATACTTAATTTCTGCACCCTTATCTTTAGCTACTAAACTAGGACGTCGTCAGCTGATTACATCTATATTTAACTCATAACACACGCGAATTCCATTATTCATTCATACATACAACAAGAAGAATAAAATGAAGAAAAGAAGAAAACAAAAAGAACCACCCTATCCAAAAAAAGCAACTTCCAATCCACAATGAACGTGACTGACGACCACCAACTAATTTAAGGGATTTGGACATCATCGTTTTAAGTTCAATTAATTCTACCAGATATGTATTGTAGAAAATGGAGGGGAGTCTAAGTCCCTAATTTAAGTACTCCTTCCCACTTAATATGTAATTTCTTTAATTTTCAATACTTCCAAAGGTAAAAAGTAACATAACCAAGTTTTTTTTTCCCTTTTTTCTTGTCTCTTTTTAATATTTGTTGCAAAAAAAAAAGAGAGAATGTTTTAACATATTAATTAATTGAGTGTATGGTCCTTTGTTGAGGAAAAATAGAAGCAATTTAAAAGCTTCTGTCCTACTCTGACTGAAATACAAAGAAGGAAAAGTGTATCTTGCATATAGACTCGTGCTCAGCTAACTATAAGCATCGTATCAAACTGTAGCAGAATTAAAAAAAAGGAATTGAGACTGGCTGCATCAACTCAAACAAAAAGGGAAAAAGAAAAAACAAAAGGGAAGCTCCAGAAATTGCTTTCAAGAAACTTGAATTAGACTCCTTGTTGTGCGGGGATTGACTCTGTTTCTGACGGACTTGACTCTTCTTCAATTGAGATCTTTAGAGCCTCATTTCCCATATCTATCTGTTCTTGTTGAATTTGCTTCACTGAACTTGCAACAGACTCACGACACTCTCTCACCTCAATCATTTCAAGAGTCGGACATTCCCCTAAACAAGAAGGCACCTCTTCCAACATCCCACAATCGCGCACAACCAATTTCTCAAGACGGAGAAAATGATCAGAAGATGAAGTCCAGCTGCGAAAGTCCCACAAGCCTCTCAATTCCAAGAATCGGAGGCTAGGGAACTCCCCTTCTTTCACTTTCCATTCTTCCCCAACGAAGGAGTCATCGTGTAATTTAAGCACTTCAAGTTTGGGCAACTTTCCAATTGTTGAGATTTCACTCCATGCCTGCTCATTTGTAACAGAGTCTCAACTTCTTCAAATTCAAAGGGAATTTAAATCTGTAACTGGTCAAACCAAGCCAGAGCGAGTGATTCTAGTTGACTCAAACAGTCAAACCCGAGAATCCCGTCGTCCATTCTGGTAGGTTCTTCTCTTGATGCCGTCATCTTACATCTTAGCCTGCGGAGGTTTGGTAACTTTGTCAGTATCTTTTGCAAGCTTTGAGAGGAGGGATCAACGGCAAGGCTTAAAGTGTCTAAATGATCTAAGCCTGGGGATACTTCAAGATTTTCAACAGGAAAAATAAAACCATAATGGGGATATGTAGTCCATAGATGCCTCAATGTCTTAATGTTCCAGATAGTCTTGGGTAACAAACAATCAGCGTCGTTTCCTCGTTAGCAGAAAAGTTTGTAACCTTGAGAGGTTAGCTATTGGCAGCTGGGATGAATTTTACTCCTCTAGTACGAAGAGCCAAGTATCTCAAGTGAACAAGCAAAAATACTTCCATAGGAAAATATGCACCAAACACCAATTCCCCCGAATCCAACACTCTAAGAAGTTTAGGTAACCAAAATCCCAAATGATCCCCCCTTAAACAATAACAAACTGCGTACATTGGGCAATTCTAGCATTAACTCCCAAATCATCAAATTCCTGCCATTTTGATCACAAAATCGGAGGGGGTTGCTTGAGCCAGTAAGAATAAAACGATCATTCCGACCGTGCAAAACATGCAGAAAGTTTTCTTCTTTGGCTTTTTTCACACAAAACTCATGTACCAAATCATGAAGTCGGCAGACTTTGGCACCACCCATAGTTCCTTGTTTAGAAATCATAACTAAACTTCTATCAACTAGATCCTGCAAATAGTCATCTGCGACATCCTCTAAATTCTTTTCTTCAGTTTTTCGCACGAAGCCTTCAGAGATCCAGAACCATAACAACCTTCGGACAGGAACATTTTCGTCTTCTTTATATGCACCAAAGTAAAGAAGGCATGGTTTCAAATCATCCGATAAATGACTGTAACTCAGCTCAAGCGTCTCATACAGTATTCGTCATCAAGGACAATACTGGAAGTCAGACTCTTTGCAACTTCTTCCCAGCAGTCTTCTGCAGTATTAGCAAGAATTCCAGCAACGAGGACAACTGTGAGAGGTAAACCCCTACATAAGTTTGCCTATTTGAGATCCAACTTTACCTAGTGCTGGAGGAAAACCCTTCTTTGCCAAATAGCTTTTTCTGCAGCAATTTCCAACTCTCTTCGTCAGTAAGGTGGCGGAGATGGTGAGCCTTGGTATCAGGTTTGAATTGCAATTGAATTCTGCTGGTGAAAAGAATCCTACTTCCGTTAGCATCATCGGGCAATGATCTCTCCAGCAAAATCCATGCCTTAATCTCCCACACATCATCCAAAAAAATGAGATACCTATTTCTCTTTAAAAGTTTGTATAGTTCGGGAGCCAAATCATTTTCATCCTTCTCAAGATATTCACCAGGACTCTAGAAGAAATACTACATAAAAGCTGAACTAACAAACTGTGGCATGCTATACACTTGAGAAACGGTACACCGAGCAAGGATATGAAAGTGGCTCAAAATTAATGGATCATTGCAAATCCTATTGGCCAATGTTGTCTTACCAAGTCCTGCCATACCCACAATTGAAACAAAATCCAACAGCTTTGAACCCCTGGTAAGACTATGAATAATTGCCTTTACCTCATCATCAAGACCCACCAGAACTTCATTCAACACTGGGGTGCGACATTTTGACTCAATGCGGAAAGATTTCTGGTTAGTTCTCTGAGCTCCACAGTCATGCCTCGTGCTATCATAGGTTTCAAGGGCCTCAGTCCTTCAAAAGCTGGATATCTCTGGCAACTCTTTCCAAATATTCATGTTTATCACCAACCACGATAGAGTCAATGACAAACTCTGCCCTGTGTGCAACCTCCATAACACGACTCCAAAGAGCTTGGAGCTTTCCATTCCGGTTGCGCTGCGTCTGCTATCTTGGCAAGGAAAGATCTTAAGAATACGAGATCTTCTAGGACTGTGTGGATTTGATCTGGGAATGCAATTGAATCGTCAGCCTTCATTACAACTTTCTAGTTCCTTCAGATTTTCAAGGAGAAAATCCATACAGGCCCAACTCATTGGTCCTAGGAAAACCAAATGGCGAGAATGATGTCACTGGACGGTAACTTCTGCCCTAACAAACTTGAGCGCTTTAAGCAAATGAAAAAGAGCAAGATCTGTTTCCTTGGCTAAGCCTTCTTGATTTGATTCACAGAAAGAGAGAAAATTACAACCGCTGCATCGCAGGCCACAACTCCAATAAGATTCTTCATTTCATGGCATAGCTCTTTGAACTTCTCCTGATGCCTGAGAAGAATTGTCAGGAATCTTGAGCCCGTCAACAAATTTGAGCATTTGATTCATGGTCGGGACTGGAGTATTGGTACAAGGTTGTAGTAGCTCCGCAGTATTCTGAACGAGATGATCCATAAAGTCAACTACTAGATGCTTATTCTTGTCCAGAGCTGAAATGTCTGATGATCTTGATAACTTTGCAGCAGTCAAGACATGGATGTAAGTTTCTCGGACCCGGGATCACCGCGATTAATCTTCTCCATGCATTAGTTGAGAAATTTGAAGTTTCATTTCCTTGCCATACTTCATCATTATCTATGACTTCGTTAAACCACCATATAGAAAACAGGTGTAAAGCATTGATAGCCCACCACTTCAGCGTGAATCAAGAGATCTGTCAATTGCTGATCCTCGGACACCGGCGAAAGCATAGCAAAGCGAATGAAACTCTTCAAGAACCATTAGCTGCTCGTCAAGGCCTTTGGAAGGGAAAATGTAAAATTCCTCACAAATCTCGGAAACAGAATCGATGGAAATCAATAACTAGCTCTGGATCTCGCAGCCAGTAACAGTCCAGCAGATAGTTGATGCACGATTCGTTGATATCTGTTTCGAAGAACAACTTGATTGCTTCCAGGAATATGGTGAGCTCACTTTTAACACGAGTCGAATCAGGCGAGCGAGAATGATTCCAAGCATTCGCTGCAAGCAAATTCAAGATCTTGCATTCTCTGGTAATCAGATCTTGGAATTCTGGAAGACGTAACATCCTTCTCCTTCTCATCTTGTTCCAAAACAGGTTCATGGTTCCTCCTCCTCCTACACATTGTCAGATACAGATCAAAGCTTTTTAATAGTCTCACCCCCATCTTCAGCTTCGAGATAAGATCATCGTACGATTCGTACCCGGTCGGTATCATGCAAGCAGCGAAGATATTCTAGACAGAAACTCGAAAGCAACTAGTGCTACTACTGAAGGATATCTCCATTACTGTATCTTCTATTCGCTCTGAAATCAAATTTGTCTCTTGAATAAACATAGTTCAAGGACTACAGCTTTCTCATGGCATGAAAATAGTCAAATATTGTCGGCAAGACTGAGGGGACAGCTTTTGTCTACTTTCGGCCCGAAGTGCGTTACCAAGTAATGGACATGTTTAGACCGCATAGAAAAGATACCAATTCGAGGCAAATCCAGAACCTAATTGCAAAAAATGGTTCATTATACTTGCTGTTCATTTTTGATAACTAAAAAAATTGTAAATAGTTATAATTTTACCAGAATGTAAACGCTACAGTGTAAACCGCTCATATTAATATCTTTTGAACTATATTTTCATCAATACCATCATTATCGTTGCCAATGCCAACTCAATTAGAAGTTTGAGGGCACCTAAAACTCCAGACATATTAATGGTAACAATTCTTAGAACTCCAGGTAACATTTGTTAAAAATCCATACACAAACTCACCTGACAAATCCTAGATCACAAGTAAGAAGGTAATGGTTGAATAAAATAGGTTAGACTCACTGATAACAAAGTATTATTAAATAAGAGTATTTTAAAAAAATTAAAAATTAATTATATTATTCAATTAGAAAGTGAATTATAATTTAGGATGGATGAAAATGAAATTATTAAAATGGGACGGAGGATATTATCATACTATTAGAGCAGTATTAGTTATTCCCTCTTCCTATAAGATAAGGTCATTTTTCTTTTTGTGATCGTCCTAAATTATGAACTTGTTAGTTTACCAATTTATTGCCATGCCCACATTTAATGTACACCCTTTATCAATAAATATATTATTAATCATTCTAAGAGTAACAAATACATCACTAAAGCTAGTATTAGCGGAAATGACATATGAGGAAATTACTTAGCAAAAAAGATTGGACAAAGTATACATTAACTTACAGTATTAAAATATCTTCTCTAAATAAGAGTGCAAGTAGCTCACAAAGCAATAACAAAGAGGAGGACATTAACCTAGTTGCTTCCAAGAAGTGCTATAACATTATTAAAATGATGCAAAACACGACAAGACACCAAGGTAAATACTATAATGCCTTGGCCATTTACCCCAGTCCACTAGTAGACATTAAGCAAAACCCATTAGAAAAATGTATTATTTGTTTTGCCATTTACCCAAAGGAAATTCTAACCATGTATCTCCTTTGAGGGACAATAGGATGGAATTAATTTAGTTACAAAGCGACGAGTACAAGGTACATAGATGTTCGGTTGGACGTTTTTCTTTTTGGTTTTTTAAAATCAAAGAACACATAAACCAGAAAAGAATTTCAAGCCTTGTCCTTGTTTTTTTTTTTTTTTTGGTTGAGGAGGGACTAGTTATTGTAGTATTTGCAGAAACAAAAGTCTGTGTTGAAGACTGACAGTGCATAAGAAATATCGTATGTACATATGTTGATAGTGCATAAAAACATTACCCCTAAAGAATCACACACTTTTTTGTGTGAATTTATTCACACTTTATTTGTATAGAATAGAATCAATGATTTTTGTAGTTGCAATACAGAAACTCTACGGTGGGTTGTTTCAAATCCATTTCTAAACATTTTTTCAATATAGACACATAGCATATTTACCCTGCATGGGTCTCGAAGGGATCCATTATTAACGCATAAACGGTCCATAAAATTTACCATGTAAACACCATATTCAAAACTTCTCACACTAATATCTTAAAGCATTTTTTCCAATATACCATCACTATCCTTGTGAACACCAACTTAATTTGAGTTTAAAAGCACCTAAAATCAAGACATATAACTCTATAAACTATACCCGTTGGAACTATAATTATTCATGTAACAGTTCTTAAAAAATTCAAACAAGAACTCACCAGACAAATCCTGCCAACTTAGCAATAAAATAAACTTTTAACTGTAATTTTCTTGTCAAAAGGTATCGCTAAAATCATCATCAAGGCTGTATTGATAAAATCATCTTTGGGACAAAAGCTGGGAATAAGATTCATATAGTGGGATCAATATTCAAAAATGGCGTGCAACTTTTCAAAAATTCATAAAGTGGGAATAAGATTCAAAAATGGTGTGCAATTATTCAACCAATATTAAATGTAATAAGATTCGGCTTAAATTACATATCAAAATGTCCAGGTGGAAAAACTCTTTGAATTTCTACCAAAATGAATTCCTTCTCCCTTTCCCTCAGTCACCAACTTTTAACCAGATACACATTCACAGTTAGCTACCATTTTTAGAGAAGCAAAAAGGCACACAGACAGACAGACTCGCACTCTTACCTGCCATTTTTTCAGAAAACAAAAGAACACACCACACACACATGCACGATTACCTGAACAAAATTTCGTGGCAAGTACCATGTAAAGTTCCAAAAACGTTACTATCAAGAACAACCATTGATCCGTCCCACATCGGTTGGATGTAGGTTATCCATAGGACCCTTGTTTAATTATTAATTGGTTGGATGTGGTTGCTAACAACTATAAGTATATATCTGAATGAAACCCACTCATGTTTATAAGACTTTAATTCCAGAAAATTCTAACACTAAATAAAAAATGCACAACAAATAAGACTTGCCGAACATTAAAACATACAAGGAGTACCTGGCTATTGTATTAGAGTATTGCTATGTAGATATTTACATGGCAAGAAAACCTGTAAATAACCAAATTCACAAATATGAATTTAAATTTGTATCAAAATACAACAAAAAAATCTACTCAAATTGAAATTACTGAAGTAGATGGAAAACAAATAAAAAAGGGGAAGCAGAGAGGGTTGAGAGTCCTCGATAAAGAGAAATGAGAGAAACGCTTGCAAATTTTGAGGAAAAAGGGATAAAAAATATATTTCTAAAAATATGGTAATTAAGTGTAATCCATTAATCAGATAACGAAAAGGTACACGGCCCAAAAATCTAAAGGTTGGGAGATATCCATTAGAAAAAATATTGAATCATGGTCAATAAATAGCACAAAAGTGGCTGATTTTGGATACAACCATGTCAACTCTGAAAGGCATGTATGATTTTGATGGACTCGAAAGTACGCCTAAAAGTTGGAGAAAGATAGAATTTGGAGGAAATGCATGGTCGTCTACTATGACTGTCAACCACTGAGCTTAACTCAGAGGGTTCAAACCTTACCTGCAGTAAAAAAATTCAAAGATCGTTTTATAGCATTTTTCTTAGTCTAGTTTGACTCTTGACACACAAATTTCCTTTATACTCTCTCTCCCTATTACAACTATCAGAAGTATTCTCTGACTCTCTTGATTTCTCTTACAACAAGTAGTGGCTCAACTGTTAAAAGTTTAGAGCCCAACAAAGAATTGATCTTGATGTCATTTGATGGGTCAAGTAATAAGGGTTGCTATAGTGAAAGAGGACCCTTATTTATCTAGTAGGTAGATATAGATGTTTTATTATAAAAAGACAATAAACTCATTAAAAAAATATTGTCGGTAAAAAAAATATTTTGTGATTATTATTATGCATTGAAATCATAGCAATAGCATTCAAATAGCAAAGGAAAATAAACCCCCGCCAAAAAAGAGAAAAGGATATGAATTGTTAAAAAAAATAACAACTCCATCCAAGAGATTAAAACAAAAAAATAGATTGCACCTTTATCTATTTTTTTTTCTAGCAGAGGATAGGTGAAACTTAAAAGGCAAATAAGGGACAATGAGATTTATACTTAGAACCTCTAATTTCTAGAATCTCAATTTTAACTACTAAACCACGGTCTCAAAGACTGATTGCGCCTCTGTGTCATTTATTTATACATGAAAGGCCTCTTAATAAAAGTAATAAGAAGGATGGCAGCAGCACTACAATCATATATCAAGGTCATTTCTTTTCCTTAATTTGAAAAGGTGAAGGCCTTAATAAAACTCCGAGCACAAAATTAATACAAACTTGTTGCAAAGCGGGTAAAAGAATTTCTGAATAATTTTTTCTCTAAATTATCATTAAAAATAGAAAGAAAACAACTGAGTAATACAATTATATATTTTATTATAAAAATCTCACAAAAAATTACAATTTAGACAAATAATCATGACAAAGATGCAGTAAAATGGGTAGTTAAAATCTAGGATGATTTTTTTCTTAATCTATTATTAGAAAAAAGCAGTAAAAAATACAATAACACAATTGTATGTTTTATCACACAAAAAAAAAATAAACGTGCACAAACATTTCGCACTAAAAAAAGGATGTCTTTTTGATTATTATTACATAAGTAGTAGAATTCAAATAACAAAAAAAAAAAGAAAGAATAAAACCCCACAAAAAGTAGAAAAAGATATCAATTGTATATAAAAAAACGAAAAAGGTATAAAAGAAAGGGAAAAATAACAACCCCATCTAGCAAAGGGGAAAAACAGGATCCTATCTGTAGCAGTGCAACTATTATTACTGCCTATGAAAGGTAAATAACAGTAATAATCATAAGATAATAATAGTAATATAATAATAAACGTAACAATATGGTAAGCAATTTAACAGCAACAAAGTTTTTGGAAAAAAAAAGGAAAAAGAAGGGGAAAAAAAGCGCAAAACCGGTAAGAAATGCGGCACCACCACAAATCTAAATCTAAAATATATAAAAGGGGGAACGACGATTAGCTACAGTGCAACCATGGGCCGGTTTCGACGGTAATTCTCATGGCTTCATGGAGTATTTTGGTCTTTCCAATGTGGCATAAAGATTAAATTTGTGGCTCCTGAATTTTCTGATATTGACTTTGCATTTTCTTTCTCTATAATGCCCTTGGTTGTCCGGTTTGCCCGTAAATTTGGAGATTTGTGTGTCCGTTTATTAGTGTTTCGTTGGGCTTTCTTGTAATTTTAACCATGTTTGTGCCCTTTTATTGTTCCTTTCCTTAACCTTATCGTGCTTACTAGGTGGGGTGGAGACCGAGGAGTCCAGAAATGCCCGTTTTTCCTCTCCTTTCTTCATCACTAGTCTCCACTCTTCACTTCATCTTCCCTTCAATCATCCTCTAATTTCTCTCATCTTCTTCCTCTTTTCTTTTCTTTGGTTTTGTTTGTTTTTGATTCTGACCGAGAGCAACAACAAGAACAACAAGGTAAGACTCTTTTTCTTTCTCATCATCAAGACTTGTTTAGCCTTTGGATTTTTTTGGAGGGTTTACCAGTCGAATTTTAACATATAATATGTATATATTTGTGATGTAAATTTTTTCCAGGTGTAGAAGAAATGACAGTATTACGGGTCTCCTCCGGCCTCAAGAGGGTTAAGGTTAGACTTGCATTTTTTCTCTCTCGACTTTCTTCTATAAATTTTTTTCGATTTTTTTCTTTCCCGTCATTTTGGCCATATTTTTTTCGACTTTCTTTAGCCTTTCATTTTCTTTATCGTAATAATACATCCAACCAACTAGATATAGAAAATGGCAAACAAAAGCAGGAGAACGGAAAGCCAGTGGTCCAAGCAGAAAAGATGTTTTTTTTTTCCTTTAATAATCCAGTTCCTAAATTTTTCCTTGAATTCTTTCCTTTCCATCTTTTTTTTTTTAAATAAATATCTTTCTGTATATATTGGCTTTCTGGATTTATTTTTAGATGTGTAGTTGAAAATTTAGATATATGTTCCCTTCAAGTGCAATCTTGGAAATTTTTTTTGTACATGATTGTCTTTTGTTTTCTTTTTTATCGTTAGTATTTCTATGTACATTATAGATTACTCCTGTTTCAGGTTTCGTCTGGGCATGACAAGTTTCATGAGATCTATGTTCTCGACAGAGAGGTAAGCCTTCTTTTCTTTCCCTATGTTTTTTAAACCACCTTACAAATTAGTAATTTCGTTGTATAGTTATTTGTATTACTCGATTGAATTTCATGAGACAATAATTGTATTTTTTTTGCTCATTATCTTTTAGGGATGTAACAATTTAGGAGTTCCATACTTACTAATATTGAGGGTAATAGGTTGTGACTTTAGTATTTATTTTCACTTGTAGGCTTCCCTATTATTGAAATTTGCAAATTGTTTTTTTTTTTTATAATCTTAGGAATTGATCAAGATTTGCAAATTAATTTTTCAAAGCTATCTTTGGGGGGAAAAAAGCAGCTGTTGGAAGCTCTATTGCCTTGCAGTAATTTTTCGAATCATTTCCAGATTTCGATCTGGGAAGTGACAGACCATTGATTTACTTGCATAAGCCTCTTAATTTTTCTCAATTGTTGGTTTTGGCTTTAATTTCAAAATTCTTTGTTTTGACAGACCATCGATTTCCTATTCAGGATTATGGTATGGTGGTGCTTTTTCTCTGTTTTCGTGTATGTTGTCTTCTCTGCAGTTCTCTTCCACTTCTGCATCAGTTTTACTGTAATTGGTCTTGCTCCTGATTTTTTTTTTGGTTTCTATGTTTCGCAGGTCATAGATTCTATAACATATTTTTCATATTTTAGGTTTAAATAGTTTGGTGGAAGATTTGCATGTATTTCATTTACATTGCCTTGCGTTAAAGCTCTTGCCTTTGCCATCTTTTGGCAGATAGCTTTCTAATTTAGTGCCAGGTTGCTTATTTGTTTTAATCTTTCCCATGTATGGAATGTTTTACAAAAAATATTATCAAATTAGGTTCTCTTGTACCACTAAGTTGCCTTTGCATTAAACTTACTCTTTGATTTTGCTTTTCAGGACCAACTGGTTATTCAATGTTGAGAGATTGCATAGGGTTCACATAGAGTGATCAATTTTTGAGGTGAACCCTTTTGTGATCTGTCTCCACTGTTTAATTATCTACTTTTTTGTGTTTTCATGTTTTGATTTTCCCCAATTCTTCTATTCCTGACACACCTACTCTTAATGAATAAGTTACTTACGATGGCTTTTTTTCACATGTTTCCAAAAATTGACTGTCTTATGGGCCTAGAGGGTTAGATGAAAAGTCTGAGCTTCTGGAGGTTGAGCAAGGCAAATGTTCCATGAACTTAGATCACTATTATTTTTTACAGTGAACGTTATAGATTTGTATATTGTGTTCTTGAATCAATTATGAAATCATGACCCCAGTTTCAATGGTAATTTTGTCAATAGCCTTTGGTTATTTGGGTTTTTTTACAAACATTGTGTGGATTGATGGTGTGTTGTCTGCGCTGAGATTGTGATATGTTATTTTCGAAAGACTGAGGCTATCCTTTATGGTTGGTTTGTGTTTTCCTGTGAATTGAGTGGATTACGTAGGTTTTTTCATTAGTACTTATTGTTGGCTGCATGTATCTGTTGTACATTGTACAAAAGTTTTCGTGAGCCTTGATTGTTTGCCTGCTTTTTTGCCTATGTTATTAAATGAAAATTATGTGCTAATGGTAGACAGACATTATTACGATGTATTGGGGATGATGACAGCCTAATTTTTCGTTTGACGAATGTTTAATCTGTAGGCATTTAAGTGATTGTTTGTGCAACATGTCATATGCTTTTACCCTTGCACCACTCTAATGATCTATCCCCAATTCTTTCTTCTTTTGGCTATCTACATTGAATTCTTCTAATGTTACAATTGTAAAGCTTCATAAACATGTTAAGAACAATAATTTCATTTTTTTTTGTTGTCATTTCTCCATTTTTGTTCTTTGTTGCTTATAGTTTTGCCATATGTGCATCTTCAGCGATTCTGTGTTTTTTTGGGGACTGTAAAAGCTTCATTTGGCACATTTCTGAAAAAAAAATTTCCCCTCTACTTTGTTAAGTCATGAATCATTCCATCTCTTGATATTCTCTCTTATGTTTCTAGACTATAAAACCTTTAGAAGTTCTACAAAACCTTAAAAAAAAAAAAAAGGAGGATAACATGGACAACCTCATTGGATTGTTTGCAGGAAAGTAAAAGAAATTTATTGTTCTCAGAGCTCTTTTTTTTCATTATGGAGACACCAAATTTTCTCAGTTGTTATTTATTGGTTTAGGGAATGTTATCCTCAAATGTTGCACTATTATTGTTCTAAATATTCAGCAAAGTTTTTTTTTTTTTTTAAAAACATTGATACAAGAATTCTTACTTTTTATCTCCTGTGAAGGGATTTTTTTTTTCAAATTAATTTACTCAGCTTATCTGATTTTTTTTTTTGTGGATAAATAAGGTGGAAGAAGACGATGCCTGGAGCAAGTGATTATGATATACGCTTTGAGATTCAATTCTGGTAACACTTCAGTATTTGTGTTCACTTGAAGCTTTTCTAATAGTGTTTGATTTTTTATTGTAGTAATGCTCTTTCATATAACAGCAATTATTTGAAAATTAAGTTTTATGGCATTTTGTAGTCTGATTCGTGTCTCACAGGCTAGGACATATTTGTTAAAGGACATCTAAGATCAGCTCATACTATGGTATTTCTAGCTAAAACAAAATGTCAACGTACAATCACTATATTTAGAGACGCTTTTGTAGAAAGGATCTACCCTTGAACCTGCTGTCATCATATTTAATTGCATAAAAAAACCCATATATTTCTGCAACTATGCAATTTGCAATTCTCCAGATGCCGCCGATGACTCAAAATGGTTCATAGCCATTTGCGCATGAAAAATACTCTAAGCCCTACACATCTAACTCCCTGGCTTCGTCATTGGCTGCCCCGCGCGCTCAAAAACTAGTATATAATATAATATAAGAAGAACAAAAATGAGCAAAACGGAAGGAAGCATTCCGTCCAAAAAGGAAAAGGAGAATTTTGGCAGGCGCAATTTCTTTGGCAAGCTATTTTTCAAGAAAAAGGAGAAAACTTCATAATAGCACAATTGCATATTGTATTATAATAACAAAATGTTATAAAAAACAATAGCCTTGAGAAAAAATATTGTGGGTAAAAAAAAAAATAAACATGAGATTTAAAGTTAGGATACTTAATTTCTGCACCCTTATCTTTAGCTACTAAACTAGGACGTCGTCAGCTGATTACATCTATATTTAACTCATAACACACGCGAATTCCATTATTCATTCATACATACAACAAGAAGAATAAAATGAAGAAAAGAAGAAAACAAAAAGAACCACCCTATCCAAAAAAAGCAACTTCCAATCCACAATGAACGTGACTGACGACCACCAACTAATTTAAGGGATTTGGACATCATCGTTTTAAGTTCAATTAATTCTACCAGATATGTATTGTAGAAAATGGAGGGGAGTCTAAGTCCCTAATTTAAGTACTCCTTCCCACTTAATATGTAATTTCTTTAATTTTCAATACTTCCAAAGGTAAAAAGTAACATAACCAAGTTTTTTTTCCCTTTTTTCTTGTCTCTTTTTAATATTTGTTGCAAAAAAAAAAGAGAGAATGTTTTAACATATTAATTAATTGAGTGTATGGTCCTTTGTTGAGGAAAAATAGAAGCAATTTAAAAGCTTCTGTCCTACTCTGACTGAAATACAAAGAAGGAAAAGGGTGTCTTGCATGTAAACTCGTGCTCAGCTAACTATAAGCATCGTATCAATCTGTAGCAGAATTAAAAAAAGGAATTGAGACTGGCTGCATCAACTCAAACAAAAAGGAAAAAGAAAAAAACAAAAGGGAAGCTCCAGAAATTGCTTTCAAGAAACTTGAATTAGACTCCTTGTTGTGCGGGGATTGACTCTGTTTCTGACGGACTTGACTCTTCTTCTTCTTCTTTGCTGGAACTTCATGCACCAAAACAATATCCAATTAAGATCTTTAGAGCCTCATTTCCCATATCTATCTGTTCTCGTTGAATTTGCTTCACTGAACTTGCAACAGACTCACGACACCCTCTCACCTCAATCATTTCAAGAGTCGGACATTCCCCTAAACAAGAAGGCACCTCTTTCAATTTCTGACACCATTCGACAACCAATTTCTCAAGACGGGGAAAATTATCAGAAGATGCAGTCCAGCTGCGAAAGTCCCGCAAGCCTCTCAATTTCAAGACTCGGAGGCTAGGGAACTCCCCTTCTTTCACTTTCCATTCTTCCCCAACGACGGAGTCATCGCGTAATTTAAGCACTTCAAGTTTGGGCAACTTTCCAATTGTTGAGATTTCACTCCATGGCTGCTCATTGTAATAGAGAGTCAACTTCTTCAAATTCAAAGGGAATTTAAATCTGTAACTGTCAAACCAAGCCAGAGTGAGTGATTCTAGTTGACTCAAACAGTCAAACACGAGAATCCCGTCGCCAATTCTGGTAGGTTTTTCTCTTGATCCCGTCTTCTTACATCTTAGCCTGCGGAGGTTTGGTAACTTTGTCAGTATCTTTTGCAAGCTTTGAGAGGAGGGATCAACGGCAAGGCTTAAAGTGTCTAAATGATCTAAGCCTGGGGATACTTCAAGATTTTCAACAGGAAAAATAAAACCAATATCGCGATTTGTAGTCCATAGATGCCTCAATGTCTTAATGTTCCAGATAGTCTTGGGTAACAAACAATCAGCGTTGCTTCCTCGTAGCAGAAAAGTTTGTAACCTTGAGAGGTTTGCTATTGCAGCTGGGATGAATTTTACTCCTCTAGTACGAAGAGCCAAGTATCTCAAGTGAGCAAGCAAAAATACTTCCATGGGAAAATATGCACCAAACTCCAATTCTCCCAAATCCAACACTCTTAGAAGTTTAGGTAACCAAAACCCCAAATCATCCTCCTCAAACAATAATAAACTGCGTACATTGGGAAATTCTAGCATTAACTCCCAAATCATCAAATTCCTGGCATTTTGATCACAAACTCGGAGGGCGTTGCTTGTGCCAGTAAGAATAAAACAATCATTCCGACTATGCAAAACATGTAGAAAGTTTTCTTCTTTGGCTTTTTTCACACAAAACTCGTGTACCAAATCATGAAGTCGGCAGACTTTGGCACCACCCATAGTTCCTTGTTTAGAAATCATAACTAAACTTCTATCAACTAGATCCTGCAAATAGTCATCTGCGACATCCTCTAAATTCTTTTCTTCAGTTTTTCGCACGAAGCCTTCAGAGATCCAGAACCATAACAACCTTCGGACAGGAACATTTTCGTCTTCTTTATATGCACCAAAGTAAAGAAGGCATGGTTTCAAATCATCCGATAAATGACTGTAACTCAGCTCAAGCGTCTTCATACAGTATTCGTCATCAAGGACAATACTGGAAGTCAGACTCTTTGCAACTTCTTCCCAGCAGTCTTCTGCAGTATTAGCAAGAATTCCAGCAACGAGGACAACTGTGAGAGGTAAACCCCTACATAAGTTTGCTATTTGAGATCCAACTTTACCTAGTGCTGGAGGAAAACCTTCTTTGCCAAATAGCTTTTTCTGCAGCAATTTCCAACTCTCTTCGTCAGTAAGGTGGCGGAGATGGTGAGCCTTGGTATCAGGTTTGAATTGCAATTGAATTCTGCTGGTGAAAAGAATCCTACTTCCGTTAGCATCATCGGGCAATGATCTCTCCAGCAAAATCCATGCCTTAATCTCCCACACATCATCCAAAAAAATGAGATACCTATTTCTCTTTAAAAGTTTGTATAGTTCGGGAGCCAAATCATTTTCATCCTTCTCAAGATATTCACCAGGACTTCTAGAAGAAATACTACATAAAAGCTGAACTAACAAACTGTGCATGCTATACACTTGAGAAACGGTACACCGAGCAAGGATATGAAAGTGGCTCAAAATTAATGGATCATTGCAAATCCTATTGGCCAATGTTGTCTTACCAAGTCCTGCCATACCCACAATTGAAACAAAATCCAACAGCTTTGAACCCCTGGTAAGACTATGAATAATTGCCTTTACCTCATCATCAAGACCCACCAGAACTTCATTCAACACTGGGGTGCGACATTTTGACTCAATGCGGAAAGATTTCTGGTTAGTTCTCTGAGCTCCACAGTCATGCCTCGTGCTATCATAGGTTTCAAGGGCCTCAGTCCTCAAAAGCTGGATATCTCTGGCAACTCTTTCCAAATATTCATGTTTATCACCAACCATGATAGAGTCAATGGCAAACTCTGCCCTGTGTGCTACCTCCATAACACGACTCCAATGAGCTTGGAGCTTTCCATTCCGGTTGCGCTGGTCTGCTATCTTGGCAAGGAAAGATCTTAAGAATACGAGATCTTCAAGGACTGTGTGGATTTGATCTGGGAATGCAATTGAATCGTCAGCCTCATTACAACTTTCTAGTTCCTTCAGATTTTCAAGGAGAAAATCCATACAGCCCAACTCATTGGTCCTAGGAAAACCAAATGGCGAGAATGATGTCACTGGATCGGTAACTTCTGCCCTAACAAACTTGAGCGCTTTAAGCAAATGAAAAAGAGCAAGATCTGTTTCCTTGGCTAAGCCTTCTTTGATTTGATTCACAGAAAGAGAGAAAATTACAACCGCTGCATCGCAGGCCACAACTCCAATAAGATTCTTCATTTCATGGCATAGCTCTTTGAACTTCTCCTGATGCCTGAGAAGAATTGTCAGGAATCTTAGCCCGTCAACAAATTTGAGCATTTGATTCATGGTCGGGACTGGAGTATTGGTACAAGGTTGTAGTAGCTCCGCAGTATTCTGAACGAGATGATCCATAAAGTCAACTACTAGATGCTTATTCTTGTCCAGAGCTGAAATGTCTGATGATCTTGATAACTTTGCAGCAGTCAAGACATGGATGTAAGTTTCTCGGACCCAGGGATCACCGGGATTAATCTTCTCATGCATTAGTTGAGAAATTTGAAGTTTCATTTCCTGGCATACTTCATCATTATCTATGACTAGGTTAAACCACCATATAGAAATCAGGTGTAACGCATTGATAGCCACCACTTCAGCGCGAATCAAGAGATCTGTCAATTGCTGATCCTCGACACCGCGAAGCATAGCAAAGCGAATGAAACTCTTCAAGAACATTAGCTGCTCGTCAAGGCGGTTGAAATGGTATCCGTCAATTTCCTCCAGAATCTCGGAAACAGAATCGATGAAATCAATAACTAGCTCTGGATCTCGCAGCCAGTAACAGTCCAGCAGATAGTTGATGCACGATTCGTTGATATCTGTTTCGAAGAACAACTTGATTGCTTCCAGGAATATGGTGAGCTCACTTTTAACACGAGTCGAATCAGGCGAGCGAGAATGATTCAAGCATTCGCTGCAAGCAAATTCAAGATCTTGCATTCTCCTGGTAATCAGATCTTGAATTCTGGAAGACGTAACATCCTTCTCCTTCTCATCTTGTTCCAAATAGGTTTCATGGTTCCTCCTCCTCCTACACATTGTCAGATACAGATCAAAGCTTTTTAATAGGCTCACCCCCATCTTCAGCTTCGAGATAAGACCACCGTACCCGGTGGTATCATGCAAGCAGCGAAGATATTCTAGACAGAACTCGAAGCAACTAGTGCTACTACTGAAGGATATCTCCATTACTGTATCTTCTATTCACTCTGAAATCAAATTTGTCTCTTGAATAAACATAGTTCAAGGACTACAGCTTTCTCATGGCATGAAAATAGTCAAATATTGTCGGCAAGACTGAGGGGACAGCTTTTGTCTACTTTCGGCCGAAGTGCGTTTCCAAGTAATGGACATGTTTAGACCGCATAGAAAAGATACCAATTCGAGGCAAATCCAGAACCTAATGCAAAAAATGGTTCATTATACTTGCTGTTAATTTTGATAACTTAAAAAATTGTAAATAGTTATAATTTTACCAGAATGTAAACGCTAGAGTGTAAACCGCTCATATTAATATCTTTGAACTATATTTTCATCAATACCATCATTATCGTTGCCAATGCCAACTCAATTAGAAGTTTGAGGGCACCTAAAACTCCAGACATATTAAGGTAACAATTCTCGAACTCCAGGTAACATTTGTTAAAATCCATACACAAACTCACCTGACAAATCCTAGATTCACAAGTAAGAAGGTATTGGTTGCTCTTTGACTACTGTACAGGAGGGCGGAAAAAGCCAAAACAATCAGATAACACAAACCGTCAAACTCTTTTTTTTTGTGCGTGCACGCTTATTTTGTGGTCTTAGGCTACAAAATAGGAAAATCTTATTTTGGAACCAATTTTGTTGGGATACTTCAACAAGTAAGAGTAGAGGTGTTTATACTCTAATTACTCTGTTTGTTGTCAACCATGAGGATTCTATATTTAGACGAATACTCGCTAAATAGAAACATATAGGGTTCTCAAAGATTACAGTAACGAAAAAAAAAATGGGAAAACTGCATAAGAAGGGTCTCACTATTGATTTTGGGAGTTTTTTAGAAAAAGATGCAAAATTCATTTGACTAACTATAAATTTTTTGAATTTTTTGATAAAACATATATTGTACACTATCAAAAAAAGATTGAAAAATATATCAAGAAAATAATTGAAAAATGAAGATAAAATATTTTTTAAATTAGTCCAATTACAATGGGGCCTTCGGAGGTTTTCAAATAATAAGAAAGTTTTATAACCATAACCAAAACCACTAGGGGTTTAGTGTATTTTACCTTTGAGATCGGATTTGTACCTTGACTAAACTTAGTCAAATATTGCGGGCGAGGGTCTTTCTTCTTTACTTGTTGCAAGTTGCAACCTGCAGGACTCTTTTGTCTTCTTGTGTTGGTGGAGACTTCAGGTCCCTACCCTGGGGCCTAAACGAGGGAACTTTTGCCAACTGTCGGCCAAATTGCATTTCCAAGTAATGGACCGCATATAAACGGTACCGATCCGATGCGATTCTAGACCCTAGATGCAGTAAATGGTTTATAATACGTACTGTTCATATGTAGGTTTGTTTGGATAGGAATTTATTGGGATGATTTATTAGAAATAATTACTATAGCACTTTTTATAATGTGATATATGTGAGATGAAAAGATGATTGAGAAGATAAAAAGATGATTGAAATTTATGAATTAAATTATTTTATCTGAAATCATGTAAATCCAAACAAACCACTTAAGATTGTAAAATAGTTATAATACTAAAGCAATTATTGAAAGAGTAACTTTATTAATATCTGTACATTAATATTAGGAGTATGATCAGTCATTATACTTTTATATAAATTACAACTATAATATTGATGGAACTTGTACCATTTAAGGTAGGAATCGAAGCAATTATTGAATAAAATAGGTTAGACTCACTGATAACAAAGTATATTAAATAAGAGTATTTTAAAGAAATTAAAAATTAATTATATTATTCAATTAGAAAGTGAATTATAATTTAGGATGGATGAAAATGAAATTATTAAAATGGGACGGAGGATGTTATCATGCTATTAGAGCAGTATTAGTTATTCCCTCTTCCTATAAGATAAGGTCATTTTTCTTTTGTGATCGTCCTAAATTATGAACTTGTTAGTTTACCAATTTATTGCCATGCCCACATTTAATGTACATCTTTATCAATAAATATATTATTAATCATTCTAAGAGTAACAAATACATCACTAAAGCTAGTATTAGCGAAATGACAAATGAGGAAATTACTTAGCAAAAAAGATTGCACAAAGTATACATTAACTTACATTTTTAATCTATATATAATAATAAAGTTAGCCTACACATATAGCTGTTCAGTGAATCCTGTCCGTATAACCAACTGGTCCATGGGCAGGTGGATGTTATTAAATGATTTCATGACTGTGCTGGATGCAATAGAAAAGAGATATCTTGGTGTTTGCTTTACATGACGAGATTTTTTTTTTAATGAAAAATTAGGAGCATCAGATTTATTAGATAAATGAAGTAGAGAAAAAGTGTAAAATATAGAAAAGTAATTTTTTTTTTTGCACATCATCAATGTATGGATGTGCAATATTAAAATATCTTCTCTAAATAAGAGTGCAAGTAGCTCACAAAGCAATAACAAAGAGGAGGACATTAACCTAGTTGCTTCCAAGAAGTCCTATAACATTATTGAAATGATGCAAACACGACAAGACACCAAGGTAAATACTATAATGCCTTGGCCATTTACCCAGTCCACTAGTAGACATTAAGCAAAAACCCATTAGAAAAATGTATTATTTGTTTTGCCATTTACCCAAAGGAAATTCTAACCCTGTATCTCCTTTGAGGACAATAGGATGGAATTAATTTAGTTACAAAGGGACGAGTACAAGGTACATAGATGTTCGGTTGGACGTTTTTCTTTTTGGTTTTTAAAATCAAAGAACACATAAACCAGAAAAGAATTTCAAGCCTTGTCCTTGTTTTTTTTTTTTTGGTTGAGGAGGGACTAATTATTGTAGTATTTGCAGAAACAAAAAGTCTGTGTTGAAGACTGACAGTGCATAAAAAAATATCGTATGTACATATGTTGACAGTGCATAAAAACATTACCCCTAAAGAATCACACATTTTTTTGTGTGAATTTATTCACACTTTATTTGTATAGAATAGAATCAATGATTTTTGTAGTTGCAATACAGAAACTCGACGGTGGGTTTTTTCAAATCCATTTCTAAACATTTTTTCAATATAGACACATAGCATATTTACCCTGCATAGGTCTCGAAGGGATCCATTATTAACGCATAAACGGTCCATAAAATTTACCATGTAAACACCATATTCAAAACTTCTCACACTAATATCTTAAAGCATTTTTCCAAAATACCATCACTATCCTTGTGAACACCAACTTAATTTGGAGTTTAAAAGCACCTAAAATCAAGACATATAACTCTATAAACTACACCCATTGGAACTATAATTATTCATGTAACAGTTCTTAAAAAATTTAAACACGAACTCACCAGACAAATTCTGCAAACTTAGCTATAAAATAAACTTTTAACTGTAATTTTCTTGTCAAAAGGTATCGCTAAAATCATCATCAAGGCTGTATTGATAAAATCATCTTTGGGACAAAAGCTGGGAATAAGATTCATAAAGTGGGATTCGGCTTAAATAAGATTCGGTGTGCAACTATTCAACCAATATTAAATGTAATAAGATTCGGCTTAAATTACACACCAAAATGTCCAGGTGGAAAAACTCATTGAATTTCTACCAAAATGAATTCCTTCTCCCTTTCCCTCAGTCACCGACTTTTAACTTATTCCAATAAACCAGATACACATTCACATTTTTAAAGAAGCCAAAAAGGCACACAAACAGACAGACTCGCACTCTTACCTGCCATTTTTTCAGAAAACAAAAGAACACACACACACACATGCACGATTACCTGAACAAAATTTCGTGGCAAGTACCATGTAAAGTTCCAAAAACGTTACTATCAAGAACAACCATTGATCCGTCCCCAATCGTTGGATGTGGGTTCTTCAATCTAGATTTAAGGTCCATCGGACCCTCGTTCAATTACCAATTGGCTGGATGTGTTGCTAACAACTATAAGTATACATCAGAATGAAACCCAAGCATGTTTAGAAGACTTTAATTCCAGAAAATTCTAACACTAAATAAAATATGCACAACAAATAAGGACTTGCCGAACATTAAAACATACAAGGAGTACCTGGCTATTGTATTAGAGTATTGCTATGTAGATATTTACATGGCAAGAAAACCTGTAAATAACCAAATTCACAAATATAAATTTAAATTTGTATCAAAATACAACAAAAAAATCTACTCAAATTGAAATTACTGAAGTAGTGGATTTCCCAACTAAAAATTAGCGTCAAATTCTTACAAAATCAGCAAGGAGATAATAACAATGCTATGGCTACATAAATGGTTTGCAATTTAGGAAGAAGCCACCTATAACTCCATCAAGGTACCTCGTGATTTCTATTGCCTTATAAACCCCAGCGCAAAAGATGCTTTCGTATGAAATCCTAGTTTCTTGCCAAACCATAAGACAAAATTCCCAAAATAAAGTAAGCAAATTGCCAAAACAAAAAAGAAATCAAATGTAAACGAATAGCTTTGATGGAAAACAAACAAAAAAAGGGGAAGCAGCGAGAGTTGAGAGTCCTCAATAAAGAGAAATGAGAGAAAGGCTTGCAAATTTTGAGGAAGAAGGGATAGAAAATATATTGCTGAAAATATGGTAATTAAGAGTAATCCAATGACCAGACAACGAGAAGGTATACAGCCCAAAAATCTATAGGTTAGGAGAGTTCCATTAGAAAAAATATTGAATCATGATCAATAAATAGCACAAAAGTGGCCGATTTTGGAGACAAACATATCAACTTTGAAAGGCATGTATGATTTTGATGGACTAGAAGTACACCTAAAAGTTGGAGAAAGACAGAATTCGGAGGAAATGCATGGTCGTCTACTATGACCATCAGAAGCATTCTCTGACTCTTAAGCAGTTGAGCTCCATTGTTAAAAGTGTAAGCCCAACAAAGAATTGATCTTGATGTCGTTTGGATGGCTCAAATGTCGAGTGACCCTGGAGAAAAATCTCTCCATTCTAGCTGCCACGTATCAAGTAATAACGGTTGCTATAGTGAAAAAGGAACCTTATTTATCTAGTAGGTAGATATAGATATTTTATTATAAAAAGAGGTTAAACTTGAAAAAAAGTATTGTCGGATGATTGAATCTAAAATCTCTAATTTTTTGAATCTCAACTTAAGCTACTTAAATTAAGATCTCCTTAGCTGATTGCACCTAGATCTAATTTTATGACACACGTGAATTCCATCATTTATTTATACATGAAAGGCCTCTTAAAAGTAATACATAAAAAACCTCTTAAAATTAACACAATTTATAGAGATTTTTTTGTAGGGATATTTTTTCTAATTTATTATTTGGGGAAAAAAAGAGCAAAAAACAAACTACTAACACAATTGTATATTTTATTATAGAAAGAAAATAAACTCATAAAAAATATTGCCGGTAAAAAAAATATATTGTGATTATTATTATGCATTGAAATCATAGCAATAGCACTCAAATAGCAAAGAGAATAAACCCCAAAAAAAATCGAAAAGGATATGAATTGTTTGAAAAAAAAAAAAACTCCATCCAAGAGGTTAAAACAAAAATAGATTGCACTTGTATCTATTTTTTTTTTTTTGTTAGCAAGGGTAGGTGGAACTTAAAAGACAAATAAGGGACAAGGAGATTTATACTCAGAATCTCTAATTTCTAGAATGTCAAATTTAACTACTAAACCAAGGCCTTAGAGACTGATTACACCTCTATGTCATTTAGTTATACATGAAAGGCCTCTTAATAAAAGTAATAATAAGGGTTGCAGCAGCACTACAATCATATATCAAGTTTATTGCTTTTTCCATAAATTGAAAAAGCGAAGGCCTTAATAAAACTCTAGGCACAAAAATTAATACAAATTTGCTGCAAAGTGGGTAAAAAAATTTGTGAATAATTTTTTTCTCTAACTTATTATTAAAAACAGAAAGAAAACAACTGAGTAATACAATTATATATATTTTATTATGAAAAAGCTCTCAAAAAATTACAATTTATACAAATAATTATGACAAAGATGCAGTAAAATGGGTAGTTAAAAATCTAGGATGATTTTTTTCTTAATTTATTACTAGAAAAAGCAGTAAACAATACAGTAACACAATTTTAGAAAAAAAGAATAAACACGCACAAAATGTTCTGCACTAAAAAAGGATGTCTTTTTTCGATTATAATTACATAAGCAATAGAATTCAAATAACAAAAAAAAAATGAATAAACTCCACAAAATATAGAAAAAGATATCAACTGTGCATAAAAAAGAAAATGGTATACAAAAAGAAAAAAAATAACAACCCCATCTAGCAAGGGGAAAAACGAGATCCTATCCGTATCCAATTTGTAAGATATAGGCGAACATCATAATTCATACAAAAACAAAAAAAGAAAACATTTCAAAAGCAATAAGGATTCTAGTAGCACCACAATTATATCATCATTTACTATTTACATTTACATAAAAGAGGAAAGAACTCTAGTAGAAGTGCAACCATTATTACTACCTATGAAAGGTAAATAACAGTAATAATCATAAGTAATAATAGTAATATAATAATAAAAGTAAACAATATGGTAAGCAATTTAACAGTAACAAAGTTTTTGGGGAAAAAGAAGGGGAAAAAAAGAGCGAAACCGGTAAGAAATGCGGCACCACCACAAATATAATTATAATATAAAGAAGAGAATAAAAGAAGAAAAGAAGAAAACAGAAAGAACTAATTTAAGGGATTTGGACATCATTTTTTAAGTTGAATAATCTACCATATGTACATTGTAGAAAATGGAGAGGAGCTCAAGTCTCTAATTTAAGCACTCCTTCCCACTTAATATGCAACTTCTTTTTATATACAATCCAAAGGTAAAAAGGAGCATAACCAAGTTTTTTCTTTTCCATTTTTTCTTGTCTCTTCTTAATATTTGTTGCAAAAAAAAGGGGGATGCTTTTAACATATTAATTAATTGAGTGTATGGTTCTTTGTTGAGGAAAAATAGAAGCAATTTTAAAGTTTCTGTACTACTCTGACTGAAATTACAGGGAAGGAAAAGTGTATCTTGCATATAGACGTGTGCTCAGCTAACTACAAGCATCATATCAATCTGTAGCAGAATTAAAAACAGGAATTGAGATTTATGGCTGCATCAACAGAGGGATTGACTCCAAGAAATTGTTTTCAAGAAACTTGAATTAAGCACCGTTGTTAGGGGATTGACTCTGTTTCTGAGGGATTTGACTCTTCTTCTCTTCGCTGGAACTCCGCGCATCTTCAATTAAGATCTTAGAACCTCATTTCCCGTATCTATCTGTTCGTGTTGAATTTGCTTCACTGAACTTGCAACAGACTCTCGACATCGTTTCACCTCAATCATTTTCAAGAGTCGGACATTCCCCTAAACAATAAGGCACCTCTTCCAACTTCGGACACCGCTTCGACAACCAATTTCTCAAGACGGGGAAAATTATCAGAAGATGCAGTCCAGCTGCGAAAGTCCCACAACATCGACAATTTCAAGACTCGGAGCTTAGGGAACTCCTCTTCTTTCATTTCCCATTGTTCCCCAACAAAGGAGTAACAGAGTAATTTAAGCACTTCAAGATTGGGCAACTTTCCAATTGTCGAGATTTCACTCCATGGCTGTTCAGTCATTCGGAGTGTCAACTTCTTCAAATTCAATGGGAATTTAAATCCATATTCGCCAAAGAAACACAGAGCAAGTGATTCTAGTTGACTCAAACAGTCAAACCCGAGAATCCTGTTGCCATTTCTTGTAGCTTCTTCTCTTGATCTCATGTTACATCTTAGCCTGCGGATGCTTGGTAACTTTGCCAGTATCCTTTGCAAGCTTTGGGAGGAGGGATCAATGGCAAGGCTTAAGGTATCTAAATGATCTAAACCTGGGGATACTTCAAGATTTTCAACAGGAAAAATAAAACCAATGGCGGAGTTTCTAGTCCGTAGATGCCTCAATGTCTTAATGTTCCAGATAGTCTTGGGTAACAAACAATCAAAGTCATTTCCTCGTAGCAGAAAAGTTTGTAACCTTGAGAGGTTAGCTATTGCAGCTGGGATGAAATTTACTTCTCTAGTACGAAGAGCCAAGTATCTCAAGTGAGCAAGCAAAAATACTTCCATAGGAAAATGTGCACCAAACTCCAATTCCCCCAAAGCCAACACTCAAAGAAATTTCGGTAACCAAAACCCCAAATCATCCTCCTTAAACGATAACAAACTGCGTGCATTCGGAAATTCTAGCATTGACTCCCGAATCATCAAATTCCTGGCACTTCGATCGCAAACTCGAAGGGGGTTGCTTGGGCCAGTAAGAATACAACAATCGTTCCGACCATGCAAAATATGTAGAAAGTTTTCTTCTTTGGCTTTTTTACAGAAAACTAATGTACCAAATCATGAAGTCGGCAGGTTTTGACACCACGCATAGTTCTTTGTTCAGAAACCATAACTAAGCTTCTATCAACTAGATCCTTTAAATAGTCATCTGCCACATCCTCTAAGCTCTTTTCTTCAGTCTTCTGCAAGAAGCCTTCAGAGATCCAGAGCCATAACAACCTTCGGACAGGAACATTTTTTTCTTCTTTAAATTCACCAAAGTAAAGAATGCATGGCTTCAAATCATCCGATAAATGACTGTAACTCAGCTCAAGCGTCTTCATGCAGTATCAACGACAATATTGGAAGTTAGACTCTTTGCAAACTTCTTCCCAGCAGTCTTCTATAGTATTGGCAAGAATTCCAGCAATGAGGACAACTGTGAGAGGTAAACCCCTACATAATTTTGCTATTTGAGATTGAATTTTACCTAGTGTCGGAGACAAACCTTCTTTGCCAAATAGCTTTTTCTGCAGCAGTTTCCAACTCTCTCCTTCAGTAAGGTGGCGGAGATGGTGAGCCTTGCTATCAGGTTTGAATTGCAATTGAATTCTGCTGGTGAAAAGAATCCTACTTCCGTTAGCATCATCGGGCAATGATCTCTCCAGCAAAATCCATGCCTTAATCTCCCACACATCATCCAAAAAAATGAGATACCTATTTCTCTTTAAAAGTTTGTACAGTTTGGGAGCCAAATCATTTTCATCCATCTCAAGATATTCACCAGGACTTCTAGAAGAAATACTACATAAAAGCTGAACTAACAAACTGTGCATGCTATACACTTGAGAAACAGTACACCGAGCAAGGATATGAAAGTGGCTCAAAATTAATGGATCATTGTAAATTCTATTGGCCAATGTTGTCTTACCAAGTCCAGCCATACCCACAATTGAAACAAAATCCAATAGCTTTGAACCCCTGGTAAGACACTGAATAATTGTCTTTATCTCATCATCAAGACCCACCAGAACTTCATTCAACACTAGGGTGCTACGTTTTGACTCAATGCGGAAAGATTTCTGGTTAGTTCTCTGAGCTTCACAGTCATGCCTCGTGCTGTCATAGGTTTCACGGGCCTCAGTCCTCAAAAGCTGGATATCTCTGGCAACTCTTTCGAAATATTCATGTTTATCACCAACCAGGGCAGAGTCAATGACAAACTCTGCCCTGTGTGCAACCTCCTTAATCCAACTCCAGAGAGCTTGGAGTTTTCCGTTCCAGTTGCGCTGGTCTGCTATCTTGACGAGGAAAGATCTTAAGAATACGAGATCTTCTAGGACTGTGTAGATTTGATCTTTTGGGATGCAATTGAACCATCAGCCTCATTACAACTTTCTAGTTCCTTCAGATTTTCGAGGAGAGAATCCATAGAGCCCAACTCATTGGTCCTAGGAAAACCAAATCCTGATACTAACGTTACTGAATTGGTAACTTCTACCCTAACAAACTTTAGCACTTTGAGCCAATGAAAAATTGAAAGCTTGGTTTCCTTGGCCAAGCCTTCTTCGATTTGATTCACAGAAATGGAGAAAATTACAACCGCTGCATCATAGGCCATGACTCCAATAAGATTCTTCATTTCATGGCATAGCTCTTTGAACTTCTCCTGATGTCTGAGAAGGATTGTCAGGAATCATAGCCCCTCGAGGAGCCCTAGCATTTGGTTCATAATCGGAGCCAGAGTACTAGTACAAGATTCTAGTAGCTCTATAATATTGTGAACGAGACAATCCATAAAGTCAGCTACTAGATGCTTATTCTTCTCCAGATCTGAAATGTCTGATGATCTTGATAATTTTGCAGAAGACATGGATGTAAGTTTTTCGAACCTGGGGATCACCGGGATTAATCTTCTCACATATTAGTCGAGAAATTTCAAGTCTCATTTCCTCCTGTACATCTCCTTTATGTCTGTCACTGTCAAACCACCATATAGAGGCCAGGCGTAATGCATTGATAGCCACCACTTCAGCGTGAATCAAGAGATCTATCAGTTGCTGACCATTGACACCGCAAAAGCATGGCAAAGAGAATGAAGCTTTTCAACAACATTAGCTTCTTTCCAAGGCATTCGAAATGGAATTCTTCATTTTCCCCAGAGCCTTTGAAACCGAATCAATGAAAGCAATAACTAGTTCTGGATCTCTCAGCCAGTTAATACTCCAACAGAAAGTTGATGCATGATTTCCTTAATATGTGCCTCGAAAAACAACTTGGTTGCATCCCGGAATCTGGTGAGCTCACTTTCGATCTGAAACGAATCAGGTGAACAAGAATGAAAGTATTCGCTGCAAGCAAATTCAAGATCTGGCATTATTCGATAATCAGATTTTGAATTCCGGAAGACATAACATCCTTCTCCTCCTCATCTTGTTCCAAATTGCGTTTTAAAACTCGGACCGAACCGACTGGTTCGACCGATCGAATCGAGAACCGGTCAAGTATCCGATCCGAGTCATGCTTAAAAACCGGGTAAGTAAAAATCCGGGTCAAAAATCAGGTTTGACCGGAAAAAAACCGAATTTCCCGGTTCAATCAGCATTTAAAAAAAAAACTCAAATTTTTTTAATATTATGTTTTGACCCCCTAAATTGTTAAAAATTATTAATATACCTCAAATATTTCATACTTTATCAATATTTTTCTTAAAGTTTGGTATTATTTTTCAATTACGTCCATAATTTTAATTCTAAATTTGTTAATGCTCATTAAATAATATAAATTGTTACTTGATTGTTCTAATTTCTTTGTATTTTCTTGTTAAATATATTTAAAATATCAAATATATATGAATATACTTTTATTAATATTAACATGTTATTATATATTTTACATATAATATTTTAATTTTTAAAATAATTTTTATTTATGACATCATCCGGTTCAACCCCTATCGAACCCGGTTGAATCCATTGACCCCTAGGAGTGAGCAAATTCGGTTCATACCGAATTCATAACCGATTTCAAATTCAATTCGGTAATTTGAAATCGAGTATTTGGTAATTTGGTACAAATTCGGTACATACCGAATTCACCGAATTCTAATATGGTATGAAATAGGTAATGAGATTATGAATTGGTAATAACCGATTTCGCATTCAAATTCGGTAATTGAAATCGGGTACCGCATTACCGCATCCGAATTACCAAATTGGCATATAAAATTATATAATATATAGATAAATGCTATTTAGTATTAGTAGTATATACTAATACTAAGAATATATTTAGTATTAGTATATACTACTAATACTTTATTATATTATATAGGTAAATGCTATTAATAATAATTAGTAAATGGTATTATCATCATATCATGTATTTATAATAATAAGAATATATCATAATGTTACAATATATTATTTTAGTATTTGTTAATTGTTATATGACTATAATAATACATAATATGATAATAATATAAGATAACTATAATATTTATTATTTTATACATGAGTAACATGACTAGAATTAGATATAATTAATACATATATGTATGATACTAAATATTAAACAATAAACATAATTAGTAATTAGAATTTAGATATTGGTAATTTGATACATCATTCATGTTTGAAACTTTGAATTATTGAATATTTGAATGCATAATCTGTAACTTGCAAGTATTAGTGTACTCTACATAATTAACATAAAAATTCATATTATCTATTCACTAATCTTAATTCTTAAGGCTTTAAGTATAGATAAGACAACTAAGCAGTTAGCAGTGTAAGTGAATGCATATGAATTGCAAATCAATGTATTAGTATATTGACTTTCACAATAACATATGTAAGTAAATAAGTTTTATTTTGATTTGAAATAAATTATAAGTTTGTAACTAATATAACTTATCACTAATCATTGTAATTTGTAAGTTTGTAACTAATATTACTTATTATTAATCATTGTAAATTATAAATTCATAAATTAGCACTAATCATTGTACAGTCTAAGGTTTATTCGAGTTTAAATTAATCACTTTTTATGTGCTTCTTAAATTATAGACTAAGGATTCTAGGTATAAGTTATCAAATAAGTTAAAATTCATATTATCTATTTACTAATCTTAAGGCTATAAGTATAGACAAGACAGCTAAACAGTGTAAGTGAATGCATGTGAATTGCAAATCAATGTATTAGTGTATTGACTTTCACAATAACATGTGTAAGTAAATAAGTTTTATTTTGATTTGAAATAAATTATAAGTTTGTAACTAATATAACTTATCACTAATCATTGTAATTTGTAAGTTTGTAACTAATATTACTTATTATTAATCATTGTAAATTATAAATTCATAAATTATCACAAATCATTGTACAGTCTAAGGTTTATTCTAGTTTAAATTAATCACTTTTATGTGTTCCTTAAATCATAAATTAAGGATTCTAGATATAAGTGATCAAATAAATGCCAATAAAACCACAAAATGATTAGAACATAAGTAATGTGTTCAATTATGAATAAATTTGAGGATCAAATCAGTAATAATTTTTAAATCATTGAGGAGCATAATGAATGTATTATAATTTAGAATCCCCCAATTTGTAAATTAAAAATTACACAATCACTTCGGGTGAATTTGGTAAAAGTCGGATTTCAGCTAATAGATGAATTTGGGAAAGTTTTGAAGGTTTTTTTTTTAAAATAATAAATGAATTCATTTACCATTTTCGAATTTGAAATCGGTTGCGGTATGAATTCGGTTATGTCCAACTCAGAATTGAAAACGGTTTAGATTTCTAGAGGTAGAATAACCGAATTCACCTAATTCAGTGCACCAAATTACCGAATTTGCACCGAATGCACACCCCTATTGACCCCTGACCCCTGAGCCCTGAGTTTGACCGAGTCGATACTCGGTGCGGTTCTCAAAACATAGGTTCCAAACAGGTTTCATCGTTCCTCCTCCTCCTACACTTTGCCAGGTACAGATCAAAGCTTTGTAATACTCTCACCCGCTTCTCCAGCTCATAGATAACATAACACAAATAAGGGAATGTCTCATTGATCCAGCCTAGATAATCGAGAGCGAGCTCAAAGCAACTACGGCTACTGCTGCAGGATATCTCCATTGTTGCACCTCTATTCACTCTGAGATCAAATCTGTACCTTGAATAAACTTTAGTTCAAGGTTTATAACTTTCTCATGATCAGAAAATAAAAAATAGTCAAATATTGTAGGTCGAGACGTCTCCTTTTTTTCCAGTTGCAAGTCGCGAGACTTGTCTTGTCCTGCTGCTGTGTTGGTAGAAGACATTTAGGGTCCAGCTTTTGTCTACTTTCGGCCCAAAGTGCATTTCGAAATAATGGGTCCCAAAGCAGTAAATGGTTGTAATACTACGATAAGTGTAGCATTGGTTTCGATACTACAGCAGTAAATAGTGGTAATTTTACCAGTATGTAAACACATAGTCACAATTCTTATAAATCAAATTCATGTGCGAAGTCACAACTCAGATCCTACCAATTTAGAAACAGATCATCTACAAAAAAAAAAAAAAGCATTCTAAATCATGACATTTCTTCCTAAGTGATAGACACAGAAATGAGAATCCCTAAAAATGCAAAGAGGTGGGTTATCGTTAATTTATTTCTGTTGCTTAAATCATATACAGGTTTGTATAGAGTTTTCTATTTAAAAATATAATGAATTTTAATTGTGATTCTCTTGTCAAAAGAAATTGATTGTTCTTTGAACTATTGTATGGGAGGGCAGAAAAAAAACCATAGCAATTAGCTAGCATAAAGCCATCAGTAAGACTATATTGCTAAAATCATTTTTGGGACAAGAGTTTGCTAGTAAACTAATAGTCATAACAACGAAAAATCACCCTTTTTTAATGAAAAATCACCTTGCCTGACATTAAGATATTAGCCCAACATTTGAATTTTCCAACTAAAAACATGAAAATTGAAGAAATATAGCATCCCCTTAGAAAAGGTATTTGCCAACCACCTTAAATTAGTAATCCAAATTTCAGGCTTCTAAAGTCTTCCAGATAGATTGCTCATTTTTAGCTTTCTTTCGACAATGTACTTCAATACTTATAAGTAAAACAATATGAAGATAACAAGAAATAACATGCCCAAAAGGTAAATCATCCGATCTACCTCTTCCAAGTAGAAAATATGATCTAGACTCTCAACCTGCTCCTTCAAGTGTTGGAAAAGTCTAAAGTGAGGAAGAGTTACCATAAGTCACAAATGAGTGACTAATGTAATACGACATGTAGGTTTTAATAAGCTATTATAAGTTTCACTAGGGACAAAGTTGTGGCGGTAAATTGTGTATAACCAATAGTAAGTTTTTGTATAAAAGAAATGAATTTCACAATTTATATGTAACTAAGTTTTGTATAAAAGAAATGAATTTCACAATTTATATGTAACTAACTCTTTAAATAACAATCTTGTTAAATTTTTAGTAAAAATATCACTTTTTCTTCAAATCTTATCATTTTTTATATAAAACATATCTTATTAATTTTCAAGCAAAACTTACCGTTTGTTATACAGAAGTTATTACTTGTTCAAGCATAATTTATTACATTATTAACATATCTTAACATTTTTTCATGCAAACCATTCCAATTTTTGAGTAAAATTTACCGTTCTTTTATTGAAACTCACAACTACTTTTTTATAACTTAAAAACCCTTGATAAAATTTATCATCCTGTTAATGATATTTACAACATTTCTTCAGGCCCTTTTTATGCTTTTTTTTTTTAAAATACTCTTACTTAGCAAAAACATATAGCGTTATTAGCAAAACTTATTGCTTTATTTATAAATAATATTTTTCTATGAATAAATTAGTTAGTGCATACGCTTTTCGATCTGTAGCTTATATATTCACAGTCATTGCTTATTTACAATTGAATATGTGTTTAAATAAAACTATATTTTAACAAAACACTAAATATTCTACTCCACGCAACCAACCAATGCCTTAAGGATTATCATTGCACTAGTCCTTAAAGTATAGCGCTATTCTTTCTCATGAATATTATTGATAATTTTATTGCAAAGTGTAATTTTATTAGGAACATACAAATTTTCTTAGTAAATTTACAACTACATTCTTTACAGAGCAATCCAATCTATTTAGGATGTTTGCAGACATCTTATAAGTTTGCAATCCAAACATCTTATAAGTTTGCATGCTAGTATTTAGGATGTTTACAACATCTATAGCCATATATTTATTTGTTTGCTGACTCTTTTTGTTCTTTACCTTTTTGCAGCTTCCAAGACTCCTTATCTTGTCTTGGTCTGTTTGGTGGAGACTTTATGATGCAAGGGGCTCCGGGCCTAATGCATCCTTGCGCACCACTGCATGATGGAAAAGCGATGATGTCTACTGGGATCCACCAAACTTATTTCAATACAACCAATCGTGGGATCCATCTGAACTCTAGTATTCAGAGATATACTAGATGGACGTGTTGTATTCATCATTGTCCAGTATGGGAGTGACACCTCAAGAACTGATACTTATAATGATTGATTCAAATAAGTGTTCTTGCCGGTTGTTGCAGATGCATAACCGGCAACATGTGTACTGAAAATTGAGGCCTTCCCAACGAAACTGTATCAAACAAAATTCAAAAATTTTTTTTTTTTGACAAAATTCAATCTAGTTGTACCATAAATCGATTGTCCGAGGATTAGTTCCAAAGTTTGCTGTCCAAGTTGCATTCAATGCTTTCACCAACAGCAGCTAAAGCGTTTGGAAATAAGTTATAAAAAAATTTAATGAATTGAAAAGGTTGTTGGAAATAATAAATGGCATTACTTTAAACCTATACTACATATTCTTCAAGAACACCAGGAAAGGATCCACCACAATGCGTGTGGAAGAAAAGTAGTAGAAAATCAACAAAGAAAACGTCTAATTGTAAACATCAAAGAGCGCCAGGAAAGGATTCACCACAATGCATATAGGAGAAAAGTAGCAGGAGATCAACGAAGAAACCTCCCAAAGTTGAAAAGAAGGTAAGTAATATTTATTAAAATTTGATAAAGACCATGTTTATGTTTTTTAAATAATTAGATAAATCACTAATGTTAGAGGAAAATATTGTCTCCAGGTCTTGCATTATATGTGGGATATGCACCTCTTTGTTTGATTAATTTTTACGAACTACAAAATAGTGTCACTTTTTATGCAACTTATTTTTTGTTTAATTATTTTCACTAAGTTTTGGGTCACTACTTGACAATTTGTTCCGTTAACGACATGGATTTGATATCATAATAATAATTTAAAATATTCATATAAGAATGTGACAGACAATAAAAACTTTATAAGGACATAAATAATTTTCATATATGCAAATTTGGGAGAAAGAATAGGAAGAAATTATAAGGGAGAAAGCATTGGAAAAAATTAACTAACCAAATTGTGAATGAGTTTGTGTCCAGATGAAATAGTAAACTGTTTTTGTCCACTTATGACTTTTATTGCAAGTACGGTAGTGGGAGAAAATGGTGGAAATTAACATAGAAGCTTTTTTAGACTTTTAAATCCTATTACATTGATTCTAAAGTCGGGCTCAATTCACTGGCTCTGTTTAGCAAGTTAATTTTTTGGGGTGTTTGTTGAAAACTTTACTGTAGAAGTTGTAAAATTTTTTTTTGAAATGTGTAAATTTTTGGATATTTTGAAATGTATAGTTTAAAAATTTTGAGAAATTTTTTGAGGTTACTATAACTAAAGTTGTTAAAACTTGTAGCAGACAAACTTGGCTAAAAACTTGCCAAACAAGGCCCTTTTTTCCTGCTACTCCATTCTTTTTCTTTGGTAGGACTAAGTTTAAAGATTTAATTTAATTATATTATTTTTGAAAGGGAAAAAATAAGGAATGGCATGTATTACATTTTTGTATAATTAATTTAATTATGAATTTTATAGAAGAAGCGAAGTTTAAAAGTGGCGTGTTTATATTACTGAATTCGTTTACCAAGTGAAGTTGAGGTACTAAGTCTTACTACACCGAAATGAAATCTAATAAAAGGGATGTGAATATTGAATACAAATTCTGGCAGGACATGAATGGTATATAATAATGCGAATCTTTTGTTTTGTAGAATAAAAATGGAAGATGGCGGAGGCGTGTATAGAAGACAATCAATGTTGAATTGATATCCAAAAGACCCATATGTATATGTGGAAGAAAATATGTCAATAGAAAGACTGTGGGCGAAGAAAATGAGCCACCACCAAATTATGATTTTGCAACTGGCAACATAAATAATGCAAGCCAATAGTTCTGTGGTTTCCATTTTGACCCCCAAGATCAGCAAGCGGAAGTAGCCAGGGGAACGAATGATGGCAACAGTCTAATGCACGGACTTTGACTATAGGAATGGTGGCACTAGCATCGGAAGGGGATAAACACCAAGCACAAGCCCATAAGAGATTAATTGATGTTTCAAAATTTGGAATCCCACTGCACATTGGTATCTCGACGGGAAGTGAAAGTGCCGCAATTGTGAAATTTATTCTAGTTTAAACTTTGAAGTAGAAAACAAGCCCATCCATTTGCCAAAATTTTTTCCCCTAGTGAATTGTACACGTTTCGATTCCGTCCATTTCATCAATTTGTGCCCATTATATTACTTTTGTTACAATCTACAAACATTAATGCAATATCTTCTATATAATAATTTATTCAAGCAACTATGTTAACTACATATTAATAAAATAATAGAATTTTGGCTTTATTTGCTATAACTAATAAAAAAATCAAGTCTCGGACTAATCTAAGATAATCATATACCATGATTTTGGACTGACATTGTGATATGATTAACATTTTACCAATGACTCTAAATGACTTGTTTACCAATGACTTGTTATAAATGACTATTCATTTATATTGTAAATGACTATTTTATTCTTACTTTAACAAATAAAATAATAACCACTTATTATGATTTTTCTCAAGCTCAACTAGGCTTGAACTCAACATCGATGTTGAACTCGAGTTTTAAAATGAAAGCTCATGGAGCTCGGGATCGTGCTGGAAGTCAAGAAAATTGAGTCGATTCAACTCGTTTTGCAATCCTATAAATGATAACATTTTCATTAAATCTATATGTTTTTTGTAAATTTAATATTAATATATATAATCAAAAAGTGAATGGAAAAAAATTAAGCTTTGGACTAATCTAAATTAATCATATACCATGATTTTGGACCAATATGGTCATACAATTAGCAAAACTAAATTTTTTATGTATTTACCCATGTTAAAGAAATAAATAATGTTTTTTCTAAAACCCGCACCTGCGAATACAAAATTTATGTGTTGCAATACTTTGGCCATGACAATTAAATTTACTTTTTTGGACTAATTTACCCCTATTATTGATAGAATTAAAAGTAGATCTACCAAAAAGTAATTTTAGTCTATAAGTAAGTAATTCCATCTCATCCTAGTCGTGATGAAATACAAGGAACATAGTTTTTTTTGTTAAACTAAACATCTAACATAAAATCAACCAAACATTTGACAACAAGATTACTCATCTCAAGATAAGTAACCACATTCGAGTTTTACAATGAAAACTCATAGAGCTCGGGATCGTGCTGGAAGATGAGAAAATTGAGTCGACTCAACTCGTTCTGCAATCCTACAAATGATAACCTTTTCATGAAACAAGATTACTCATCTGAACATAAGTAACCGCCTCTCATTTCATGAAGAGTTTGTTTGGTCCATTAGATCATATGATAATTTGGAGTTATTTACTTCTATTACTATAATGGCATTTTATTTTAACAACTGCATCGACTCTACTATTTCCCTATAACATAATCTAATTTGTGAACTAATTTGGCCATGAGTATAAATGACTATCAAGTTAAAGTTGATGTTATTTTCTAAAAATTCCTAAAACATTCAAAACTTGAAGTTATAAATGAAGATGTTATAAATGACTATTTTATTCTTATTTTGAAAATGACTATTTTACCAATGACTTGTTATAAATGACTATTTTATTATTATTTTAATAAATAAAATAATGATCACTTGTTATTTTTATTTTTTTGAGCTCAATTAGGCTCAAACTTGAAATCGATGTTAATGGAAGTTCATGGAGCTCGTCATCATGTTGGAAATCGAGAAAATTGAGTCAATTCATCTCAAGTGCTTTTGATGTCCTCAACGTGCATCATATTATATTGAACAACGAGTATCCTTCTTTACCTTTTCATCTGGTGGTCTATTGCTGAGTTTAGGGGTGGACAAAAAATCCACCGATCCGAAAATCCGATGAACCCAATCCGATCCGATCCTAAAAATAGGATATCCGATCCGATTTTTCTTAGCGGGACAGATGAGGGTCGGGTACCCGCAAAAATCGGGTACAGATACGAATCAGAAAAATAAAAACTCGCGGGTACCCGACCCGCAGGGTATATTTTATAAATATTAAAAAATTAGGGATCATTTTATAACTTTGTAATTTTTAATTCTAAATGCAAGTGAAGTGGTTCACAGCCTTATATTCTAATCCTGTATGATCCGCCTCTCCTCATCTTGTTTGAAAAAAGCAAATATTCTCGGTGAAACATGAACCAAATGAAAAAAATGAAAAAAAATTTGTGAAACTCTGTTATAAAAATTGTTCATCCCTTTCATCCTTTTTATTTTTAGTCTACCTCCATCGATCTTTCCTGCAAATTGTGCATCAATTCAATCAAAGATTTGTGTTTGGAGTTTCAATTTTCTATTAGCTAGATAATTAAAACATTTGTGTCTTTCATTTATTTATTTATTTGATTTATTTTATTGCAATTATGTCACTTAAACTTGTCTCTTTTATTTAGTGTCAGAAATTTATTTTTCTTTTTCATCACCTTTAATACCATAAGGTCTATTTCAAAGATGTAAAGAAGTTGGGGAAGATTTTTTAAGATTATTTTGGTTATATTTTTTCCAAAAATAATTAGTTCTATTCAATTCTTTTCCAAACTTGATTTCACAATCGACTTATTTGGGATGCAGTCTTGTACCATAACATCCTTAAGGAAGTTGGGGAAGTTGCTAAATACTTATTATCCTTGTGTTTGTTGTGTTGTAGAAGGATGAAATGTGTGAGAACGGTAATGTATTCAAAATTATTATGAAACTTCGTTTTGTCCATTAGATATTATAATTCTAAATTTATGAGATCGATTTGATTGTTAGATGAAATGTGTGAGAATTATGATGCATGGACTTTAATTACAATATCTCTACTAATATTAATTGGAAAAGCATGTTTTTTTTTAATTGAAAAACATGTTGATATTAAGTGGAAGGGCGGGTACCCTATGACCCGCCTCTTTTTTGGGGTACCCGAAAACATTAGGAGTGAGTTAGGATCGCAAAATGGCTGATTCGATATATTAGGGTCGGGTCAGTCAAATCATGTTAGGGGTGGGTGCCTGACCCGTGCCCACCCCTAGCTGAGTTTTTGGCTGTATTAGTTGACAAGTTTTACTCTTCCACACCACTTGTACAATTTTGATACTAGACTATAGAGGCGTCCACCAATCGTTTGAATCGGATTGGATCTTCCGTCACATTTATTTCCTGTATCAATCTTTTGTCCTACTTTTATTAATTCAGTTGGTTTTACGTAGAAGATCAATTTATTAATCCAGTTGCTCCCAAGAAGTGCAGAAGGAGAAAAGACTATAAAATTATTAAAATGATGCAAACACTGAAAGATACCAAGCCAAATACTACGATGCCTTGGCCATACACCGAATCCACTAGTAGATATTAAGCAAAAACCCATTAGAAGAATGCATTATTTGTTTTGCTATTAACCCATAAGAAATTCAAATCTTGTATTTCCTTTGAGGACAATAGGATGGAATTAACTTAGGTACAAAAGGAAGAGTACAAGGCACATAGATGTTGGGTTGGACGTGTTGCTCTTTTTTTTGGGATTTATAAAATCAAAGAACATGCAAACTAGAAAAGAATTTCAAGCCTTCTTCGTTTTTTTTTCCTTCATTTTTTTTGGTTGAAGAGGCACGAGTTATCGTGGTATTCCCAGAAACAAAAGTCCGTACATTTACTCATGTTGAACACTGATAGTGCATAAAAAATATCGCATATGTATGCAATAATAGTGCATAAAAACATTACCTCTAAAAAATCACAAAAGTTTTTATGTGAATTTATTAACACTTGTATTGAATAGAATCAATGATTTCTCTAATTGTAATACAGCAACTCGATTGTATATTTACCTTGCATGGGTCTTGAAGGGACCCATTATTAAGGCCTCAACGGTCCATAAAATTTACCATGTAAACACCATATTCAAAACTGCTCACACTAGTATCTTAAAGTATTTTTCCAGAATGCCATCATTATGCTTGTGAACACCAACTTAATTAGGAGTTTAAGAGCACCTAAAAATCAAGACACAAAAAACCCTGATAAACTATAACCACTGGGACTACAATTATTCATGTAACATTTCTTAAAAAATTCAAACACGAACTCACCAAACAAATCCTGCCAACTTAGCAATGAAATAAACTTTTAACTGTAATTCTCTTGTCAAAAGGAAAAAACTTGATTGTATCCTTTTAGACTACTAGTGGAGGGCGGAAAAAAAGTATGACAATTAGATAGCATGAAAGCCATCATCAAGGCTGAATTGCTAAAATCATCTTTGCAACAAGAGCTTGCTTAGTAAACTAACAATTATTTACCAGAAAATAATGAAAAAACACCGTGACTAAATACAAGATATTATCCCAACATTTAATTTTCTAGCTGAAAACGTAATAATTGAAGAAATAAAACACCCGTTAAAAAAAATATTGCCCCATCATCTTAAATATTTGAGAGAATTTAGGACGTGGAAACTGGAAGAATCAATATTCAAAAATGGTGTGCAACTTTTCAAAAGTTTATTACGTGGGAATAAGATTCAAAAATGGTGTGCAACTATTCAACCAATATTAAAATTATCAAAGTGTCCAGGTCGAAAGATCATTCAACTTCTACCAAAATGAATTCCTTCCCCCTTTCCCTTTGTCACCACCCGTTACCTACCGCCCCACCAACTTTTCCATAAAAGATCCATATTACATTTCTATTTTTTGGAGTTTTTTTAATAGAAAATTATACTATAACAACTTGATATATGTGACATAAAAAAGTAATTGAAAATGTATTCATAAAAAAATATAAAAAATTTTCTATGAAAAATTACAAACCAAACATGATACGACCTGTGTTCGACTCACTACGCATTCCGTAATATGACAAACTCCAAGGATCTAGAATTTGGTCAAAATTTGGAGGCCGGATTCTAAATGATCAAGGACAGTTCGAGATTGTATTAGAAAGGTAGAATGAAGCCACAATCTAGTGAGTTTCTAGATTGATAAATCAATTGAAAACTTAAGAATCCTCGCAAGTATTCAAGTTTGGAGCTCTTGGACAAGAGACTTGCGAAACACAAAGTATTTGTTGGAATTTTCTTAATTCATCAATGCATCTTAAAAAACATTTGGACTAAGCTTATTTATAGCCTTTACAAAGACTCAAAAATCTAACAAAACTAGTATTTAATTAACTAACCCAAACTCGGCTAGAATTAGAAAACTAACTCGACTTAACTAATGAAAACTAACTCTAAATCGGCTCACTATGGTCAACATAACCTAGCCATTTAGTTAACCAAACTAATGACTCAAGTTAACCCTACATTAATACTATTCAGTCAAATAACATTGCTAATCAACATTGAAATAAATGACCGGAATAAAAGACAACAATTATAACTAATGTCAAAGAACTAAAACTAAGGACTAAATTAAAGAAGGGACGGATTTGATGAACTTCCACATTCTCTTCAATGAATCATCCTCTCGTATGACTTGAACATGAATCATTGGATTCTATGTTCTCATCATTCCCCTCCTTTTGAAAGCGAATTGCCCACAAATCGATAGATTGGAGAAAATGCAACAACTCGGGCAACATCTTCATGCGAGCATATCATGTCGCATGTCGCTTATGCAACTGCAAGAAGCTCACGAGTAACATCTTCATCCACAATATGTACCAATGCGCACGAATCTGATTATAGTGCCTCTTTGCTCTTCGATCATCATGAACATTCTCTATAAGTACTCACATTAGTCCTTTGTCATGGTTTGTGAATTCAGCACCTACAAAAGAAATTACACAATAAGTATTTGTAGGTGTGAAATCACTCAAAGACTTAACATTGGCATTCACTAGAAAAGGATCTTCATAGTGATGCTCAAATAGATTAACAAAACTCCAATCTCGATTGTGCAAAGTTGTTAAATCCATCACAAGTTGATGTTTATTTGGTACAACTTGCACATCTTGAGATGGAACAATGAACCAATCTTGTTGCACATCCGTAGAAGCATGAATCAGCAAAGTAAGAACGACATTTGGATCTTGCTTGACACACATGTTCACATCGTCCAACATAAGAGGCAGCAATGAATTGAAATTCACTTCATATGAAACATACGGACTAGCACAAGTTGAAGTTGACAAAATAAACACTTGAACGCCAGATTTAGGAGGCAGAAGTAAGCTTGCAAAATTACAACATTTGGCTAGTAGCAAGCTCTAAAGTATGCCACGGAATCAATTGCAGTTCTTGAGAAGACATTGGAAATGTCCTAACAGCTTTACAATCTGCAAATAATGAACAAGTTTCATCATGTAAAGGACCAGAATTTGGAAGGTTAAGTAAGGAAATTTCATGAAGTAATGATGAGTTTGTTTGGACAGCATTTACTCCCTTCACCACTTTATTTTTGAAAGTTGGTAACAGTTGAGCAACCACAATTCCTTCAAAAGAAATAAACGAATCAGATTTAAAAATCTCATAAAATTGAGAAGGATATAATGGAGTACCACAAGATGAATGATAAGGAACTATAGAACAAGGTTCAAGTATAGTTACTCCCTTTGAAACTTCATTCGGATCACCAACAAACAAATCAACTCTAGGTGAGAAATTGATCATTTGTTGATAATAGAGAGACTTAACACTCAAGGCACAAAGTTCATGAAAGCTCTTTAACGCTCTAATGGATGCAGGAATCGAACAACTTAAGACCAAGTTGATTGCACTTTGCTTAACTTGCACAAAA